>JAWDGP010007363.1:150000-299131 GCA_033675545.1 Elysia crispata
TAATAATAATAATAATAATAATAATAATAATAATAATAATAATAATAATAATAATAATAATAATAATAATAATAATAATAACAATAATAACAATACTAGTTTTGCTTTCGCTTTAACCGTTCCCTTAATTTTTCCCTCCTTTTTCACATACTGCCGGTTTTTAGCCCACTATTTGAACTGTGTCTTGTTTTCACAGATAATTATCTGGGTAATATCGGCGGCCTACCACTCCCCAGAACTGACCATGTTTAACTTGGTTGGTATGAAGAAAGGCAACACCACACTGTTGTTCTGCTTCTGTGATAAGCCTTACACCAACATGCGAAACTATTACACAATCAACTTTTGCCTTTGGTATATCCTTCCACTGAGGTAGGTTTTCCCGACTTCTTTTTTATTTTAAAGAAGGTGGGTTTATTTTTATTCATAATATCTTCCCATAATTTTTTAAAGCTCGAGCAACTATCCCGTTGGTTTAAAGAAAATTGTTATATATCATTATTGTATTAAAGAAGGTAACGCCTTTCAATTTTAATAAGTTTGTGAGGGTTGTGTCCTGAAAAGGTTAAATTTATTTTGAATAGAGCATTGTCTCTTAATTTACAATGAAATTGCTTTATCATCTTGACCGTTTAAAAAAAATATGAAGCTGTCTTTATCATATGCCCATCGCCGTCATCATCATCATCATCATTATATACTTTTTCGATTCTATATTCTCAGCATAATAATTATTTAAAAAAAAACCGCCACAATCACCATCATCATTGTCATCATCATCGTCATTATCATTCATATCGTAATCTATCAATCAGTAACATCATCGCCGTCGTCATCATTATCATTATCATCATCATCATCATCGTTATCATCATCACCACCATAATCACCATCATTATTATTAACATCATCATCATCATCATCGTCATCATCATCACCATAATCACAATCATTATTATTATTATCATCATCATCATCACCATCATCGTCATTATCGTCAACATCATCTGAAACTTAAGATAAGGGATCTATAGTGGCGCTTTTAATTCCAAGTCGATCATTTTTCGTGGTCCAATAACTGACTCATGCGAAGAATGTAAATTTAAGTGGTCTAACTGCTCGGAGAGGTTGATTTTTAATTACCTTCACGCAATGCGTTATACTCTCGCGAACTTGACCGCTGTCAATTCAAAATTTGTAAAGCATACAAAATAGGAAGTTTTGTCAGTCAGTCACTGATATTGCCTCACAGCGTGTTGATTTTTCAACCTGCATGCTGCTTCGCTCACATGACACAGCGATATTAGACTCTTACAGAAAGTCATCAATGAGTCAATGAAAGTTCAGCAGATTCATATCTGCTCTGTGAACGCGATAATTGTTTTGATCAGTTCTGACCCAGGGGACGAAGTCAAGCATATAGTTATATCAGTAGCAACGCAACTGAGAACCATTCTCCGGGAACTTAGCGATGCAGCTTTCTGAAGGACAGTAATCTACCTCATATTTCTGAAGCAGCTCTTTATAATTATGTTATGCATGAGTAGTGAGAAAGCATAAAATGAATCATACTTTTCTCTGAAGTAAAGGTTTTCATCTATAAGGCGATTGGTGATTCATGAGAGCCTTGCCTATTTACCGTCATAAATTTCTCAGTGATGAGAAAAGTATCGCCTCCAAGCTGGCGGAGTCAAAGGAAATCTAGCATGTCATCTCACTCTTTTCAAAAAGCCGTCATGAGCAATCAGCGTGGAAAAAAACGGTTTCTCAACCTTCATCTCGACTCAAACATGGAGACAGACTTCTCTGGTTAACAAACTATATTGACTGTGTAGTAAAAGATAAGAGATAAAGAGATAGATAACGAGAGAAAGAAAAAGTGTGAAAGAGAAAGAAAGGAAGAGAAAGAGAGAGAGAAAGAAAGAGAGAGAGAGAGAGAGAGAGAGAGAGAGAGAGAGAGAGAGAGAGAGAGAGAGAGAGAGAGAGAGAGAGAGAGAGAGAGAGAGAGAGAGCCGAATACATCATTATCACCAAAAGTTCAATCTAGCATTTAGGCGTTCTAGATTATTGTAGATTTATGGTTTCTTTTTCTATGGTTTATGTTTTAAGCATGTGTCTCTACGTCTTCCCTTCAAATACTCTTTAATAAAATCAAATATGGCATTAGGCGGTAAGTGACTCAGGTGTAGAATGCTCAATTAGCTGCAAGTGAATATTTTATTGCAGGGTCTAATTTAATGAAGGCTGCTTTAATTTTGGGCTTAAAGCGCTACAAACTGAGTGGTAAATCTGGGTGTATTCAGCTCAAATTTAGATCATAACCTCTATATTTAGATCTTGAGCGTATCAAAAAAAACATCATGAGTCTAAATAAGATCTAGATTAAATCTATCATCAAGATCTAAATTAGATTTAACTTTGAGCAAACATGAAAATCACCCATCATGATCTATGATTACCTTTAGGCTTACAGCAAATAGTGGGTACTGGTCTACTTTCTACAACTTTTCAGGCACAAAAGAGAAAATATTAACAATCGCTATTACAGGTAAATAAATTGTGAATTTTGATTTTTTTTCCCTGCTTGGTGATAAAGTAGTCTAGTTTTGGCCCCTCGGTCCTTTTCCACAATACGATGAGGAAAAATTGGACTTACTAGATTTGTTGTTTAAACTTTGTGTCGACTGACTTCTACTATTGCGGCCCACGTACTTTAGCTCATTAAGTTTAAAGTCGAGTGCTATCTAAATAGTGTATGGAAAGGGGTGTCCAGTGTTAATGTAATCTCTTTTGTTAAAAATCTTTACCGAAGATCATATTATGGTTCTTGACTCATGTGGACTGTGTCGATTCAATGCTCACTTAGTTCTAAATTGAACAACGATGATTGAAATCAGTGGAAAATTCGCCATCGAAAGTGTAGGGGGTGGTGGCACACAATGTAAAAAGATTTACATTTAATATGATGTGAAAGACAGCAAGGATTGATTTGATTTTCACATCATTTCAACGAAGAACATAACGGTCTGTCTCAAGACTAAAAATTTAAATTGTTCAATTTTAGCAAAATTTCTTTTCTCTCTTGAGGTTCCTAGATTGAAAAAGATTATCTAAGTATCACCACCTTTCATAGTACCCGTCAATTTGGTTCAACAGTAGCTTAACATTTATGGTGGAATTCTATAGGTTTGAGGCAATTCGCATTTTCATATGAAAAGCGTAAATTTGCATTATTTTTTTTCTGCCTAGGTCTAGTGCGGAAATAAAAGGATAGAATTAAAAAGTTGTAATCTTTGTGTGTGCGTGTGGTTTTTTTTCTTTGTTTATTTAATAAAATTATGTGCCATCCTGATAAAAGGTCTGATGAATCAATTATATGTTCTCCACAGCCTAGACATATTCCGCTCATCATTAACAATTTTTTACGTCCGCAGTATCATGACCTTTATGTACCTTCGAGTAGCTTGTGCGTTGTGGGAATCTTGCAAGATGGCGTCAAACGACATCAGACTAAAGACAGTAGCCCAGCAGCGGCCCTGTTCTAGACATGTAAGAACTTTCCATCCATTGTTTTTTTAAAGCTCAGAAAAAAAGTTATGTATCAAGTCTATTGGAACAGACTGAGACCATCGTTCCTAAATTTTAATCTTTGCTTTATAGTATAGAGATTAATATGTAGATTTAATTTACTTAAATTGATTTAATTTATTTACCTTTAGAATTGAAATCAATGTTTTTCTTACCCTGCACCCATATGTTATCATATGAAAATGAAAATTTAGATAGTTTTCAAACGAGTATATATTTATGCTACAACATAAAGTTTTGTGTATACAAGAGTCATGAAAA
Source organism: Elysia crispata (assembly GCA_033675545.1). Classification (NCBI taxonomy): domain Eukaryota; kingdom Metazoa; phylum Mollusca; class Gastropoda; family Plakobranchidae; genus Elysia; species Elysia crispata. The sequence continues at coordinate 153,850 of JAWDGP010007363.1, forward strand.
AATACAATTTTGAAATATCATTATGGATAAAGAGCAAATTAGAGAAAAGAGATACAAACAATTATGATCATCAACAGATCGCACAGAAGTGATGTGGAGAAAATATACTAAGAATTCTTAGTTCATAATTTTAGATCGCAGTATTCTACCAAACGGTTATCGAGGCGCCACGGCTAATTATATACAAAACTGCGCTTTCAGAGTTACGGTGTGAAGATAAAGTATTTAGTTTACAAAGAGAGCACAAGCATGACAAAGTTAAGCCTTTCTTCAAAGGACGACGAGAATTAACAAAGACCAACATATGCGATTATTAGTCAAACACAAAATAAGGAATGCATTTAGAGACACCTGTCATTTCTTGGATTTTCTAGCTCTGGCAATGATATCAGTCAGCCCTAAAAAAGGCCAAAAGATGAATTTTTAGAATAAAACCAATAACGTCAGTTATGAGGGTACATAAATGTTACTTTAAGCCCTGCAAGACTTGAGAGCTACCATTCGACATCCTTTATTCTAGCACACCGTATCACTAGTGCGGTTGACATCTACTCTATATTAATTTAATATCGTAGAATATAATTATATTATTGGCGGTTTATTTTACCGAGCGATTTTAAAGCCCAGCTATATTAATGACGCTACAAGAACATATCCATATCTGATGATTTACAGAGTAGTTTTGCTACTAGTAAATACAAAACAGTTGTACTTATTATATTTGTAATTAAAAAAAAAAAATAGCAAGACAGCAATGTCCTTGCGAATTCCCTGGGGGCAAATTCAGTTTTGACCTCTTGTGAAAAGTTAAACAACTGTTTTGATCTGATTAATTTCATATCTACAGATAAGGGAAACCTTGGAAATAAAGATGAATTACATAATGGCAACAAAAATAGGTAGTCAGAGATAGATTTATTTTCAGTAAAAATTTAACTTGTTCCAAAATGTGTTTTCAGCTTATCGTGTATTTCCTTTGTTATCATTAGAAAACGGTGTTGTGCTGCGATTCCTGTGCACGGAACCCGAGGATCTGTATCACTGAAGTCAATGGGCGCTGTGCGGGACACTGTACAGATCGAGCTGTTGTGTCGCACTGGCCGCGTGCATCTCCAGGCCGATCTCCTCAGAGCCGAACATTTTCCTCAGACAATGGCGACATGAACGTGAAATTAGCCGTGCTGCTGTGCACATCCAGGAAGCACCGTTGCAGCGGCGGTGGCAGCGGCGGCGGCAACGGCAACATCTACAACACGCGTGAAGACCTCACCAAACTTAATGTCATCAGAGACGGCTCGGAGCAGAGATTGCTGGAGGCCGCTGCCTTCACCGCATCAATGACTTGCGATGAGACGTGCTGTTCCAGGCATCAGCAGAGCGTGCGCAACACGAGATCGCCGTCGTTCCATCACGTTCAATCCAGCAAAAGCCATACCATGTGTCTCTGGCCGACAAACCGGCCGCACCGTGCCTCGTTAACGTGTGATTTTATCGCAGAAGGGAGCAGCGAGACGACCTCCACAGATGAATACGAAATGCAGATCCTCAAGTCGCAGGAAGGCAAGAACTCCATCCCGAAGCGTGTTAGAGTCCAGTACCGGGTGAATTCCCAGCGAGTTCTGCAATCCAGGAAGCGTATCATCCGACTGCTCGTTGTGGTCTTGCTGACATTCGTTGTTTGCGTGTTGCCTTTTCACCTGAAATTTATCCTCATGTTCTGGAATATTTACCCCACGCCAACTACACGAATGGACATTCTCTCGCCTCTCGCCTTTGTGATGCTGTACATGAATTCAGCTCTTAATCCCATTCTTTTTTGGGTGTTCTCTGACTCATTTCGTCGAAGTCTCCGTGACAGCTTCAGGCGAACTTGTTGGCGTTAACTGACACTTGATAAAAATTGAAAATATTTCTGTCTTTCTCTCTTTATTTGGTTGTTTGGTACAGCCCGTCCAAAAAACAGGCTAGTCTTGGGCCTTTTACTGCATATCAAACAATCCTCCATTGGAACTGAAAAGACTGGGTCCCGAACTCACCCGTCATCTGTATGAGAGTCCAATACACAAAAAATGTCCTTGCGCATATTAATTCTAACTTCTACCCCACAGCTACCAACACATCTATAGTGTGTATTTGTGTGAGAAAGAAAAATACAGAGAGAGAGAGAGAGAGAGAGAGAGAGAGAGAGAGAGAGAGTGTGTGTGTGTGAGGAGTTCGTGAGTGTGGGCGGGAGGGAGGGGAGAAGAAGAGGGTAGAATGAGAATGAGAGAAAAGGGGTGAGATAGAGAGGCGTGAGGTAAAAAAGAGGACTAAAAAAACAAGAGACAGATGGAAAACGATATGGGAAGGAAAACATTCAGACTGTCGGACGAGTTTTGTTGGATACCTACAAGACTAACAGCAAGTATGAAAACGTTACTCACAGCTTTAAGGACGAGTCCTTGTAATCTCGTCCAATCTTTTCAAAATTTGAGTCAAAATCTTGACTTGAATTATTCATTTTTTTAAATTCATGTTGCATGTGTATGTTACAAAATGTGTCTTACGGTTAAATATTATTACATATTTTTCTATATTCAGAGTGCACAAATTTGAGGGGCTCTTTGATTCTCCGCTATTTTGCGTCTTTTTTTCACAAATTTAAAACACACGAAAAAGAGAAAAGACAGTTTCATAATTTATGATATCACCCTGACTGACTTATCACTACAGAGCTACGACTTGTCGCGTTCTCCACAGATTTGTGGTTTTTAAAAATGTACTGAGTTCAGCATTTTGTTTGCATGCCTTTTTACTATGTTTGTCTTTATTCTATTCTCTATGTTGTTTCATTTTAACATATTTTCATGTATAGATGAAACCTTGAGATTTAAAAAAATTGATTCCTTGCATTAAATGCTCAAAAATACTTCATCATTGCGTTGAAAACTGTTTTTCATAATAAGGTTATGGTTATCAACATTTTCAAAGTCTTATCCCTATATACAAACGCTTCATTATAACTCTCTTAACAAACTATGTCCTAATGAATATTCTATAATTTTCATGTTGAGTGTATGTATACGAAATTACAAAAAGTGTCAAAAATTGAATTTGTTGCATTCTTGCAAAATGAAACTCCCAACATAATTAATTCCTTTTCTCGCTGGTCTAAAACAATTTCGCTACTCGAAACATTTCATAACAGAATTGCAAAAGTATGCTGGGGCATCGGATTTGAGGACCACTGTTAAGGCTGAAATCAAGCTTACTGAGATATTTGGATGCACAATTATTACCACTTTATTTTGGAGAATGTAAATTGTTGCAGTGTAGCAAAGCTTTGCATATAAACGATTCAAGACTGAAATTTTCATAAGACAAACTTTCCACATTCATTGATTTCTTGCTCTATTGAGATTTCCAAATCTTTTTTCTTATGCTTAAAAAACGGTATTGAGTTAATTCGAACGCTTGATTTGAAATGGTGGAGGATTAAGAAGTTATAAGGATAAAGACGTTCAATTAACAACTGCTTTAAAGAATGGCAATAAATCATTTTAATATCTCTTGCCTCATACGATTCATATATGCTTTCCAGATTTGGGTGTCTAATATGACATATGAAACATTTGTTCAAAATGCATTGGCAGTTTTATCATCAGAGAATTTTTTTTTATAATCATATCGACTCTATATAACTATGCGCTGTTAATGTTACAGTATGACTTTTTTCTTTATTGGCATTGACGGATGATGTTTCATGGTATTTGAATTATTTCTGTCTCTTCGACATCATATCAAGTTTGATATTCAAGGTTTGATAAGTTCAAAGTTATTTTATTTTTGTGCACTCAGTTCACTCACACAGCAGACTTGTTAGTTAAGAGTTCGCAGTAATTTCATAGTTTATCTAACAACTTTGTATTAGGCCAAACTGTTTCCGTAACTTAAGAGGTAGCAATTGAAAAGAACTTTGCGATTCGCAAATGTCTATATTAATTGCACCATGTTGTTATTATAATGCAGCTCTTAAACTTTTCTTCATGAGGGGCAGATTTGGAGATAGATCGGTTTTGTCATTACGCTTCGTTGTGTCGTAAAAATGGGTGTTTTTAAAATAACAGAATTTTTTTTTTAAATCAAAAGTAACTAGGTTTATCGGATGAGATTAAATCTCCTACTATTCCATGTTTTAATTGTAAGACAGTTCTGAAATAACTATCAACGGAATGGTCATCTAAACCATATCGTTTCCTACAGGCAGAGCACCGATGATATTGTTGATGCTGCCTAACATTGAGTCATTCCAAATAACTTCCATTATAACTATTTACTTAGTTTGTGGTGGATCAATAGGTGGAAAAAAAAAAAAAAAAAAAAAAAAAAAACGCCTGTCGTTCGTCTTGTTTTTAAACTCAGAAACTGAAGAAATGAGATGATTGGTTTCTGAAAAAAATGCGTGTACTGTACTCCGTTTTGTACTATTAAAGTTTCTAAATTTTTTTCTGTTTTTGCTTTTATCTATTGTCGCAAAGCAAAAATCTGTTCTTTTTCATTGCATATAAAGTATAAGAGTCTTGACTATGGTCGTTGCAGTGCTCTTTCATCATGATGACGATGATAATAAAGGTGGTGATATGAGGTACTACTACTACTACTACTACTACTACTACTACTACTACTACTACTACTACTACTACTACTACTACTACTACTACTACTACTACTACTACTACTACTACTACTACTACTACTACTACTACTACTACTACTACTACTACTACTACTACTACTACTACTTCTTCTTCTTCTTCTTCTTCTTCTTCTTCTTCTTCTTCATCTTCTTCTTCTTCTTCTTCTTCTTCTTCTTCTTCTTCTTCTTCTTCTTCTTCTTCTTCTTCTTCTTACTACTACTACTACTACTACTACTACTACTACTACTACTACTACTACTACTACTACTACTACTACTACTACTACTACTACTACTACTACTACTACTACTACTACTACTACTAGTTTAAAGGACAAAAAAAAACAAAAAAAAAAAACATCGCGGCAATAAGGCAAACATCGGTTATTCAATTTTTAAGATTATTTTTATTTTTCGACAAGATTCAAAGTGAAGATGTAGATCTAACTTTGAATACTAGGTACGGCTAATCGCCGTCATCATGGCGGAGCGTGTAGTTACCGGCAGATGTGCAGAGCATTAGACAGACAAATGTTATTGGATGAAGATAGGAATTTTTCATAAAAAGTCAAATATTTTCGTAAAATTCAAATCTATTTACAGAACTTTTTAAACATTGTGATAGATGTGGTAATGCCGATGATAATCGATACAGAAAAAAAAATAAAAAACAGAATTCATAAGAGCTAGATTATACTTAACAGACAGATTTAAACATGAAGTGAGTATAAAGATGTTTTTACAACAATAAATGTATTTCACAAAAGTTATTACTCCCTTTCCCATAAAAACTTAACTCTTTGATAAAAGGATAAGTGAAAAATAATGTTTTATTTGTTTCTTTTTTTGACAGATTGCCGCACTAATCATAAATATCAAAACTTGAGCAACTAAGCTGAACATGTATTATTGCGCATCTTTTCTTTCTCTCTCTCTCTCTCTCTCTCTCTCTCTCTCTCTCTCTCTCTCTCTCTCTCTCTCTCTCTCTCTCTCTCTCTCTCTCTCTTTCTTTCTTTTTCTTATTCTGTTTCTCTTTCTCTTCGAGTCTTTCTATCAGTTCTAACTCCCCTTTTCTCTTATCGTCTCTAACTCTAAGTTCTCTCTTTGCCTCTTTTTTCTTTCTTTGATGCTTTCTCTCTCTCTCTCTCTCTCTCTCTCTCTCTCTCTCTCTCTCTCTCTCTCTCTCTCTCTCTCTCTCTTTCTCTCGTTTTTTTTTAAACTTCGTTTCACTTAAATTTTCAATGAAAAAAAAATATAATTATATCTCATATTCTTTTAAGAAATGTCTATATTCCTTAATTTAAGCCTTGTTATTTCTTTTTAGACCGAGATTATTTTATTGCTTTGTATCATATAAAACCATTTTAGTATTTAAAAAAAAGCCATGTCTAAATAACTGATGTTAGTCTTTAATTTATCATTTATGTAGAAATATCAATTGCCGCTTTATGTTATTCTTTTTAACAGAAAAGGATTATCCGACCTTCTCACCTTTTTATATTCATATGACTGTCAATTTTTTATATCAGTGTCGGCTCGGAAGAGATCTATTACTCTGTTCTAAAGTTCTATAATCTCAACATCGAGTAATACTTCCTCCTTGTCTCTTTTGCTAGCATCACGACGCTTTTCGGACTCCCTTGAATTTCTTTCAGTTTCTGGAAAAGAAGCATGTCTTTGAGGTTTCGGTCTATCTAGAGCCTGAGCTGCTGGTTGAAATTGTATTTGCCTTCCATTATTGGCTAATCCTTTGCGCACCTCTTTTTTAGCAGGAGTTGTGAAGGCCCTATCATCAGAGGCTTGTTGAATTGAAGGCTCCTCTTCTCCAGCATCAGAGTCCAAAGTGAGGTCAGAAACTGTTCTTATTCTCACAGTCTTCGAACCTTTCTTTTTCAACACGGAGTTATCTTCAGCGGCAGGAGTTTCGTCCCTTCTGCCCAGGCTTGCGCCAGCTGTACCGGAGTCTGATGATCCACCTTGGTCATGTGAACCACTCCCTTCAGATGGCTGAGATTGAGATATGCTCCCATCGGATGATCCTGCCACAACGGACCTGTGGTGAACCTCGGGTTTTGTAAGATTTGGGTCAGATATCAGGGAGCTGCCACTATCCTCTAAGACTGTTGGCCCCTGCTTAGGTATTAGCTCCAACTCTGTCATCAACCTTAGGACCGTCTCCTCGTGGAATGGGAGAGCAGCCACCTGCACCCCTACAGGCAGACCAACAGCACTTTCATCTCCACTAGCCTAGAGAAACGAGAGAGAGAGAGAGAGAGAGAGAGAGAGAGAGAGAGAGAGAGAGAGAGAGAGAGAGAGAGAGTGGGGCAAGGGAGAACGGGAGATGTAGAGAGCTATGCTATCAAATGATATTTTGCTCTAAAAGACGATCCTTTATTGGATTGCCTGCTATTTCATTTTATCCCTCGGGCTATATACTAAATGTTTCTTGCAAGGCAAGTAAGTTCTTTTAAGACCAACAAGATTCAAATAACATACTATCTTCGATTAAATCAGTTGAACGAATCGAATTATATTCAAACCAACGCTTTATATACACTGTTACATTTTTAAGTAGACACTGTGTTAAAATGTAAAAAAGCTTAGACTTAAAACCGATCATCGGAGAAAAAAAAACATTAGGAACACTGACTCAGACAGTTTTAAAAATGTTAAAAAAAAAACTCGTTGTACATAACAGGATTCATTGCGACTTACAACAGATAGACAGCGAGAGGGGGGGGGGAGAGAGAGAGAGAGAGAGAGAGAGAGAGAGAGAGAGAGAGAGAGAGAGGGAGAGAGAAAGAGAAAGAGTGAGAGAGAGAGAGGAAGAGAGAGAGAGAGGGAGAGAGAAAGAGAGAGAGAGAGAGAGCGAGAGAGAGCGGAAGATTGAGAGAGAGAGGAAGAGAGAGAGAGAGAGAGAGGCAGAGAGAGAGAGAGAGAGGGAGAGAGAGAGAGAGGGAGAGAGAAAGAGAAAGAGTGAGAGAGAGAGAGGAAGAGAGAGAGAGAGGGAGAGAGAAAGAGAGAGAGAGAGAGAGAGCGAGAGAGAGCGGAAGATTGAGAGAGAGAGGAAGAGAGAGAGAGAGAGAGGAAGAGAGAGAGAGAGAGAGAGAGAGAGAGAGAGAGAGAGAGAGAGAGAGAGAGAGAGAGAGAGAGAGAGAGAGAGAGAGAGAGAGAGAGAGAGAGAGAGAGAGAGAGAGAGAGAGAGAGAGAGAGAGAGAGAGGAGGGGGTATCTGTAAAGTGACAAGCACAGCAGAAATCATGTATTTTGGCGAAGCCTTGAAGAGGTCAACGTGAACACAACCAATTCAAGCCAGCCTCTGATGTTACCGGGTGTCAATCTAAAGTAGCGAGCTGTGCACCTTGTGCAAAGTCTAAAATCTTCCAATCGTCTCAATACAAGCATACTTTATATTGGGCAGACACGTTATACGATTCATCAATGCTTTGTTTTGCTGTTTGGAAACGATATCTTTGATGGGACAAGCCTTTAAAAAGATCCACTCCTGGAGTATTGTTTCTCTCACATTACGACGGGGTCGATCTTTTAGGGATCTTGTTGTCCTTTTACACTCCTGGGCAGCGTCCAGTTCTTCGTGTTAAAGTTAAAATGTCTCGCAACAGTGAAAAGTAAGGCATCTCTGCGTACTATGCATTTCAATCGCATATTTCGCTTATTTCCTTTCAGGAATGGCATCATGAAATGCAAATAGCTTGAGTTTTATCACTGGCAATTTATTTAAAAAAGCTTATGCTAAAGCTAAGATGTTGTTTTTTTTATCAAGTAAACAAATCATTGCCGGTTCATAGCTTACACTAAAAATATAAAAACATATTATCTGCAAACAAAATAACGATGACAGCCCTGTCTATGTATAAATTTGAGATAAATTGGTGTCATATATATCTTTTTTTATTTCCGTTTTAAAATGTGTTTACTTAAAAATGTCACGGGGGTATTTTTAAGAATGTGAGTATTGTTCTAGAACGAGATATTTGTATCATAATTTACACTTCAGTTGAATTGTGTTTTAAAAAAACATAATCTTTATATCAGATTAAAAAGATTCCATCGCCAAAAATATCTAGTGCGCAGTAGGACTTTATTTAGTCTAATTCGTCGATATGTCAACTGCTAATTCAACATTTTTTTCTCTTTATTTAATGAAAAAGAATCTGCGTTTTCTTTGGTACACACTGTTTCGCGGAGTGTGCACATGCGCTATACCTTCTTCTATGTATGAACTTGAAAATAGAAAGGAAAGAATCGGCTGAATGTTGTATACATGTAGGCCTATGGTGTAATGGTAGACTTAAACTAAAGGTGTATGATTTATCGAGCTGACTGGCTTGTCTCTAAAGTATTCTTGAAGACCAGCTTACCTCGCCTCCAACTTGATCCTGTCAGAGGAAAATAAAGAATCTCTTTACCTAATAGCTTTACTTCAATGTTAGTGTCATGTATGACAGTAACATAACAACCGCAAAATACTCTGCTCATGAGGTAATTTTTATACGCTCAAGACATAAAACTTTTTATTGCTTTTGATAATCACAATTGGTCATATCTATATGATATGATTATGTGAAATCTGACAATGTTATCAGTCTAATTTTTCCAGGCGCGCATCATTATTAATAATCTGTACAAAATCGCTCCATCTATAATCACACGAAGGAAGCGTGCATGTGTTAACAGTGTTAGCTTGCTCGAATAATACAAGTTAACCACGGGACCCGCCGTTTCCTTTTAAAAAAATACACAACCAACCGGGATTTCTACTGATCCTAGCCGATATATTCAAGCATAAACAGATCATCTTCCAACCTACCTGCGTCATTAAGGTTTCTAAGGCTGTTACCGCTCGGAACCTGTCCCTGTGAAACTGAGGCAGGTCGCTGGCTCTCACATTGGTTATCGATACGGTTCCAGCAGGATAACTAAGCAAGCTAAACAGACCGACATGTGTGAGGCAAGCTGTGCGCGATTAGAAAATTTTGATGGAAGTTTTGAATTTGTTTTGTCTTGGAACTAGTCCAAGTTAAGCATAATATTATGCCGTGCATGATAATCTCCAATAGTTTCAGAATTGCCACAAATGGTTTCTAACCTATGCACAGTGAGCGCTGTATTCGTTTCTCGCACATCACTAAACTACCTTTTAACAGGATCAGGTACAGGGAAAATGCGACATTTAGAACATTTGTATCTAGAAATATCAGTTCACTGGAACTTAACCATACGATCCGGAATCAGGACAAGATGATGACGTTTTAGCCTATCTCGTGAGTGCAGCGGCGTATGCTTTGTTTAAATCATTTTGTCAACAGATTATTATCTTTTCTACTGTCTATTGAATTGGTGCCGTAACGAGTTTCGATCCCCGCCCATACTGTTTGTCTTTTAACGTGATTTGAAGTCTTTCGTTCTGTTTGTCCGTCTTATATTAGATCTAAGTTCGTGATTGCTCTTTCAATTTATTAGACTAAAGACATGTTTGAGACTATTGATTTTTCAAAACAAGCCATTTTTAAGATTTCAAAATTAGTACTTATTATAACTAAATAAATGAGTTACATATGCAAAGCAATAATTATAGATTATTAGTATTTTAAATCTTTCAGATCCATATTTATATTTTTGAGATCCCATAAAACTTTTCAAAAAAACCCACCCAGATGAAACAGAAATAAAAATTCGGATTAAGAGAAGTGCCTTTTTATATGCGGCTGCAGCATCAAAATTCTAAGGGAGATGATTACCGAGAAATCTTTGCTCGTTGACACGCTTCACGGCTGCACAGTGAAACACGGGGCACAGCAAAGCGTCAAGTCTAGCATTCTTCCAACGCAGATGAAAGTTTTGCCGAAATTCCTGAAAAAAAATTCTTGGAAAAGATAGATTTTTTAATTTTTCAATTTGAATTATAGCACATAAAAATTAAAATACACAGTGACAAGGATCGATTTAGATGATTAAGAAACGGAGCAGTGGAAGAGAGAGAGAGAGAGAGAGAGAGAGAGAGAGAGAGAGAGAGAGAGAGAGAGAGAGAGAGAGAGAGAGAGAGAGAGAGAGAGAGAGAGAGAGAGAGAGAGAGAGGGGGGGAGAAGTCTGACATAGAAACATACAACAGACATCGATGGAAAGAGACACAGAGACAGACAGAGATATTGACTTGGCAAGATAACAGACTAGCAGGCAGCTCAAACAATTTTTTAAATGGAAACATGCAGAAAGACCGGCAGTCAAACAGGCGCACTTACCAAAGACGGGCAATCAAGGAGGCAGGCGACCGAACAGAAAGATGTTCATAATAGACAAAAGGCTATCAGACGGCAAATAAGTACGCAGGAAAAAAAGATTGGCAACCAAAGCAGACGGACAAACAATAAAATGGAAAGAAGACTGTTGGTTTATCAAGAACTCTACTTAAGCCCAAATTTCCATAGCTTGCTTTCCTTTTCGCGTACTCTAAGTAGGAGCAACTAGCACCAATCCATCTCATAGCAAGGCAATTTGTGGGGGAAAAAGAACTTCGGAACGCATTTAAATTTTTCCATTGTGACTAAACTTATGAACATGAATGATATGGCTGTATCTCCTCACTGTTCTTTCTGTGATCTTTAAGCGGCAACAAAATTCTAAACCTTCCATCTAAGTTTTTGAGAATCCACGCTCGAATTAGATTTACACCTTCTAGATTTGGGGGTTCTTTGGAAAAAGGATGTGGGGGAAAAACAGTTCTTTTTGTCTCTTGTCATCATGAAATACAATGAGAGCATCGGCTCTGATAGAGGCAGACTATTTTTAGCACGTTCAATCTCCATCCCCATCAGTGTTAGAGTTTGGGTTTTCTATTTTCCATTCCTTGCTCTGCTCGACCGCAGTTTGAATGATACGAAGAGAATATATCACCTTATTGGACTAAATCAATCAAATTCAAATCTTCATGCTAATCACTGCCTGCTTCACATTTAACTACTAGATGAAGCAATAGTAATAGCTTTTGCACTGTGGAACTAATTATAATATTGGCGGTGCGCAACTATAAAATGCGCAAATGGAAGAAAATAATAATTCCAGAACAAAATAGTACTTCAAAAGTTTTGTGACTGCTTTTTTTTTAATTGTTGTACATAAATCATGGCTTTTAGACAGGTAGAATTATAAAACTCCTCATAAGATTGTATGTTTGATGTAGATAAAATATTGGAGTAATAGTTAATTTTACAAAATGCGGTAAACTTTGCAATATTCTATAAAAATATCTTTGCGGGTCCACAAACTAAAAATAATGATCAAATAACTAAAGGATTAGAAAAAAGATGATATTAATGATGAAAACAATCTATTAATAATGGAGCTAGACGAAAATGAGGACCATCTAACCGATCATTTCTAGACCACCCAGGGATTCAAATTTGGCATGAAGTTGTAAATTGCCCTAAAGGTGGAGTGGTAACATTATTTGTCAACAAAATAGTGGGGGGGTTTTGTTTTATTTTGTTTTTGCTTTGTTTTTTTATGAAACGCAAAAATTTGATGATAATTATGATGAATATTAAAAGAAAAAGGTGCGAACTAATTCCTGTAAGCACAGCTGGGCAGAAATGTTAGAAATGAAACTGAAAATCGGCTTACAGTGTAGGCGGCGGCAGTTCTAAAATTGTCTGGAATAGATCTACATGTTATAGAGTAAAAGCTAGCTCTAAGTTAGGAATCTAAAAAGTTTGCGGGACTTAATTCTCTTTAAGCTTACATATTTCTAATGCGCTTTAGGTGCCGTTACATTTTGTTGTTAATCTCATAATGCACGCATAGAGGCACACGAATCAACAAACGATGAGAAAGAATAGGTATATTATGTGGCACAAGTGTGTAAAAACTCCTATATTCCGTTCTTTTCCTATCAGTTTCATATTCAAGAACTACAAACAGAATTTACTTTCTACTCACCACTTTTATCAGATGACTCTCAATCACATGACCGTTCCGTCGTAATAAAAGATCCTATTTTTACTCAATAATATGACAGCGCGAAAGTCTAAGCAACGCACTCCAACTAACCACTAGATTCAAGAATAATCAGTCATATTCTTTCGGAAAAAAAACAGTTCCATTTCTTGCACTAGATTTAAAACCAATACGATCATCATCATTGGTCTTTTCATGTTAGATCGTTACTGGGGATTCTGGTCCATTCAAGATAGTTACTTTAATGGTAGTTATCTCTACCAGTCTAAACCCTCTGGCTACTGAAACTGATTTCTTCCCGTCAACACTCATTCTGGAACGCAATAGGGAGTTTAAAAAAATAAAGTCACTTCCCTTCAGCAATAAAGAAGTACTTGTTCTAATAATTTATATAATATAGTAACGCTCCTCAGTAGCGGATCGACACAAATAGATGACAAGTTTCAACAGCTTTAGGCAATCTTGCTTTGTCACATGTTCTAGAAATACTCGATTAGATAGTTAGATTATGATTACTATTACCATTATTTTTACCATGATCATCATGATTATAATTATTGATGTTGCTTTTGTTCTGGACTCGTTATTATTATTATTATTATTATTATTATTATTATTATTATTATTATTATTATTATTATTGTTGTTGTTGTTGTTGTTGTTGTTGTTGTTGTTGTTATTATTATTATTATTATTATTATTATTATTATTATTATTATTATTATTATTATTATTATTATTATTATTATTACAATAACAACAGCAACAACAACAACAACAACAACAACAACAACAACTACTACTACTACTACTACTACTACTACTACTACTACTGCTGCTGCTGCTGCTGCTGCTGCTGTTGCTGTTGCTGCTGCTGCTGCTACCACTACAACTGCTACGACTATTACTACTTCTACTCATACTACCACTACTATAAATTTTAAAGAAAGCTGTTTAACATTGGAGATTGTCTGAAAGCATTTTTAAAGACGAAAAAAAATGTTGCAATTGATGCTATATCTCTGTTGTTCTTTTTGCTTAAAACGTGCCTCTCAGCAGATACAAGAGAGCATTTGATAACATTGGAAATCTGGAAAAATACACAAAAAGTTCACGTGAAAAGTGTGAAGGCTCGACACAGCAGAGGTATTTGGTGAAGCAACGGCTTGCCTTCCAGCCGTATGATACGAAGGCATTTGATTTAGGTCTTTTGTACAGATTGCTCTTAATTCTATACACGTATGTGTAACAAAAGTGTCTAGCATTTTTAGTTAATTACCAGAGCCAAAGCTGCATTCGAGCTTACAAGGACTTCAGGAAATAAAAATGGCAATGGTTTTAAAATCAGTTTAGAAAGTTATGTAATACAAAGATATAAAAGTGTAATTTCTTCCAAATAGAAGAATTTCGTGAGCTGACTGGAAAGATTCTTTAATGAACCGCTGTGCTTCTCTTTCTAGTTGACATCATTTTCCAAAATTTTTTTGTGATAATCTTAAAGATTTTTCTGAAATTTAGAGCTTTTGTGCAGTCGGGAAACAGACTGATTAATTTAACTGTACACAAAGTAATATTCGGGGAGTGATTTAGCAAAGAAAAGCAAACTATCTGTAGGACAAATTTTTTGCATGTTTATAGCATGAAAACATAAGCAATTTCATTTATTACAAATTGCAGAGGAGGGATCATTTATTAGGCAGAATTTTCATTCATATCTGTCTGTTAGTTCAGCTTTATTTCGTTACCTGTATTTCCTTCATCAACTGCCACCAGTCCGTCATGGTTCTGTAAAGATAGGATGAATTTCTTACCTTACAACATCAGCAAATGCTTACTAACAGTATAGTGGGAAAAAAGAGACTGATAGAAAATCAAGGAGAGAGACAGAATATTATGAGAGCATACTAGAATTTTACGTTAGAGATAAAATAATTTAAGACAAGGTAGTAGACACAATAATAGAGAGGAATAATGTATGCATGGATTTAGAAAGGATGAAAATAAAAGTAAAAATGTGCGAACAGAAAGGCAGCAGACAGAGACAAAGCAAGGATCAGTAAGAAGGGCGATAGAGATCGTCAACGAATGTAAGTCCTGTATTATGAAGTGCGTTCAAAATTTACAATGCCTCGAAACTTAAGCAAAATGGCCGTCTGAAAGCTATTTCATCTTTATCAATATGACTCATAAAGAAAGGCGTGTGTTCTAAAGTCAGAAAGTGTGTGTGAGAGAAGAAGAAGAAGAAGAAGAAGAAGAAGAAGAAGAAGAAGAAGAAGAAGAAGAAGAAGAAGAAGAAGAAGAAGAAGAAGAAGAAGAAGAAGAAGAAGAAGAAGAAGAAGAAGAAGAAGAAGAAGAAGAAGAAGAAGAAGGAAGAGAAGAAAGAGAAACGAAGTAGAAAATGTTGGATGAATGGAAGAAGGAGAAGCAGGATAAGAGGTTGAAGAAGTAAACAAGTTCTTTTCACATCTCTCTCTTTCTCTCTCTCTCTCTCTCTCTCTCTCTCTCTCTCTCTCTCTCTCTCTCTCTCGATCTCTCGCATGTGCATCGATATATAACAGAGCATCTATCTACGGATCAACTTGTGTAGTAAGGTTCTCATGAATGTGCTACTGGAGGGACCGATGTGTTCACAGATTAAAGCGCCCTTAGTGAGTACTTCGAACGGTAACTTCTGAAATTCTTTTTGGGAGCCAATGCGCACCGCATTGCTACTAGATGCCTTCCTATTAGAAATATTTACAAAAGACATTATGTAGGTCAAAGAAATGTTTGCTTATGTACATAGGACCTAACAGAACCGCTAAATCAACTCAACTTTACTTGTGCTTGGAATGCAGCGAGGAATCATTTTAATCCCAGTTGACAAAAATAGGCAATATAGAGGGTAGATAGTCTCAGATATTATTGATTTGATTCAGATGACTGCTTTATTACACTGTGGATTTAAGATAAGTTATGTATTGTTTTTTTTTCCTGTTTTTCACTAATTTTATTTCTTATTAATACGGCTTTGTCCGTATGTACGAGAAAAAGAGACCGACCTGGTACCTGGAAAAGTCTGATTAAAACTTAGTATTAAATTGTATTGACAGTTTGGTGTAAGCTTGCGCATTGGTGGACTGTTGAGGCCTGTTGGAATATCAAACACTCGGTAAGACCAAATATATTATCATACTGGCGCTGTTGATCTCGTTTAGATAAGGACTTCTTACAAATTATTTTGTTTTCAATAAAATCAGACATAAACTTCGCCTTTTTTAATTTCCTTACCACTTTGCTTTATCTATAAACTTACACTGGGAGAGAGGATCCCTCTATTGCCTCTTCCATGGGACTCTGATGAAATATAATCGATAAGATATTTGGATACTGTCTTAAAAGTATGATAAAATGGAATGTAAGCTTATGTATATTTTGGACGCATATAATATATTAGTTACCTCCCTGCTATGTTCAGATTAAACCACGTAGCAATTGATATATTTCACAAATTCTTGTTCTTGTGTTTTTACAGAAACTAAGCAGAAACTTACACATCATCATACAGAAAATGATCAAGAAATGGGTTTGATTTTGGTGTTTGACAGAAACAAGAGTCTTGAATCGTATTACAGACAATTACAGAATCCTACTTTAGATGCATGAGAAGAAAATCTAACGCGGTCTTCATTCGTGATAAATTCTTATCGCATAGTAAGTGAAGTGGCTTAAATGCATTGCGCTTTCATATCACATAAAATCCAATTTCAGAAGATTTTTTGCAGGAGATATATCGTATATTGTCTTTTGTTGACCCAGAAATATCACTGATAAAACTACATAAAAATGACGCACCTACTCAGAGGACTTATTTAATGAGGCAGTTTGACACGTATTTGCAAATATTCCTGAATCTATAGTTCAAACGGACTCAAAGGAGTTCTTGATCTCGTCTGTTTCGATCTTCATAACCCATTCTAAATGCCTTCAAAAAATTGCAGAAACATCTGTCCAAAACATTGCATAATTATAAAGATAAATTGATTTTAAAAAATTAAAACCAGCAGTGAGCAGAAACAGTAGATTATCTTAAATAGTAGTACAACCAAAAAAAATAAAATAGGGCGTGACTTAGCAAGGCACCAAATTAAATTTATGCAAGTGAATACCATTTACACACAATATTTGTGGAAGGATGTAAATTATTTGAATATGTTCTTCACTTTAGCATTACGGCGGGGTTTGCCCATCTTTTACGCATACAGAAAACTTGAGATTTTCTTATAAGCATAAAAGTGAAGTTGAATACTGTTGTGGTAATTAATTTTTTCAGAATTTTGTTAGCAGAACTACAGGTATTTTTTTAAAAAGAGGAGGAGGACAAGAAGAAGATGTAAAAAAAAGAGGAAGAGGAAGAGGAATAATGATGGAAATAATAATAATAAAAATAATAATAATAATAATAATAATAATAATAATAATAATAATAATAATAATAATAATAATAATAATAATAATAATAATTAATAAAAAAGAAGAAGAATAAGAAGAAGAAGAAGAAGAAGAAGAAGAAGAAGAAGAAGAAGAAGAAGAAGAAGAAGAAGAAGAAGAAGAAGAAGAAGAAGAAGAAGAAGAAGAAGAAGAGGAGGAGGAGGAGGAGGAGGAAGAAGAAAAGGAATAATGATGAAAATAATAATAATAATAATAATAATAATAATAATAATAATAATAATAATAATAATATTATTATTATTATTATTATTATTATTATTATTATTATTATTATTATTTTCATCATTATTCCTCTTCCTCTTCCTCTTTTTTACATCTTCTTCTTGTCCTCCTCCTCCTTTTATTTATTCTCTTCTTTTCCTATTTAAATGCGATAGCTTGGCATTCAATTTACACACACACACACACACTCCCTATTCTGGAACATCTTGATCTATTTCCTTCAACGATTTAAAAAATATCTTCAAAGCGACAACGCTATGGCTAGTAAAGATCATTCAGGTGCTTAATTTATGTTGACCGAGACGCCTTCTACTTCCGATTTGCTTTAGAAGATAAAAAAAAAATTCTCAAACGTTCAAATGCACAGAAAACCATGACAGAGAAATGGTCTGGCAAATTTATGGTAACTGCAATTTGGACTATTTGGTCCTTACAGATTATTTACTTAATAGGGCCACTGAATTTTCCATTCGAAAATAACTCGAGGCGAGAAACGAAAAATGACTAAGCCAGATCGATTGGCCCAGCGCTTCTATCTCTCCTTGGATAAAAACGGTCTCCAAACATGCAAGGGATATGTTAAGGAAATTATCTACTTATTTTGGGAAGAAAATACCTCCGCATTCCTATTTTCTCCAGCTCAACATCGCAAGCTCTTAGCTTTGTATTACTTACATATTTTTCTATTCATATGCATCTATATATCTATTAGTCTATCTATTCAACTCCCTCTTTCACCATCTTTTTTTTTTCGTCGTCTTCCTCCTCTCCCTCCTCCCAACACACACACATTTCTTCTCTCTCGTGCGCATTCCTCTTTATATTTTCTCTCACTCATTCTCTTTTACTCTCTCTTTCTATTTCTTTCTCTTTACCTCTCTCACTACTTCTCTCTTTCCTTCTCTTTCTGTCATCCTCTTTATCTTTCTTTTTTATCCCTATGCAATTCGTTCTCTCTAAGTATCTCTTTCGTTCTATTTTTCTTTTCTTTTCTCTTTTACTCTTCTTTGTCTCTGTCACCCGTTCCCCATCGAAGTATCTTCTCTCATATCTATCTCTTTTGTTCTCACATTTTTTTAAACCTCATTATCTTTCTGCTATTTCTCTTCATCCATCTTTCTGTCTCTTTTTCCATCTCTCTTTCTCTATCTATCTATCTCTCCCTCTCTCTCTCTCTCTCTCTCTCTCTCTCTCTCTCTCTCTCTCTCTCTCTCTCTCTCTCTCTCTCTCTCTCTCTCTCTGTTTTTTCCCTAAATTTTCTCATTTTTTAACTATGAAGACATTACTGATCACGATAGAAAAAAAACTCTAATTAGAAAACAAACCTCTAATTACTTTAAGATTAAACCTCGATTTTTGTTTTCCACAGGATGTCACCGAGCTGATACTAAAGATGCACGTTATAAGTTTCATTTAAAAAACAAAAGAAACCAAACGAGATTCCAGAAAAAAAAGTTATTGATCTTCTCGTTCTTTGAAAAGAAACACTACTTTTTCTTTGTGTTTTTTTTTCCATCTATTTTTTACCCTTTTTTAAGAAAGAACTTCCAACACATCTATCTTCTTGGTTTCATGGACCTTTCCTTATAAATATTATTCCGGTTCAAATTAATACCAACAATAATCACAGCAATTTTATCCCATGTGCTTCGCTACTATTTGCATTCCGTTGCAAGTTCACATCGTCTCAGCCCATTTATGTTTCTAGCATCTCTTGTTTTATTGAATTTCCTTCAGATTTTATGATTTGAATTTTGCCTCCTATGACAAAGCCACGCCATTCCCCTTGCTTTCCGTGGGTTTTTTTAAAGCTGAATGCTCGCTTTGTTCAAAAGTAATTTTAAAAGCGTTTCTAGAGCAGCATTATTTAATATTAATTTATTAGCGAATTTTCCATTATTTGCATCTCGCAAACATTCATGGAGCCACCAATATTTTTGTATCGTTTAATCTTGAATTAAGACTGGCTTGTCTGGGGAATAATTTCCTTTGCACAATGGGTAAGGCAGCGAGCAAACATGAAAGTCTCGATCATACAAATGAAAGTTATGATTTTCTAAGTTGCTCGTGAAGTGCTTCAAGGAGTGAAGTGCACAAAGTCCGATGGAAAAAAAATTTTTTCTTAAATTCAAAAGAAAACCGTTTCCATCAAAAATACCCATAGTATGCTTTAAGGCTATAATTTTTTAATTGACTATGTAATGAATATCATGCAACTAATTATGAAAAGTTGAGTTTGCAACGAAGCGGAACTGTTCCCGGTTACCTGCGCGTGCATCCACCAGGCTAGAATCCACCTGAGAGGGGAACTAATCCTGGCCGTGTAATAGAAATCCCTGGTACTCTCACCGACAACATCCTGAGATCTGTAGATAGAGGGGAAGAGGAAATGGGTCGAAAGTTCTTATTTTTTTTAAAATAGTGATTGCCTGTGGCAAAAAAGCATCCTAGGTCGAAAGTCTTTTTTTCCCTTAATACTTATTGTCTGTGCTTTAGGAGTCAAATTGAACTCTCAAAGGTCTATTGACCTTTCAGAAAATTTTAAAATATGACATGTGAGAAATTTTTGAAACATAATTCTTAATTCATGGTTTAAAATATCGTCGACAAAGAGTCCCAACAATGTCATGCTAGAAGAAAACATTTGGAACAACTAGACGCCCATTGAACATAACCCGCAGAGTGTATTTAAAAAATCCTTTGATCAAAGGTGAAGAGACGTTTCTTTGCAGTTATGCAGTATATTTAAGCACAGCTAATATCTTGCACAATATTTTCCAAAACAAAATGCTTTAGGTGGCGTCACAAAGGATCTCAATGATCTATATTAGTAAACGCTTTAATTTGTAAAGAAAAAATACCATATATTGTAGCAGTCTGGCAATACCTGTATAGTTTTAACTAAAGAGTTACAACCAATGCAGTCGATCTCTCAATGTGAAATGAGTTGATTTATTGTAAGGCAATACCTATCGTTGTTCTATAACGATACCTGATAAATGTGACAAAAGATATCGCAAGACAAAAAAATTAGAAGTGTTTGTGTGTGTGTGTGTGTGTTTCCTCAGCCGGATTTGAATGTTTTTATTTATATGTGTGAATAATAACGGGTATTTGAAGTGTTCGTTCCCAGTTCTTTGAAAATTAAATCGCTCTACAACTCAAGTTTGAGGAAGAGGGAGCTTCACACTCACAAGAGCTGCAAGAGCACTCGGTTTGACCCCATGGTGGCCGGGTAGAGCAAATTCGTCAGCATGTGCTTCAAGTCTGGTGGTTCAAACTGCACTAGCTGAGAGGGGGGCGAAATAAACGCCTTAAAAACCACAAGCTGAAGTATTCGAGACAATGACAACAACGAGATGATGATGTTGATGAAGATGATGATGATGGTGGTGGTGATCGTGCTGCTGCTGCTAATCGCATCGATAATGATATGATGAACATGCGGATAAATTATTATACTGATCAAGATGACAAAAATGGTGATAATGGCGACAATGAGCGAGTTTCTCTGAGAATATTCTAGACGACGTCTAGAATAGAAACTGATATCAGTAATAGACGCGTCGCATTTCGATTGAACATGGAATAATAAAAAATTGGGTGGAGTTAGCTTTTCAACATCACATTAGGGAAAATATGTATCATATTACATTTCGATATTTATATTTTAAAAAAATTTATTCATGAAAAACGAAGTCCATCCTTGAATATCCTCTTCGAAAATAATTATTATGATGTTTCGCTCACCTTATGTCCATTTTGCTCCAGGTGTTTCTTTGCTTCAAATATGGCTCTGTGAACAGGAGGGGTGGTTCTCGTACACAGATCATCGGTGTAATATCCGATTCTCAACGACTTCGAGCTTGAAAACTCCTGTGGAAATCGGGCGTGGGGGCAGAGAGGGAGAATTTTACAAGATTTGGTAGTTGTTTTGAAACCACTTTCCTTTATACCGTAAGGTGTGCCCCCAACGTAACTATCATTCATCGTATTGCAAGTTATGTCTGCTATTGTCACTTGATGGTTATTTTGGAAATATGTAGGTGACACAGGCCTCAGGAAGCCTGAATAGAGGCCGATCAAGGTTATTTAAGACAAGACATTGACATCAGAGGCATTGAGAGAGACCTAAAAAAAAAATCTTCAATACAAGGGAATTAGACAGTATGAGCTATCATGAAGCGAGTCGAAAATGTTTGGAATAAAAAGAAAAAAAAGCATGACCTCAGGTGGCAGTTGATCTGAAATCGAGACAAGGACAACGGATTGCACTCGCCACAGAAGGAAGCACTGCTGATGTGGATTTAGGTTTGATGGAGTCTACTTTGCCAAATTTATGGCAAAATAAATATCAGGAGCTCTTTAGGTTTCTTTATCTTGACTATAACTTATGGTGTTCAAGTCGTCTTTCCTTCCTTTCACGCTGTGCGAAGGTAAAATACCTGACCTTGGTTAGCTAGAATAGATGATGTTCCTAAAAAAAATCAGCGAGAGTTACGGGCCTTGATTTACTGGCACTCTTAGACCAAAGATTAAAGTGATACATAGGCGTAGTCCATCGTTTATGAATTTATACACCTCGTTCTACACTAAAAACGGACAACAGTAGCTGAATTTTGCTTGCACTTTGCATTTGCAAAGTCGAATACTGTATAGTAAATAAATATTACACTGAAAACCCTGTCCATATCTAAATGTCTATATAACTCTTTGCAAGACTCCCAGATGTAACGATCTGGTCCAGATCTAGGTCTATGTCTATTGCTCTCTAAAACGCAAGAGAAAAACTTTTTCCAGGACATTTTCTAGTTTGATTTCACAGCAGATTGTACTTTAGAAAAAAATATTAGTACCGGACACAGACAGAAGAAACTGGAAGAACTCTTTTAGCCTTAGCAACAAAACCGGTCAATACTCTCATTGTGTATGACATCCGGTGCATATCTCTCTCTCTCTCTCTCTCTCCCCCTCCCCCCCTCCCTCCCTTTTAAAGTCCTCATGTTGCCATATTGTTTTGCAAAAGCCTCGAGGTACTGAAAAAATTTTTTAAAGAAATGGACAATATCACCTGTAACCTGAAATTCATGGGGGAGGAAAGAAAGAGGGGGAAGAGAAAGATAGGGAGAGAAAGAGAGGAAGAAGATTGAGAGGGAGAGAGAGAACAAGAGAGAGAAAGGAAGAAAGAGAGAGAGAGAGAGAAAGAAATCGAAAAAGAGAGAGTGGGATAAAGAGAGAGGGGAAGATAGAGAGGGTGAAAGAGAGGAGAGAGAAAGAAGGAGAGAGAGGAGAGAGAGAAAAGGGGAGAGAAGGAGAGAGGGAGAGGGGAAAGAAAGGAAGAAAGAGAGTAAGAGAGAGAGAGAGAGAGAAAGAGATCGTTGGAGAGAGACGAGAGAGAGAAAGGAAAGAGAAAGAGAGAGAGGAGAGGAGAGAGAGAGAGAGAGTGTGTGTGTGTGTGTTTACCGACGACCGTCAAGAAATCTTATCCGGCATGCGATTACACCTCAATATTGTATTGTAGCCATCGAGCTTTTCTTGTATTACACTGGGGTTATTTATTATGTCTACATTTAAAGTAGATATTAACTGCTTGCATAAAGATATAATATTTATTATTTTCTGTCTCTGAACAGTAATTTCTACATTAAAAACTAAGTATGAAGCTTAGGCCTGGGCTGTTTGCTAGTTGTTCAAGGAAGGTAACTCGCTTAAATTTATTACGGATATCGTTCATTACACTGCCAGATAATATCCCAAAGAGCGGCCTCTTTTTATGAATTTTTTTCAGGCAGCGTCTAAAAGATGTTAATGTTTTATGTCCGTAAGAAACTGTATCACTGGAGATAGAAAAATAACTTTGCAAGGCAGATTTAGTGGTCTAATATTTGTTTCTTTGCAACGCTCTTTAACTATTCAATGTTATGATTAATCTTTCGAGGTCGTCAATGCTTAAGCGTTGAATCTCCAGTTTCCTTTTCGCTTTTTATTTCCGCCTGGCTATTCTAAGTAAGCGGATGATTGCAAAAAAAAAAATAAATAAATAAATTACGATACTGAATACTACTGAATAATCGCTCTTTGCAAGTGTAAAATCTCTCGGAAATCATAGTCATTGAGAAGGCCATATGTGACAGTCGTGTGCAGTTGTTGTTACATTAAGCCATGATAAATCATGCCATCAATATATAATAAAAGTTTTTTTTTCCTCTACTCCTATTAATTCAAAGTAAAAGCCTGCTTTTTTTTCTTCACCGATGGATAAAGTATAAGACCGTCTTTTCTATTAACAAAATAATACAAAAGCCACAAAGCAAACATCTTTATTATCTTTTTGTTAAAGAACAAAAGTATCTCCCACTGTGACTGTAATCCTCTTATCGACTCAGACTGCGCAAGCTTCCTCTGGTTGAGCCACTGTTGATCAGCTTAGCAAGGTTTATAACGTTAGAAAAAAAATGTACATTAAACCGTTAAGATTTGATACTGTCTACATGGAACAGAATAATTATGCCTTTACCGCTCGCTTTATTTCTTATGTACAGCCTCCGTTTGTTTTACAATGTGGATTAGCAATAAAATCTCCGCGAAGAAGTCCTGGTCATAAGATTGTCCGTATAATTGTGATTATTGAGGTGAATTGATATTCTGAGTTCTTTGTAGTAAGTGAAAACTTTAGTACCTTTAGTTCTGTGCTTAAGAAAAGCTGCCTTATGTAAAATTAATGTTGAAGTCTGAATTAAAGAATGTTTTGAGTACCTAGGCATCTTACCGAGGAATTTTCCACAACTATTTTGTCATTTTGAAGACGTTTGGTCTTTGTTCTTAAAATTTCTTCCATGCGCACTTTAAATTAGCATAAAATTGATTTCATTTTATTCTTCTCTAGCAATAATTAATAAATCTTCAATTACTTGAGGATTTGAAAAAAAAATAGTTGCCCTATTTTTCTGCAGTTTTAATGCTTGGTAGCGTAATATTAGCGCTGTGTTTTTTGCGTCACAGCGTCTTTGATTCACGCTTACATGAGTGTAGACTTTACCAAGTGACTTTTTATTCGCTCTTCCTAAAATGATTTTGTATTTAAAAAATAAGTGGTAATGATTGCTTTTTTTTTCATTATTTTTAAAGTTTCACACACCACGCTCAAAATCCTACAAAGATTACCATGAAAGAAAGATAAAGTGGAAATAAGTATAAATTAAAATAACTTTTTTTAGATTTCTTTTTCAGATCAATTTTAATAAAAAATGAATTTGACGCTTGGTTACCAATATTGTATGTGTTGTCAAAAAAAAAAGTATTTTTAAAATCGCTGAACGATTATTGAAAGATATATTTTAGAAGTCAGAAAAGCGGCTCTACCTTCGAAGTTGAAATTCGTGATTTAAAAAAAAAAAATCTTTTTCTTGTATAGGGTCATAGAAAACTGTCAATGTTTATTGCCATCGTTGGCGATCTTCAGGGAAAACGAACTGTTCTAATCTTGATGTTGAATTTTTCTCCAAACTACAATCCTAAAGCAACAAAACAAGCTCATCAAATGTGATTCGTCCTCCTTTCCAGGTATTCCCCAAATGTGGAAATCCCAAAGCCTTCTATACACAGATTTATCCCCCGTTGATCTAAGTTAATCGTATTTTCCCGTGAGACGGGCGCTTAACATAGAGTCAATGTCTATTACAGCTGCATCATGGGGGGGGGGGGGGGTTAAAGACGCTGGTGCAGGGATGTGAGTGTTCCTCACAATTCCTGAGAAAAACTTTGAATCAGTGACATTGATAAGTTCACCACTTTATCAAAAATAACGAGAAAGCGTTCCAATTATGGTGCACCTACTAAATTATTTATGATCATGCTATGGAAAAGAAAAACTTTTATTTTTTTGTTATTCTTGCTGGAATGAGAACCCGAAATGCCCAAAACCCGTCATTATTTTTCAGTTCGATGAAGTACATAACATTATGCAGGACCTCGCATGAATTATTAGAGAGAACCCGTCGTAGAACACCAAACAAGGGTACTGTTCATTTGATTTACGTGTCATTATTTTTTTCGCTGTAATGGTATTAGTGGTGATAAAAGTAATGGTGATAGTGGTAGTGGTGATGATGATTATGATGATGATGGATGATAATAGTGGTGGTGATGACGATAATCATCCTCATGAGGATAAAGAATATGTTTCAAAAACATACATTTTCATCGAAAGGCATTTGTGGTAGTCGTGGATCAATGTCTGTCTGGCGCGATTCACCCACTGCCCTCATGAAAGCCACCAGGGCGGACACCTCTCTTGACATAGGGCTGACGCATGCTGGGACTAGGAGAGAGGTCGTGGTGGGATGGACAGATGAAATAAAGATTGTTTTGAGAAGAAGAAGGGATAGAAAATTTGCTTCCGTCATTGCTCACAACTCTCACTTGTGGGGTAAATACGAGTATCTATTATTTGTAACTATTTTATGTCGATAATCATATTCTAGATACAACAGAGACTGTAGAAATATGAATAAGTTAAAAATAGCAGGCAGAGAGGGGGGTGGGGGGGTGGGGGGAGAGAGAGTGAGAGAGAGAGAGAGAGAGAGAGAGAGAGAGAGAGAGAGAAGCGCGGGAGATAGAAGAAGAGCTGGTGAAAAGAAGAAAAGTTATTATAAAGAGAAGAAGAAAGAGACTGACGAATAGGAAAATGAGAAAGATATTTAAAAATGAGATTGAAGACATAGAGAGGGGGAGAGAGACAGAGATAGAAACAGAGAGGGGGATAGAGAGAGACAGAGAGAGAAACAGAGAGATAGAGAGAAAGAGAGAGAGAGAGAGAGAGAGAGAGAGAGAGAGAGAGAGAGAGAGAGAGAGAGAGAGAGAGAGAGAGAGAGAGAGAGAGAGAGAGAGATCGTCTTTGTGATAGCGGGAAAGAAAGGCTAAGCGATTTGGGGGTCTTATCGCGCAAGGCGCAGTTTCTCATCGAGTCATACTTCCGTCACGCTGCTTAGCCCATCTAGTTATTGTAATACGTCACTGAGTAAAACGCGCTTACCAGTAGAATGTAATCTAGGATATGTCATTTGTTTACTTATATACTCTTTTTCGGACTGTAATAAAACTGTCAAAATGCTCTCACAATATTGCTACCCCCTGCCAGCATGATTTTATGAAGTTGGTTGGTCACTGCGCTAATAATTTAAAGATCTTGGTCGCTTTTGAAATAGAACTATTTCGGCCTATTAATTTCCTTTTTGGAGTTTCACTTCTTCCACTATCTACCAGTCGCCGACAGACTACGTCTATCCCATTTATGTTCCGTCTGGAGAGGAAGAAAAAAGGATTAGGAGCCGTCTTTTCGAATTTTTTTTTTTTAATTTTGCGTATTATCTTTTGTTAAATAAAATCTAATACTATCTATAGAAAAGAAGATTTTCCACGTGCGTTTCAGCAAGACATTATCTCCTCTATTCCCGTGGCTCTAGACTAACTCATTTCATTTGCAAGGAGACATCGGGTGATCCGGGGGCCGGACGCTCACTAGGTTAAGATCTGAATTCACAGTCTAGAAGCGTGACAAAATTGCTTTATTTTTTCATTTTTTGGGGGGTTAGGTGTTAATTTTGCGTTTGTCGTGGTATCTTTTTTTATCTTTCGAACACCGATTTTGCCATTTTTTACCGTTACATCTTTCACAATGTAATTATCCATTTCTGCCATTTACCCAATTTCTATTGGTTTATCCTAAAATATCGAGAGCAGTTTTACCAAATTTAAAGTTTTTGTATTTTATTTCGTCTGTCCGTATCTTCATGTACTAAATTTCTATTGTTGGAGAAAATTGCTTTCTATGAATGCAGGGGGAAAAAAACAGGGTCCAGGAGGAAAATTTGGTGAAATTAAAAAAAAAACAACAAAAAAAAACAGTACTTTGAAAGATAATTACGATTTCTTTCAAGCGCTCACCATCCGCACGCACATGAAGCTAAAGTTAAATGAAATGAATTGACGCTCTGTACGTTACGTGTGAGTCCACACAGACAAACGTTGTCTTATATAATGAATATTGAGTACCAGAGTCACAGTCGAGTCAGAAATCGCTGAGATCGTGAGACAATACCTAGACTCACCTTCTTTCTGACCTTGAAGAAGGCCCTGAGAACTGCGTCAGGAGAGACAGAAATTGCATTGATTATTAAAATAATAATAATAATATATGTTGTGCCAATACATTTTTGTTAGCAATCATCGAAACCAATATGCGCGATATAAAAAAAAGAATAAGTGATTTTCTTTACTACCTTTCCTTTCCTTCAAAACGGAATGAATATGCTATTTTAGAGCACTGCAAGGATCTCCCACAATGAAAAAGGGTGGTGGAAGACAGAGATGAACAAAATGTTTCCCAAAACTTTTTTTTATTAATTTGGGCACAAAAAAAAAATTTAAATTTAAATCAGACAAGAAATCTTAGTTGCAATCTAGTCCGACTCTACAGGTTCAACTATTCAACGCTCAAGTTTATCGTAAACAAGGGTGATTGCATCAAGTAAGACCTTTCAACAGAGCACGAACTTCATACAACGGTACTTATGGCAATTTTTTTTCTACTTTATGACACTAATTTTTCTAACCTTCAACAGAACAATTCATTCACCTGAGTCTCTGGGGTGTGGGTCTGAGTGCAGCCACTCCACAGAAGTGGGCCGGGATGCGAGCCCCTCCGGCCAGGTCAGCCCCGACACCAAGAGTTGAAACGTGCAGAGCTAGAGCACACGCCTCGCCACATGAGCCTCCGCCAACCGAGCGATTCGCAGATAGAGGGTTCAAGGTTCGTTTGAAAATCGGATTGGAAGACTGTAGGCCTAGGCTTATTAGACAGAAATCATTGGGAATTTTTTTTTTTTTTCTTTGGGGGGGGGGTTGTTTGTTTCTTTATTTTTTTGTTTTTGTTTGTTTTTTTAGCAAAATTTCTGCTGTTTGCATAGAATCAACGTTTTTTAATTGGACCTGTACTTATTGATTACGCTATACGGATATTCATTTGTGTGGAATGGAATATTGAAGTTATCAAAGGGATGTTACTTCAGTCAGAGTTCCTAGATTTAAACGTCAACGACTCTCGTTCTTGAAGTATGAAAAAGTCCGTTTATGGAAACTCGGCTCCCAGACAGGTCATTTTTCAAATGGATGATGGAGAGAAATATTTTGCTGAAGCACTGACATATGGCTTTTATGTTTTCGTTTGCAGCGTAATGTGCCAGCTCCATTAATCCATTAATCCTTTGAACTAATGGAATAAAGTTTTAAAAAAAGGTTCCCTGCTTTACCTTCGA
The DNA here is from genome assembly GCA_033675545.1 of Elysia crispata. Taxonomy (NCBI): domain Eukaryota; kingdom Metazoa; phylum Mollusca; class Gastropoda; family Plakobranchidae; genus Elysia; species Elysia crispata. The sequence continues at coordinate 182,526 of JAWDGP010007363.1, forward strand.
TTCTCTCTCTCTCTCTCTCTCTCTCTCTCTCTCTCTCTCTCTCTCTCTCTCTCTCTCTCTCTCTCTCTCTCTCTCTCTCTCTCTCTCTCTCTCTCTCTATCTCTCTATCTCTCACTCTTTCACTCTCCCTTTCTCTCTTTCTCCCTCTTTCTATCGATCTACGCAGCTATACCATTGTCTATCTCTCTCTATCTGTCTCTCTTTCCCTTATTCTCTCACCACCACTCTAAAAAAAAAAAAAAGCCTCAATGAATCCTTTCTAATTTTGCAATTTTTGAATTGAAAAAGATGCGTTCTTAAAACATCTATTTTATACAGTTTAAAATGTTTTCACATAAAATTATAAAAAAAGAGAGACTAAGGAGTAAAGATAGGCCCAATCGCTAATGATTTAATGATATTGACTTATCTAGCTGATTGATTTTCCTGCTCGAGTTAGTAAACTCAGTCGTCAGTAAAGAGTTCCAGAATATATTCCTTGGCCGGAAGGACTGGATCTCGTCTAATCGGCCCTATCATTGGTATCTACTGATGGTGAAAGTTATTCCTCTCGAAAAGGTACTTGAGGCGCATGTTTTTCCACTCTACCAGCTTTTGTTGGGTGAAAAGCTTTCAAAAGAGCAGCGTATTTCCAACAGCATCACTGACATGTGTCTTTTTAATGGTGCCTCCCACTGGAATATGCTCCGGCATCATATCTTGTAAGCTCTTTGTTCCCCGAGGATTTTTTTTTTTTTTACATTTTAATTCTTCTTGTTCACTTACCAGAAGGGAAGCGCCTGCACGCTGTTCGTTCGGATGAATGGGACAGCCCCGGCTGCTTTCAAGATCTTCAGTGTTAACACAGGTGTGCGACGAAAAAAAAAAACAAGAAGAAAATAAAGATATCAATCACACTTCCTAAGCATTAAAATGAGACAATCGAAGGCTGTTCCAAAAATAAGGTAAGTACATTTTATCATTGGAAAATGAATTAATTAAAAAAAAAAAAACAGTGTATATACAATCTTTTTTTTTATATTAATTTGTTTGTTAATCTCTGTATTCTCCTTTGTGATTGGTGCTTTCCTACTACCCGACAAAAGGATGGGTGGGACAGCGGAAGGAAACTTGGAAAGAGTAACTGTTGACGTCAAGATGTTTAAGCCCACTCCTTACCAATTAAATCAGCCTCGCCCCTTTTTAGCCTTCCAGGACGTCTCAATGTTTCTCGCAAGCCTCTCTGATCGAATACATTCCTTGACAGGAGTAAAAAAAAAAGCTTAAACAATATACTGCTCTCCTGTGTATCGTGCAGTTGTCGATTATATTCTCGCCGAAGATTGCGTCCTGGATGATTTTACTGTCGATGAAGGTAGGATCTGGTGTTTCCATTTCATCGGATACTTCTTTGATTCTAATAATTCTATTCATCAGTGATGCGTTACCGGTAATCATGCGACCAAGAGAACATTCAAGAGTCTTCAAGATAAAATCCCTCGCTAATCGCACTCCAAACCTTCAAAACAGTGGCCAGTACGAAAAAAAAAACCATCGTTGTCAACAATACAGTGCCATTTCCTATCCACTGAACTGGCATGACGTAAGGTGAAAGAAATGTTACCGTAATCTGGCAGGAGAGCCTAGTACTCTTCAATTCGCAAATTACAACAAATATCAGCAAGAGGCCTCAAAACTCGATTCTTTTTTAAGGTAAAAACATTAAGTCAATATTTTTTAATTTTTTTTGTATGGATCAGTATCGATAAGGTCAACTTTTTTTTACGGTTATTTCTACTTTGCGACAAGATCCAGAGTTCGTAATATGCCTATTCTCTTTCATCATGGAAAAGTGTCTAGTTCTTGGCAGGTGTGCAGGGAATCAGACAAGAAAAAAAAATATCATTTGATGAAGTTAAGAGGTCTGATCGGCCAAAAGGCTATGGGAAAGATAGGTTAATCAGGACACAGACCTCATGACTGAGCAAATACGTCACCTTTTCTGTCTTTTCATTTCTGTGGTCTGTAGCGTCGTCAGCCATATTAGTTTTGGTCACAACTAACTTCCTTTCCATGATAACAAGCTTAAAACGGGTACCCTACCATCATTGGAGAAATTGTGACAGTTTTACCCAAATCACTGCCTGAAATCGACTCCTTTCCGCTGTAGAATGAGGCCGTAGGAGATTACTCAAACTGTCATCTTTCATTATCATATTATTTAAAAAAAAAAGATCACTTGAGTAATATAAAATATCTATGAACCTACTCTTTAAATGTATTTAAATACAGTTCTCCAAAATAAAAATGCACCTGATGTTGATTCTTTGTATATTTAGCTGGACTTAGCGTGTAATCCTAGCTAGATAACTAAATCTAAATCTAGTGCATCTTATTAAAACGCTCGAAGCAGTGACTATTGAACCGTTTACTTCAAACAGATAGTGCTAGATCTAAAGATTGCTATGAACAATAATTATTTGGCGAAGCCAGACTAATCAACGCCTAGCCTATCCGATGTATCAGTGGAACGACATTGCAGATCCACATCTAGCCTATGACAAGTCAACCACCTTATTACTTTTAGATTTTGGAATTTTAAAGTCCTATAGTAGTAGAGAAGAATAAATTGAAGGGCAAACAAACCATCACTTTTTTTCAAAGCACAGAAGATTTACAAATGGAACCATGATCATATAACTTGACTCCAGTCCATCCCTTTTCTTACTTTATTTTTAAGGAATAAAAAACAACAACTGTAAACCTATTATTATAGAGAAAGTAACTATGTTCAGTAGCTCGAACTTTTTTCAAATCATGAAAAAAAAATTAAATTAAAACCAACAAGCACCAACAACCCCGCACACATTGATCTCATTTCATGTGTATTTTAACCATGTAAACGGTAACAAACACTCTAAAAAAATTTTGAATACTTTCAAAAATGTGCAGTTATAATGAAATAAAATAAATATCACAGTTTAGTAGACTATTCTAAACAACATTCCACCTGAACACTGTTGTGTTAACACAGGAGAAATAAAGTTTCCCCCTTCTTGGGCTAAACAGTTGTGGCGTCACTGGTAAATTACGAATATAAGTGGGACATGCCGCAATGCTTGTCAGTGCTTCGTTGCGTTGTGATCTCGATTTTGTGATGTGAAACAACTCAAAAGATGCAAGGATGTAAATTTTTTTTCTACATCTTCTTAATGTACCAGTTCCATCAGAATTTACTTTGTTTAAAGATTCTAGGCAGCATTTGGTTGAGAAAAGTTTTGACGAAGATATGGAAGTAGACTCACTGTTGAGAAGTCTTGACCCAATTATTTTTTTCTTTCCTTTTGCTTTTGGTTAAATTAGTTGTTTTGTTGCTTTTTTGTGTGTGTATGTGGATCATATTTTGTCCTTCTGTCGAGTTAAGAAAAGGTAGGAATTTTCAAATGTCGTGAAAATCTTTTTGGTAAGTCTCATTTCGTCTTGTTTCATATAGGCTCGACTACTGGCCGTGTATCTTGGACAATTTTCTTATTATCATGAACCAATCCAATATGCGCTGCTGGTTGTTTTGTTTTTTGTTTTGTTTTGTTTTTGTTTTTTGTTTTTTTTTTGGGGGGGGGGATTTTTTTTTTTAAATATTGAAAGTTCATGTTATGTTTGTTGGACAAAAATGAAACTTGGCAATATTCTCACAGATTTGAAAAGAATTCAAGTGGAATTTCTTACCTTAACTATGACAGCATCAGTCTTAGCAGACGTGCCTACATATTCACCTAATCCAAGAGTTGTGTCCTTTTCCTGATGTTGTCAAAATGAGTTGTTATTAATTCGCGTTCCACAAACTAAAGGTAATGCTACATTAATTCAGTCTGCATTTGGATAAGTTGAAAACTAAGCGTAGTTCTTTTTATGAATTCATAACACGCGTAACACGCGTCAAAAAAAATTATCATTCATAGCCTTAACGTAACAATATTATTCATAACTAAGAACAGGAAGATGGCATCGAGAAAAACACTTATCTTATATAGCAAAACAGATTAAAACTTTTTTTAAGCAAATTAAACAACAAAACAAAACAAAACAGTAACAATAAAAAAAAAAGAAAGCAGACAGGAGAAAAGCATGGCTTAAGTATAGATGTATAGGTTGTACAAATTGAAATTCAAATCAAAATTTCATAACATTTTTTTTTTGTGTATATACAAACGAAAGCGACGATAAAAACCTTACACTCATTTCATAGGCTTCACAAATGCTGACAGGAATTCCATTCAGGGCCTGATTGCCTCTTTCCTTTATGTTCGTGGAACTTGCTGACATCAAAGTCTTGAGACGGAAAAAGTTATAAACATAGAAATAATTATCCAAAAGGACGTCTTTCAGTTGTTAGAATGTCAATTTGGCGTTTTCATTATTTTTTTTTTTTTTTTTTTTTTTTTTTTTTTTCAATGTTATTAGCGCCCTAAAAATTATTGCCCTTTGCTTCTTCCTGGTCCGGTTGCTAATTGGGAAATGCGGTACATCGAAAATAGTGAAAGATTTCGCAATAAATTGTATACATTTATTCAAGTCAGGGGAAATAAGTCTAATCTATCGTGAAGAAAAATGCTGAGCTAAACGTCTTATCATTAATGACTCTGCTCATCTTCTGGTGATCCTGAGTATTGCCCAGTCCACAGTTAAAAGCAATGAAAAGAAGAGTTTCATTTACTGTTAATACTTATTATTTTTAAACCAAACGTTGAGTTAATGGACAGAAAATAAAGCGTCATTTAAGTGTGATCTTTACAATTAATTTTTGTAATGAGGAGGAGGGGAAAGAAAAAGAGAACAATGGCGATGAAATCTGAAGATGAATAAGAAAGAGAAATACAGGAATAACATAGAGGATAAGAGCGGTGAGGAAAGAAAGATGAAGAAGGCGGTAAAGTAAATGAGGAAGGCAAAGGAGAATGAAGAGAAGCACAAAAGAGAAATAGAAGAAAATGAAAAAAAAATTATCCCCAAGAATATGTTCTTTAAATGAAGTGAGTAAAAGAAAAAAAAAACCCGCTATAATATGCTTTTTACATCTGTAGTATCTAAAGTATCGCGCAGTCATGTTAGTTCATATAATAATATGACTCCTGAGATTTTGAAAATAAGTAAGAAAATTATCCAATTTAAAAATGTCAGTGAAGTGTAAGGCTGTATTATAGAAAATAGACAGACATTCTAAAAACGAAGCTTTAAAAGGTCATGATTTTTTTTTCAATAATCGACTTACAGAGCTCATGATGTATTCAGCGACAAAATTAAATTTTTTGTTTGCCACTGCCTGAAAAAAAAATAGTTTTTCGTTATAATTGATATTCCTAAACCATACACCTTGTTTTTATGCAATTGGAAACTTTTTTTTTTAGGATGGAAGAGGAAGAGGAAGAAGAAGAAGAAGAAGAAGAAGAAGAAGAAGAAGAAGAAGAAGAAGAAGAAGAAGAAGAAGAAGAAGAAGAAGAAGAAGAAGAAGAAGAAGAAGAAGAAGAAGAAGAAGAAGAAGAAGAAGAAGAAGAAGAAGAAGAAGAGTGAGAGAAAACCATGGAGTGTGTTGAGGAAAATGGAGAGAAGAAGAAGACGACGACGAAGAAGAAGAAGAAGAGTGAGAGAAAACCATGGAGTGTGTTGTGAAAAATGGAGAGAAGAAGACGAGATCGGAGCAACAGGAAGAAGTGGACAAATTTAAGTCGAGTATTGATAAAATGCGATCATCACTTTATCCTTAAAATAATACCGCTGGTAATTTCAATTTAGAAATTAATACTTGTACGTTTTGGCACACAAACATCTACCTTTTTACGAAATGCGACGAGGAGCATATCTTGATCAAGAGCAGCATCTTGGAGTTTGACACATAAATCATCAAAAGACAAATCTGTGAGGCTTACGTTGTTTTTATCATTTTCCTGAGAGAAAAATTCATGAAAGAAAAATATAACAGAAAAGTGAAAAAGAGTAATATGAATCCTATACGTTACACACTCATACACCATGTGTATATATATTTTGGTAAGTTTTCAAATTAATGTTGATTAACAGCGGATACACAAAAAGAAGAGACAGGAAACTCGACCATGGCGCTCTGTGAGTGACAACAGAGTTACTAAGTGTAATCGCCCTCCGGCTGAGGTTTCTTGGCTTCCATCGATAAACAGCATAGAGTAGTCTTTTATTATATAGGGAGAATAGCAGGAAACATATTTCTTTCTTCCTCTCTTCTCCTCTCCATTTCTCTTTCTCTCACAGTCTCTCTGTACTGTCTGTAACTAGTTACCTCTGGCTCTCCTTTCCCAGTATCCCACTAATTATATCATGGTGTCCCTTTCTGGGTTTCAATTCGCCCTGTCTCTGATTTTTTTTTTTTTTTTTTTTTGGTCTCCTTATTTGTATCTGTCCGCATTTTTCTTTATTTCGTTCTCTCTCTCTCTCTCTCTCTCTCTCTCTCTCTCTCTCTCTCTCTCTCTCTCTCTCTCTCTCTCTCTCTCTCTCTCTCTCTCTCTCTCTCGCTATCTCTATCTCTATTTATCTATCTATCTATCTATTTATATATCTGTCTGTATCTCTCTAATTATGACCATTGCAAGTAGAAGTGAATGTGGATGACTGTGTACAAAACAAAAGAGAAACTGAAAGAGTATAAGATCAAGATAATTTTCCTTAATTTGCTAATCGTAGCAATTGTTCTTCAAATTACACATATTGCAATTCCTAGAGATGCTCAACTCTTTTGTAATATTTCTTTCTTTGAAAGCCATATTGAAACAATGTCATAGATTTATATGATAAGAAACAGCAATGCGTTGTTTGCCCAAATTTACGAACCACTAGATAATACTGAAACGGCAACAAAAGTGATATGGTTGCTAGGCTGAAGCAACAGGCTAAACCCAGAGGTTCCTATCTCTACTTCTGATGTCCGCGTTAATAATAACACTACAGCCATAGCAGTCGAATGTCTGGGTGTCAGAGCATTGTCCTTCAGTCTTGTCTGTCATGCCGCAAAGGCCGAATTCTGATCTTAGATTTTTTTATTCCTGCTTATCATTTTGTTAACTTTGTAGATATAATAATTGTAGGACTTTCCGAAAGTATTTTTGTTAATTCTGAAAACACAGTCAAATCGCAAAGGCTAATTTAAAAAAAAATATATTTATTCTACTTTTTTTTTATAGAAGAATTAGTACTCTTACCATCAGCTAAAAGCTTGGTTAGAGGTGTTCGTTTTTGTTTTTTGTTTTTGTTTTCATATAGTTCTGTAGTTTTTTCTCGAAATTCTTTCATTCGCTTTAAAAAAAAAAAAAAACATGTTGCCACAGCACACTAAAGCATATATGATTAATATTTCAAAACAATAACAAATCTAAAACTGCATAATTATTTTAAAAAACTACAACTATTAATGTGCTTTTTCGAACAATAATGGGCACATAGATCCACAAAAGAAATACCTTTTTCATCTTAGTAATAGAAACATATCAGTTCAGTGCAGGGAAAAAGAGACATGTAATATTATACTCAATCGACTGGGAAATTATTTCCGATAGCTAGAAAACATCATGAATGTGTAACAAAATACTAATAAGAAAAATGAGACGTGAAATTCTCTATAGATCTTTTTCGACTTAATCTCACGTAAAACACTGCTAAGGAGAAAGTACTGTTACCACAATAGGCCATAATAAAAATTTTCAACGCCTTGTCCTACCAGTTATATATCTTACGCCTACGTTATGTAGAAGAACACTTGGCGTGAATAATTATATAACGGCGAAGCCTCCAGTGTTACAATCGCAATCGAATTTCTTTAGTGTCTGTAATATCTAGACTTCAAGTTTTATGATTAAATTCATGGTTAAATTTACATTCACAAAGTTACTTGCGACTTTGAGCTTTCTTTGTGTAGGGCTTGCGAATAGTTATCTGCCAATTTCGCCTATTAAGACTAACTTCCTTTTGGAAAGTAATTATTTGAATACCATTAACCTCTATATTTCTGATTATTTCTCTTCGCAGCGCGTTGTCTAGTTGTATGTTTGGGTAGTACTGGTAAGCTCTTGAAGTGTAAAATTTCTGCCATACGTGTACATTTTTTTCGAACGTTATAAGTTCTGGAACTGGCAAAAATTGCTTCGGATAAACAGTGAATTAATTTTATTATTGAATATCTGTTAGCCGGTTCGGTTGCCACTGGCAGGATCAGTATAAACATTTTTTGTAATTCATTGTTCCTCCACACCCCAATAGAGTTTGTTTTTGATGAGGTCTAAACCTTTTGTTTCCGAAAGAGAAACATATCTCTGGAAAACCAGTATACCTCCTAATTCTTTCAGAAACAGGTTTACTTTGCCAGATTATCAGCTTTTCTGCCCATATTGGCTCTATAGACGTCTGCATTTCCTAACAACTTCTACCATTTTTGGACCCCCTCAAGAAATAAATGCTTTAGATTACTGATCGTTCGGTGATTTTTTTTCCTGGTATTTTGTGTACCTCTTTTTAAAAAAAAGTTAAGAGACATAATATCATAATATTATCATGTGTAATAATGCTTTTTATGAGATGAATCAACAAATCAAATGTTTATATGATATGAATTTTTGTACAATCAATATATCTCTTTAGGACCAGAGAGCTAGTATCTTTGACAATCATCTGGGTAGGTACTGACGAGTTAGAATATCTGTAACTTTCACTGCGAGATAAAGGAGATGCGCTGCTGTTGTGAGTCCTAAACATGTCCCTGTTAAATCACTATTCCTCCACATAGTTGTTGGTTCAGTTGTAAGTCACAAAAACGTCCGCATTCTTTTACTTTTATACTTAAGATTCTGAAGTTTATACATGACGTACATTTCTACAGACAAATGACCTCAGAATTGAAAGCTCTTGCTGGTCGTTGTAGTTTTTGATTAAGGCGATTGATCTTTATGTTCCGTGCTGGTCAGTACAAGAGCCCTTGTAAGGTATCTATTTTTTATGTCCATATAGGTTTTACATATTCATGGAATGACTAATCTCCCAGAGTTCTCTGCCGTTTATAATGCTACGCAGCCATGTTGCTGAACTTTTCAATTTTCTGTGGATTTTTAGATACACGTAAGAAACTCCACCAAAACCCTAGTATGGCTAATTAATTTTGAGCCGGCGGAGAAGATAAAAGGTAAGCGCCTTTACTATGGATGCAAAACAGACTTTTTAAACAAGGGATGCTGTATTGTAGGGATTCAAGTTTCATGGTACACCTACCCTCGGACTAATAAGGAAAGCAGCGTACCAGAGTCTGAGGAAAAAAACGCAAAAAAGGGATATACTTCTCATAAAGTACGGCAACGTGGAATTGGGGGGGATTTATGTCTAGTAATACTTATGGAACTGTTTAAATGGTGTGAAACTGCAAACTAAAGGACCAAGCTGAAAGACTTTCACCAACCTTTACATCTTTTAGGGCTTCCTTCAGCTCATTTAAATTGAGGCTTAGCCTCTCTTTGCGATCTGCGATCTTCTTCTTGTTTGTAAGGAAATTCTTCAAATTCAGACAAATGTGGCAAATGGTAATGACTCCAACGGTCGCGAGCGTCTTGTTATAGAATCTTTCAGGTAAAAACTGTGACAAAGAATTACAGTTCATGTATATAGTATGAAATCCGAAGGGTTTTGTTGTTGGTTTTTTTTTTTGTTTTTTTTGTTTTTTTTTGCTTTTTTTCCCCCTCACTTTTGTTCATATCAAAATATAAAGAAAATGGACCAAGTTCGTTATAGTTTAAAAACATATCGATAGCTCAAGCCATTTCCCCTATTTTTGTAAATATATATATAATTTTTCAACAAGACTAATATGGAACTTTCGCACTACCCTTTTCTGCTTAGCTCTCCGATCAAATGGTCTTTCTAATAGCCTAGGAAATTTAATGTTAATTTACTTTCAACGGTATAATTCATATATCGTATATCTTTACAACAACCTGCCTTTAAACTGTCTTGTAATAAAGATAGATTCACAAGAAATCTTTTCTAAATTAAACATTTCCAATTTCAACTCCTTTCAAGGCTTTATAAACATAAATAAGCATTATGCCTTCACGAATTTATTTTCACTTCTTTTTTATCCCCCCCCCCCCCCCTTTTTTTTTCTGCATGAAGTTTGAAAGCAACAGTTATCATTGGTGGATTTAAGCGTTAATTTGCTTTGGCAATCGATTTAGCCTCTACTAGATATCAGGTAGTCAGCTGGGGAAAGTGTGGATCTAGACTAAATTCTTTTTAGTGCTTTAGAATCATATATTTAGGTGGATGCATGAGTTTAAAATTGTCGTTTTTGCACTAGTGAAGGAGTTTGAAAGAACGAGAAGAGAAAACTCACCACAATAAATGGCATGACATTATAGAAATAGTGACTGAATATGTACAGCCACGAGTACGCATGATCAACGTCCACGTTTGTCAACAAATCTCTCAGGTCCATGATTCACCGATATGTACAGTTTGCAAGATTCGGTTCCCGCCCTAGAAAGTAAGATCGAGTCCAAAGCAGTCATTATAGGAAATATTTATTGTTTTTTTATCGTTTTCTGCACCTGGTTGCCTTGGTTTAGCAAAATTAAACTAACCCAAACATTTATGAATCTATCCATGCAAGAATGTTTTCTTCTTTTTATTTATTTATCTTTTTTAAACTTAAGTTGAATCGTGCGCTCAACTGTTTGATAAGTTAATGAAGATTCGTAGCAAGGTTCCTTCAGAACATGTGAGAGTATGCGCATTATATAAAGTCTTATTCATCTCCTAATTTCTTGTTTAGAAGAATAAGTAGATAAGATTTACAATAAAAACCTTTTTGTTCGTTATTCAATACGAAAAACTACGTTATAAATTTTAGATCCTAGCTCTAGACTTTGAACAGGCTGTGCCCGAGGGGTAGATCTGATTTTGACCCGATATTCTCTGCATTCAGTTGTGATAGACGATATGGTACAACTATAATAATACGATTGCTCCAGATCTGTTCGTAGATTTATCGAATCAGCCGGAAATTAATTATTATTAGTGGGACTGAAGAATTATAAATTAATATTAGGATGGCTTGATCGACACTTAATTTAGATAACAAAGTTAGATAATCCGCATGATGTTAGAGAGTGTCAGACCACACCCAAAGATCGATGCGAAATGGTGTAAACGCACGAAAACATAATAATTATTATTCTTTGTTTCCATGTAAGCATGTGTATCAGGAAATACTGCTTATCGGTACTCACCTTACCATTGTATTGAAACATGTCAATTTTTATAATTCATTATTCGGCACTTATTACTATTAGTTTTGTTCTTGGAGTGATTTAGCAGCATTATTTTTCTTCCTCATTTTGTTCTTTATGTTTTCGGTTTAGTTTTAGATACGGTTTGATTCGGGTCCAGTCATTCCGACATTCCTCGCCATAAAGAAAAGGAGGGTTAGTTCAGTGTTCCAAATCATATCCCCAAGAATTTTTGTTTTACCAAATTATTTTGGTTTGCATTAAATAATCGGTCCACAATACTTTGATTTCAGGACTTTTTACGTACCTAACTTAAGCCGCTGTCGAGCAGGGTGGAATTGAAAACTAAACTACCAACGGTATGGCGCTCGCACTCGCAACTTTGAATATTAGAGCGGATAATTGTTTAGGATAATTTTGTTAACCTTTTTTTTTTTGCACCGGTGCTTTGTGTATTTTCAATTTTAAATCACAGTCCTGTGCTTATCGAATTACCCTCAAAGAGGCTGGGAACATTCTAAGCAAAAATTATTATTTTTTAAAATGCATTTGACCATTTGTGGGAGTACAAGTTGAATTTGGGACGATACACCAAGATTCATGACTAAATCGCTAGAATGTATCGTTCCAACAGTCTTTGTCTCGCTCTAGCCTGTATTAAGTTGCGTGCATTAGTACTCGTGATTGTCATACTATAAGATTCTAGGAGCAATTAAAACTATTTGATACTATGAATCACTTGCTGCCAAGAAAGAAAACAAAAAGGTGAGGAGATGGTGATTCTGAGGAAAGAATTAAAGTTAGTAGTTTGATGCTTTTTAGGTGTCCTAATGCAGGCTCCTCTAAAACCAAGACCAGTTTCAAGACAAGGGAAGCTATGAAATTTAAAATTAGTGAATCGGAGGTAAACAACTGACATAAGAGTTATATGCGCTTGCCTCGGTGCTCAATTTTCTGGGTCAACTTGTATTGTCTCGACTTCTTGAAACTCTGTAAAGGATTAATATAAGGTCTAAACTTATCAATTGTGCACTTACCTCACAAGATCAAGTAATATAAGATGCTGTGTACTTAGAGGACGAGCTGCAATCATAAGAACAGTCGATCAAACAAGTAGAAGAGTTTTATTCTTTAACTAAATCATACGAGGATTCTAAAAAGAATTGAATATGTCTACGATGGTAAAACCAATCGAAAAAGGGTAAAATAACAATGAACTTAGTGTCAAATAAAAAAATTATATATCCTTAAGCATCCGTACAACAAAGATATATAGTTGTGCAAGGTAGTTTTTTTCCTTTGGCAACGAGGTTACTGAGATCATTGCGACTGAAAGTCGAAATTAATATAATAATATTAATAATAATAACATCAACAGCAACAACAACAACAACAACAACAACAACAACAACAACAACAACAATAATAATAATAATAATAATAATAATAATAATAATAATAATAATAATAATAATAATAATAATAATAATAATAATAATAATAATAATAATAATAATAATAATAATAATAAAAATAATAATAATAAGCTGACAGGAGGTTAAAAGATCTAAGGTTTATGATAACTATTATTATATCTATAGAACTGATTCAGGTCGAATCTTCGCAGCCTAAAACGATGACTATTAACATTTTGTATTGTGTTCAACTTTTTAAAAAAATCCTTTTATGCTCATCATTTATCAATTTTCATCAACTTTGTAACAGTTTTCTTTTTGAGTTTTCAATGATAGTGCCATCCGTATTGAAATTATGCCAATTATGCACAGTGTAAAAATAAGTTTGTTTATTGTCCGATATAGAGCCTTTGCAGCTTATCGGCATATTAAACTACCCGCGTCAGGCATGGTGGAGCTGAAAAGCTAGGCCTAAGATCCCAAACACACCATCCGATATTATAGTTGTCATGAGGGTCGAAAATGTCCCTGCGAATATCAAATCGAACGTTTTACCCTACAGCCACTTGCGCTCCGTGTCGATTAAGCGAAGTGCTTTAAGACGGTGCAGCCATTCAGCCCCGCTACGAATGTTTTGAGTCTAAAAATAGTTCCTCTGTGACTCATTGCAGAGCTGGTAGAAGATCAATTGTTTACCTGAAGCTGTCTACAGGCATCCTCTTTTTAGAAAATTAATACAGTAAAGTTTATTTTGATGTAATTTAAAAAAAGTGACCGTTTTAAAAATATAAAGTTGAATGACGTTCTAATGAACAGATGTTGAAATTAAGAGAGCATTAACAGGTCTTGTTTATTTTTTGCCAGTTAGGGCTAAATCAAAGGCAGTGTATTTAGAGCGGTCGAGATATATGCACGCATGTAGAACCGGCCTGTTGCTTTTCACGCTCAACCCGCTTTAACGAACGCCTCTGCCGAAGCGTCCTTAGCTACATCATGGCGCCTTAGATACAATGTAAACAGTTTACTTCGTTACCCGTCTCGCCCAATCGGCACTGCTTACAGAGCAATATTTGGTTCCTTAAAATAACACCCTCACTGTGACTAGCTATGCAGCACGTCTTCGTTCGTTGTAGGGTTCCCCTGGGGCTGTTTTAGACTTAGAATTGAGATCAAGAAGGATAATCTTAAATATTTCATTACAAAATTTACACTGCCCTTTAACAATATCTCTGATTTTTGCTCTTTTAAGATTACGGAAAAAAGCATTTTGTTGTTTGCCCAGAAAGGATTTGCGAAGGCATATAGATCTACTTCTGTGGAACTGAAGAGGGATTATTCTGTGATGTTTACAGGAATAGGCTGCCGGTTAGTTTGTGTTTTCGCTGCAGCAGAGGAAGGTATCAATTAAAATTTATCTCATCAAGGAAGTGTCTTAAATTTTCTGCAACTGAATTATTTGTCCAAGTATTCATAATTTTAACTTAACTATTTTTTTTAAATAAAACATAGCATCAAGCTACAGCAGAAAATGGGTTGCAAACATTCGACAACAATAAAGGTTCAGCCTGTAGGACAGAGCAGTGTGAAGAGAGATAACACTGGAGCCGTGGTGGGCAAGGAAGGCTCAACACAGACGCCGACCCTAGGAAAGAAAGGACTGTCCAGCAGAGAGAGCACTGTAGAATTTGAGCTCGACCAGCATGGAAATAAAGTGAGGCGGAAGAAACCCAGGTTTAAATCTTCCACGGGTAAGGATAGCAGGGACAACCTGGGCTCCTCCCTCAGCTTGGATGATGAGAGATCCATGGATGGAGACAGGGGCTTCTCTGCCACATCGAAAGCCTCTGCCGACTCTGGTCTAGGAGGCGATGCTGGAGGGGATGAGTATGCCTACGCTCGTGCTCTGGGAACTGTTGTCACTGAGTATTCAGACGAGGCTGAGGTGCGGAAAGTTGAAGGAAGCTTTATCGAAAGGGATGATTTAGGTGAGTGGAAACAAGAAATAGACTGAAAATATACGCATTCCGTGATCATAATGAAATAAACAATGCATTTTTATAATTATTGTGTTTCCATTTTTTTCCCCTTCAGTATCGTCATTGTTATGACCATCATTATCTGCTGCATGTACTATTTCATATATTAATATACCTCATAGTAGCGACCTTAGCCAAGTGGCTAGAATTTGGAGCTAGCACATCAATACCACAACTACTACTACTACTACTACTACTACTACTACTACTACTACTACTACTACTACTACTACTACTACTACTACTACTACTACTACTACTACTACTACTACTACTACTACTACTACTACTACTACTACTACTACTACTACTACTACTACTACTACTACTACTACTACTACTACTACTACTACTACTACTACTACTTCTTCTTCTTCTTCTTCTTCTTCTTCTTCTTCTTCTTCTCCTCTTCTTCTTCTTCTTCTTCTTCTTCTTCTTCTTCTTCTTCTTCTTCTTCTTCTTCTTCTTCTTCTTCTTCTTCTTCTTCTTCTTCTTCTTCTTCTTCTTCTTCTTCTTCTTCTTCTTCTTCTTCTTCTACTATCACTAATACTTCTTCTTTTATTACTACTGCTTCTACCACTGCTGAAACTACGACTACCACGATTTCAAGTACTAAGGCTTCTTATACTGCAAATGTTAATATTGGTCTTGTTTATCCACCAATAGACTGCGATTAGGCGTATTTCTTATATCATCAATTAAATTTAGTGCAGTTTGAAATAAAAATTAGAATGTTTTCATAAACTTTGCATTAATTTTGGATTGCGGTACTGTATTCCCTCCCTATCATTATCTTAGACTATGCAGTCATCGTTTGAGGTCATTTAACTCTATATTTTGTATTCGATTAATGAATATGGTAGACTAGTTTATTTTCCTAACATTGACGCAGTCAGTACAACTTAATACCAAGCAAGTTGTTTTATGTTTTACATAACCAATATGAATGGGCTTTCTATTTGTCTGTTCATATGCTTTCTTTGCACAGATCTTCTAGGTCTTTGCTGAAATAAGATTCCTGGGAAATATAAAGCGTCTACTGATACTTTGCAGATTTGTCAGTACATAGACATTATCATCTGATCAATCAGAATTAAATGGTTAATAATTATTCACATAATTTCATGAAACAGAAATGAGTGGAAGACCGAGAATACCTTATGGTTTGATATCAAAACAGAATAGCTAAAACTGTCAGTTTAAGTCAACGCTCATTAATTCTTATTTCCTTTATAGCTTACGTACATTCTTCCTACCAACCTGATCATTTTTCTAAAGTCCTCTTACAAGAATAGAAGAAAAAAAACGCTAGATGTGTATACACTACTTGCATATTTTTACATAAGACAACGGCTTTAGCCTTCATAGGCCTATGGAAGGGATCTATTTACCTTTCTAAACGATACATGACGAAATGGGAAAGTACTGATTCATAGTTACTCTTGATATTGTAACTTAATGTTTACAAGTACTTTTCAATAATTGTTATCTTCATTAGACTTGTCTGTGACTGGAGTCCAGCTCCCGACCCGTCTTAGTGCCAAAGACAAGACACGGCAACAAGAATCTATGATCTTACAGTCCTTGAGAGAAGAGGGTCTTATTGCAAAGTAAGTTAATTTCATCCAGCATTTGGTGTCTCCTGTTGGTCGAAAATCTGATTTATTTTATTTTTTAATGGAGATCACAAAATACCTCTATTGTATTCATTATTCTTTTTTTTTTCAGTAATAAAAAATGTAAAATACTAGTTGAGCTATTAAAAATACTCTAATCCTGTTGCCAATCATTCTGGGTACTACCGGTATTTGAAATATTACTTACCCACTATTAATGTTTCTAGTATTGTGGCAATAACTATTACAGGTATTACTACTACTACTTCTACTACTACTACTACTACTACTACTACTACTACTACTACTACTACTACTACTACTACTACTACTACTACTACTACTACTACTACTACTACTACTACTGCTGCTGCTGCTGCTGCTGCTACTGCTGCTGCTGCTACTACTACTACTACTACTACTACTACTACTACTAGTACTACTACTACTACTACTACTACTACTACTACTACTACTACTACTACTACTACTACTACTACTACTACTACTACTAATAATAATAATAATAATAATAATAACAGTAATAATAATAATAACCATCACAACAACAACAACAACAACAACAACAACAACAACAACAATAAGAAGAAGAAGAAGAAGAAGAAGAAGAAGAAGAAGAAGAAGAAGAAGAAGAAGAAGAAGAAGAAGAAGAAAAAGAGAAATAATAATAATAATTAATTATTAGTTAATTAGTTAGTTAATTAATTAATCAATTAATTAATTATTGTTCTATTTGAGTGTGTAATTATTATATAAACTCTCTCACAGGCCGAGCACTCAAGCCTCTGGTGGCATGAGCTTTGAGATAGTAACAACAGACAGTTTCGACACTCCAGGATTGCCTGGACCTCCTCCGCGCCAGTTGGAGAAACTGGAGAAAAGGAGAAAAAAGAAGAGATCTCTCCTCACCGAGGACCAGATCAGGGAGAAACTAGAGAGGGCAGAAGCAAGGAGGAAGGTACGGTCACAGTGTGAGAGAAGTAACGTGCATATCTACTCTCTATCTCTCCGCGTTTCGCTCTCAGTCTGTCTGTCTGTCTGTCTGTCTGTCTGTCTGTCTGTCTGTCTGTCTCTCTCTCTCTCTCTCTCTCTCTCTCTCTCTCTCTCTCTCTCTCTCTCTCTCTCTCTCTCTCTCTCTCTCTCTCTCTCTCCCTCTCCGTCTTTTCACTTATCTATCCATTTTTCTGTATATTTATCTATCTATCTATCTGTTTATTTAAATATCATTCTATCTCTCACTCGTTATTTCGCTCTCGACTCCTTATCACCTCTAGACTCTCTTCAAAAGTCTAAAAAAGAGCTACAATAAGGGGAAAAAAATTGGCCTAAGCAAAATTCTTTACATTATGTCAAGTTGTCTTTACAGTGCATCCCAACTCTGTGAGAAGCAGGTAATTAATATTACAAATATATTGGCAATAACGGGTTGCCAGCAGGATCGAGAAAATGGGAATATTACCTAATGAGAGGAGGAAAAGAAATCAGTTCAACGTTTACATGCTTGGAGTTGAACAAAGAATTATGTGAAACTTACTGCAGGTTTTTTATTGCTTAATTGTCTGCTTCCGCCGTTTTAGTGAATGGCGTAGAAAAATATGAGCTTTTCTTCCTTACAACTTTCAATCTGACTACATAACTATCTTTCAGCCTAAGGGGTCTAAAAACTAAGTTGAGAAGTTTACCACAAAGTATTATTTTTTTTTATTTCGTTTCGTTTTTTGATTTTTTTTTAATGATTGCGGTATTTTAATCAATGTGCTACACTGCTGCTTTCCATGCTTCAGAAACGGGAAGAAGAGAGGCTGAACAAACTGAAGGAGATCCAGAGGACAGATGCTCTGGCATCCTTGGAAAACTTTGAGGTCTACAAAAAGGAGCGGCAGGAGCAGATCCAGAACCACAAGATGGATATCGTAGCCGACAATCGCGATAAGCGCATGCGCGATATCAAAGCCAAGTTACAAGAAAGGGAGAGAAGAGCTGCCGAGGTGAGGAGGAGGAGACAGGAAGCGCTGGAGCAGGGACTTGCCACCGCCGGAGTGATCAACAACGAGGAGGAGTATCCTACAACAGCTCACGAGAACCCAGCGTTTAGTCAGGACTAGGTCTACTGATTTATTGATTTATTGTTGTTGTTGTTGTTGTTGTTGATGATGTTCTACAATAATTGTTATGTTGTTTTGAGCATGTTAAAACATTCCTGAAGGCACAAACAAGTATAATTATGAGGAACGGGCGCTCAATTTTTTTTTTATATATAAATTAATATCACTAAATTAATTTTAGGATGAGCACTTTTATCTGTATTAAATACTGACCGCAACAAACATAGCGAAGGGTGCAAAAATGATGCAAAAATGTAATAAAAACGCAAATTAATTGGATTTATATCAAGAGAAGCTGGTTTTAGATTCAAATGATTCTATCTCATCCCAATAGATCAAAATTTTTACAGGACGAATTATATTTTTTCATTTCGCTATTTCAGCATACTATCGTAGAACTAAGTGCATCGAATTTTTGTTCTTGTATAATCTTGTCTTGACCCCACACCAGCTCTTGCTTCAATAACATACCATGTGATAGCATGCAGCTGTCACCCAGTCCACCCGTCTGCGGAATGAATAGATCTTCTTGGCGTTAGAAAATGGATGAAACCTGAGCAATTTGAGTAGTGAGCACCTCCTAAGCTGCTTAGATTTACATGCTCCGACGAAAAGGTCTTAATTTATAGTTGACACGCGGGGACATACCATTAACCAGTCTTTGCAAACCCGTATTTGTTTAAAAAAATTATGTCATTTCAGTCATTATTGAAGGAAATGAAGCTGCAAGTAAGTTAAAACAAATTTTCGTCATAAACTTGTCGCTGCTTTATGATTAAGTTATAAGTTAACTTTTCCCAGTTCCGTGTCGATATTTTAAGAAATTAATAATTGAACAATAATCCCTTTTTTTAAACTGTTTTAATTTTCTTTGTGTTTGTCTTAACAGTTTATATAAAGATCAATTTTAGAACCACACGTTCTTGCCATCAGGTCTTTGCATTATAGTCTAACTGCGCCATTGTTTTTAAAAACAGATGCTCCAACAGTGAAAATGTTGATCAGTTTATAAGATTAAACTTGGAATGATTCAATGCAGAATAGAATGCTAACCTTAAATGTTATTGTTCCAGTAGATTGATTTATGTACATCTAAACAGTATTTTCCTGTTCAATAAGCTAAAACTGCCTTCCAAGTCCAATGCAGTTTTTGTTAATTCAATGGACAGGTTGTGTATCATGCAATAAGTTATCACAGTATTATTATTATTATTATTATTATTATTATTATTATTATTATTATTATTATTATTATTATTATTATTATTATTATTATTATTATTATTATTATTATTATTATTATTATTATAACCAATCACTGAATGAAGTTTTTTGTTCGGTGACCATATTCAATGTTGTCCATCGTTGTGATAAATATAAATTCCAATATAAATTATTGGAATGTTTCTTTGCATGTTCATAGATAGAATTAATAATGTATCCAAGTACATAGCATGTTTGACCTCGTGTGAGGAGTCTTTAGAGACGAATTCATTATTTATTTTAGGTGTTAAATTCTTTCCGTATTAATTGTTTCAAGCCTTCCATTACCTTTTCTTATCTACGTAATTTGTCTGTGATACAAATTAAAACCATTGCACTGTTTACTCATCACCTTTGATAGATCAATGCATAAATTTGGTTCTAAGCATAACTTTACCGCGCATAGCTTGGTCTCAATAAAGATGCAATAATCTTTGGCAGAGCTTAGAAAAAACCATGGAGATTTTTTTTTTTTTTATTCTATAGAAGATTGTGTTTTCAAAGACATTCGCACGGTTTATGTCTTAATGAAGAATTAATATGTATAAATGCAATATTATTCAGCTTTTTTTCCCTAGTGTTCACAAATTTTCTTCACATTTGGGCTGAGATCTTGAGCAATCTTAGTTGGTTATTAGATTGTTGTAATTAGTTTGTTTTTGTTTTTAAGATCCATGAAAAAATTGAATTGACAGGGAATTTGTTGATTTGGCAACCGAAACAATGCAAAAAAGTGAAATCTCCACAATTGTTAGTAAAACTGCAAAGAGTTGTAGCTTCTGTAAAAATTGTTGTAAATACAATATTTTTTTTTCACTTTCATGTTCATATTTTATGCAAGTATCGTGTTGATGAGAATCTTAAGTCTGGAGTTGTGAAAGTTAGATAGAGAGCCAATCCTGCTGATTTTCTTTTTCGGATTTTTTATATCTTATTTTGGGAGGCGACTGTGTGTTATTATAACTATAAAAAAATTTCGAGAAAAAAAATTCTAGCCCTATACTTTGTACTGCTTTTACTGGAAGAGGAAAAATTCCGATGAATGTTCTATCTTTTTTTTTTTGTTGTTTCTTTTATGTTTTTTTTTTTCAAAATTATTAACTTGTAACATTATGTTCTTGTTTTGCTTGTTCTATGCTATTCTATTGCATGTTAGATGGATCTAAATATACTTTAAGAAATTAGTATGACAGGTTGTTTCTCGTAGTACTTTCAGTGACAAAATCCAAATCATATACCTATTTCAAGGAAGTTAGATATTTGCCATGAACAATTAGCATTAAATAATTTATATTTGTTTTCTTTTTATGACGCCGTTGTTATCACCATAAACATCATTATAATCATCAACATCATCAATTGATAATGATAATTATTATTATTATTATTATTATAATTTTTATTATCATCATCATCATCATTATGTAACCTTTATTATTGTTATTGTTGTTCTTGTTAAGGTTTTTACTTTCTGCCGCTAGAAGTCATGTAATTAATTTTTTTTTTCATCACCATCAACATAATACCTTCCTTTGTTGCTGCGGTTATTACGATTCTGACTATTATCAGAATACTGAACATGTCCATTTCATCATTTATAATAAATTATACAGTCACTTTTTTGTTCTTGATATCAAATCATATTCGGCTCTTGCTGTGATTGGTCCAAAGAACGCCCTTAGATAGTTCATAATTATCAGAAGTAGAATCCCACTTTCCGAATGACCAGCTTCTTTCCCTTCCCATCTCAGGGTCCGAAGTTGGTCTCATCTTGCATGCATTCTGACTTCCGGGCTGGTCGTAGCCGCCATTTTGCGTCGGTAGCGCTCCGGTGCGCTATTCTTTAGTCCTCCTTAAACACCCTTACTTCGCCGATTTCACGAGCACGTAAAGCTCAGACCAGAGGACCGCGGCTCGGTCCTGGCACCCCCAACCGGGGCTTCGGCAGTCCTCCAGTGCTGGGCAATCAAACAGTACGTGGTCGACGTCTTCGACCCGGTGCTCACACAGACCTCAGGACGCACTTAGACTCCATCAAAAAGGTTAATAAAAGTATTAGAATATAATTATAATGCGTATCAATCTGTTATACAGCCGCGGAATTAGATTAATCAATAGCCGCTGCGCACACAAATCTTTATGCAATGAAGCGTGCACGATTAATGGTCAAAGGATTAACTCCCGCCCGACTTGAAAGCTGAAACCTAAATCTGTGGTCGTCTGCTAAATTATGCCCTACTCTTAATACGCAACAGTGTGAAACATGAGCGACGGACCATGCGAAAAAAAAGTGCACTGAAGGGGCTTGTCAAATCTTCTGATCCTTGTACGTGACGGTTATATTAAGAAATAGACCCTTTGTACAAGCATGTTAGGACAGTGGCCAATATGGATATCAGGATCAATTAACGTCAAGCCGATATATGAATTATCAAGGAAAAGGAAAAAGAGCTGTTAAAATTTTGTAACTTGGACATACACGTGAAAATCTTTACAACTTATACTAAAGGATCTTTGATAAATTCTTTGTACTCATAATCAAGACAGCTGCGTCATCCAGGCTTCATAGCTGAGCTTGCTTGTTTTCCGTAATTTTATTTTCCTCATTCCTCTTTCTGTTTCAACCGGATGTTCGGAAGCGCAATGCACATTGGCAAATGTTAAGTTTATACAATTTAGAGTACCAAAAAAGAAATAGGCTATAAAAACCAACGACAAAAGAAATGTTCTTAATATTATTGCAATGGAATAATTATATGCAAGCTTTAGTTTTAGACCAGGCTGCGCTTGACATGTCAAGTTTGGGAATGTTTAGTAGGGCAATGCTCCGCTCGTCAGTTCAGATCAAAACACACTGCATGAGAATTAGGAGTTCATTTGCGCGTTATTTGTAAATGAATGGCTTCACAGAGACAATCGTGGACTTGAAATAACCGGCGAACTATTTCAAAGAGTGAAGGCTCGAGGGGGGTGATCTGAGGTTACGGAGGGATATACATGTACAACGATTGAACTGTTCAGTGTCTCTAGCGACTCAGACCACCAGGGGTCGTTCATGCAACCATCAGTCCCGATCACACGGTATTGATTTAGCTGATCCACTTACAGCCATTGTCGCTTGGAGCAATCAATATTTAGTATCCAGTCGCACAGCGGGGAGCAGACTTGATTGCATTTCAGCCCGTGCCAGGTCAAGCGAGATACTGACCTGCATTTTGCGTGAGGGAGATCTACAAGAATGTAGGCGATAAATCCATAGTGAGGCTCCAGCTTCACTGCCATGCTTGAGTGACACTACCACACTTGGCTGAAGATTGCTTAGTTCCTAGAGCCGCTAGAACACTGTGAGAAATAATAGACTATTGCCCTAGACTCTTGTATACAATAGTCGCAAACAAAGCTTTCTTATTTTAAGAATCCACGTCTTTATGTAATAAATGAATGCAATGGTTTATTACCTATGGTTTGTTCCTCGTGGTTATTTTTTACAACACAAAAATTAAGTTGCTTAGAACAGCTGCTGCTTTAAAGCCCAAATATTTCTAACTAAACTCAGAAGATTAGGAGTTGAGAGTGGGGTGAACTTCAAGCGAAAAAAGAAAATCAAATGATTTGTGACAATCGTATGCCAATGAATTTGTGAAAAATGAATGTATGTTTTAAATAACTAAAACATAAGTATTATTATTATTATTATTATTATTATTATTATTATTATTATTATTATTATTATTATTATTATTATTGTTATTATTATTGTTATTATTATTATTATTATTATTATTATTATTATTATTATTATTATTATTATTATTATTATTATTATTATTATTATTGTTATTGTTATTGTTGTTGTTGTTGTTGTTGTTGTTGTTGTTGTTGTTGTTGTTGTTGTTGTTATTATTATTATTATTATCATTATTATCATTATTATCATTATTATTATTATTATTATTATTATTATACAATTTTTTCTTGCAGCGCAGTTCAGATGGAGATGGTTTAGAATACAAGACTTATCAGGGCAGACCAAGATAGATTTCTTCATTTCTAAGTTTACATTAATTGGTTTTGTTTTCTCATCTATCAAAATAATGTAAATTTTGACGACTGACATATGGTTATTTCAAATATGTACATTTATCGTCATGCTGTCAATGGTGCGAAACTCAGGACTCATTTAGGATCTCAAGTATCCCTGGATTTGACATCTCTTCTGTTCTTTATTCCTTACTGTCCTTACCATTCCTTAAAACATGCCTCATTTTAAAGACATGAACAGTGTATCTTCCTTTCTCAGCATTATTTTTCTATAATCTATCCAAGTTTTATCAAGTGCCAATAAAGTCGATGCGCTGGACACTAATAAGTCCATTCTATGCAATAGAAAATCTCTTTTCATGAAAATTTCATGCGAGCAGCGCTGGCTGATAGTAGTTGGGAATATTTACACTTGTTGTGCTTATAAATACTTTTCAATGTTTCACAACGTTATTTTCTCAAGAAGGTTTGTATTAAAATCACATCCTATCAACGAATACCTTTCCTTGTTTTCACATACAATGTTGTCAGTTCTTTCAACTTTGCGCGCCACATTATATGTTAGATTAACAAGAATAAGCTTTAATTCAACAGCATGAATTTTTTTTTCAATGACTCTGAAACCTGCGCTGTCATTTCGCTGTCGTGGTATTTAACAAGATAATCGTTTTGGAGCATATGTTTTACTTTTTCTGCTATGGTCAGAATACATAGTTTTTAAATTGTTCATTTTTTCTTGAGGCTGAATTTCAATAAGATTTTTGTCTGAAGTTTGATGTACAATATCAAACAAAATGAACAAGGAGTAAACACATAAAAGATGTTACGAACCAATGGACATGAAATGCAACCAAGTTTGTAAAAAACTAGCTTTATTGGGGTAAAAAGCGCAGTGATGGCTGGAATGATGGGTATAATACGTAAAATGTTCATATATATGTAAAAAATCATGAATCATTTGTATAATTATGCTAATCAAAGGCAAATTTAAATTTTCTTGAATCCAACTTAATCATGCATCGTGGAATGTTCAGCTGGCTCTTTACAGAATTAACAATGGCTTTTAAATGTATAAATAATAGCAAAAAAATGGAACTTTAAACTATAAGTTGTAACTTTGAAAAGATATAAGATAAAAAAAAACCATTTTACCTTCTGAAGAGATTTTTATGCATTTTATAATTCCAAAAATATAAAAGTATGCCTAGAGTTTGAACTCAATCTTCAAAGAATTTTAAGACCTTCACATGAATGTGATAAATACAATTTGAAAATTCTCAATAGGAGAAAGGCACTTTCAAATATATTAATTGCAATACACTCAGTTGTTTTTTTTTCAAGTTAACACCTATTAAAAGTCAGTTCATCTTTTACCTCAATCAATTTTAAAGCTAGGATTGCCAGATTTTCCACAAGCAAGATTTTTATTAAATGCCAGGTCTCAAACAGAGATTATTCACTTTATCTAATACACTATTATACATTTGTTGAAGGTTGGAAGAATTCTTTGACACTGACCATTTAAAGATAGCCTTTTTTAACTTGGAAAATGTATTTGGCAACCTCAAAAAGAAGTACTCAAGCTCTCATTATGAAAGAAAAAAAAGTGGAATTAAATGGAAATCGAACGCAGCAATTGATATTTGTGAATCATGCTAAGCCTTAAAACAGAAAAAAAAATGAGAAGAATTTTCATAAAACTACAGTGTTATATTATCTGCATAAATTCATCACTTGCACTGAGTTGCACAACAAATATTTGCCTTGATAACATTGAGTAGATATAGCTTTGTTAGAAGAGAGTGGAGGGGACAAATCTTTGCTTTATCTTCCCATGTTGAAGCTGTTAAAAGATTAGATAGTGTGTTATAGAGGACAAAAAAATTTATGTTTCTTACCTGGCTTATTTAAGTTTTAGCGCATCATGTTTTACTCAAAGAAAAATTCAATGCCCACATCAAAAACTATTTATAATCTATTACCTTATTTTTATGATACTTTGTGAGCATGAGTAAATCATGCAATTTTATACACAGCATAATAAATCACATAAGTGCTGCATGTACATCCAGTGCCTTTTTTTGCATAAATCAAAAGTGATCATGAATTATATACAGCAGTATATGAACCATATTTTGTTTAAGACATGATAAGGTATAAATGTTAATGATTGAAAGCCATCAAATGTTAAAGGTTGAAAATGCATTCTACTTTAAATTTCAATATGGTATGATTATATCTGGTGCTATTCCACACTTATCAAGATATACTTCAAACTACAATTTTACAATTTGACACCTTAAAAATGATCATGTTGTTTCAAAAAACAAACTAATCAATTAGTACACAGATGTCTTCTATAATGTTTCTAATGACATGATTGTAGTGATCTAATTCAGATAAAATGTAATCTCCATCAGCCGAGGCGTTTCCACTGTGGATCTAGATAATAGCAGAGCCCAAAATATATTATTTTCATTTTTCAAGGACTTACAGAAGCCTTTATTTTCCAGTGAAATCGCCCATTAGATCCAAAACTGGTACATTTTTTTGGATAAAGTGTATTGGTTCTTCACTTTCATCATAATACCTGACTTTTTTAAGGTATATTAATATACTGCAAGACTCAATATTTTCATATTATTGCATATCAGATGGATATCGCTATTTTTTTTTTCACTTCCAAATACAAACCTTAGCATGCTCTATAAGGGCTGGTAAAGAAATTCATTCTGTAATCACACAATCAATAGCTAACATCACCCCTGGGACCAAAGAATCCACAACCATCTTCACACATTTGTTACCTCTAATAACAGGACCATCATGAAATTTGAGGGAAAGAAGGAGACGTGTGCAAATTAGAGCATTTAAATCTAAAATGTAAATGAGAAAAGAGGGGAACATGTATAAGAAACAAAAATCCTGAGCCATGAGGAGAAAAGGTATTGTTCAGTTGATGTACAAATCATCACAAACAGAATAAAAACAAGATAATTAAGTATTGAATGAAAAGCTGTCTGATTTCTTCATGAATGAGGAGAAAGAGATCAGTCACAAGTAGCAGCTGATAGAAGTAGCTGATAACAAATCAGTTAAGTCAGTCAACAAAGCCTTCGCTTTAGTGCTTCACAAAACAAGAACTGGTGTTCATAATTATTTGTTAAGCCTAGCGCCATACTGCACGTCAATATTCTGGTAAAATTATTTGATGGATACTTTTGCTTGTCCTGCACAAATTCAAATTCAAAATAAAAAATATTTCCACACACTAATCGGAATGATAAAGAATTTGTTCTTAAAAGACTGTTCTCTTGACAAAAATAGATTTTTAAGCTTAGAGTCACAAACAGACATTTACACTGACTGCAATAGCCATGAAAGAAATACAGAGATAGTTGAAGGGACAAGTAAGACTCCTGCAGCAGCAGCAGGAACAGGTGTAAAAGTAGCAATAAAATTAAAGATTAGTTTATAGGTTCTGATAGATGCAGCAGCAGCAGCAGCGGTGGTGGTGGTGGTGGTAATGGTGGTAGTAATGGAAGATGTGATCTCAGTAGATGACTGAGACAGATTCAGGAAATACTGAACAATTTAGAACAATTTTTACTGGTGGTGATGGTAGTGGTAGTGTTAGTGGTAGTGGAAGCGACAGCAGCAGCAGAAGTAGATGAAGAAGTAATTGTAGTTGTTTTAGAGATAGTGGCTATGGCTGTGATAGTCATAGAAGCTTTTTCACAGTATTAGAAATCATATTTTGATTCTTGTTTGTTTGTTTTTTTTCCTTATTAATGTAGTATAATTTAAACAGATATCAGATAAAAGAGGTGAGAGTGAGCAGGTATTTTACCACATAGCCAAATTAACGAGAAGGCATGATCAATGAGAATTAAACATTTGTGAAATTTCTCTGAATATGTGTAAGGCCTCTAATTTTGTAAATGGAATGGATTTGGCAAGAATAAACTCTCACCCATCCAAAATTTACTATCTTATCCCTTGAAAAACATTAATCTAAGTTGCAAATAATTCTTAGAGTAAAATGTTTTTTGTTTTATCATCATCAACAACAAAATCTTTTAAAATAATACAGTTATAAATGTAACGAGAAAGCAAATATACAAATGTACATTGTTAAAAATATAAGTACATCAATTTGTCACAGCATTGAAAAAAGGCTTTTCTTTCTTCTACAGGGCA
Source organism: Elysia crispata (assembly GCA_033675545.1). NCBI lineage: Eukaryota > Metazoa > Mollusca > Gastropoda > Plakobranchidae > Elysia > Elysia crispata. Next base: position 210,493 of record JAWDGP010007363.1, read on the forward strand.
TACCAACAAAAGTCATTATAAAATTCAAACCAAATTAGATTTCACTGTCCATTTGTGTTTCCAAATTAAAACACTATTTTCATCATTTCTGAAGTAGACAGCAAAAATAGGGTAGGGAACTGCCACACTGGAAGTAAGAAATAAAACACAGTTTGAGTAGCTAGCAAAAATTAGTGAAAATTAAGGGAAATGTTTAGCCTTACACCCTACCATTATTTAATCACTTTTCTTTTTTTTCCATTTAATTACTTGCTTTTTTTCATTACAGTGTCACAGTAACAACTAAGACCGAAATCAAATATTACAAATTCGCAGCAGGAAAAAAAAATTGTTGTAAGAAGAAAGATATCATTTCATTTATTACTTAATTATGTATTACATTTTCTTCTCCTGGAAAGTGTATTTACAAGCTTGACTTCGGGGTAAACATGTGCATCATATTTTCAAATTGTATTCGAGAAGCATCAATGGAAAGATACAATTAACATTTTTAAGGCACATTTTTTGCTATAGAAAAAACAATAGTCTTTTCTATAACAGATGAGAACCAATAAAGAAAACTAATTTATCATAACTATAGATAAATTGGCTTGAACAATAATAAAGGACTTTGAAATATGTGATGAAGGATAAACAGTTTTCTCACAGCCCTCACTCTTGGTTAAAAAAATCTCACTGCACTTCCCATGGTTAAATATAATTATTCCTTTGCATAAAATAATCATTATAGATCATTAACTCATGAGCATGTTTATCATAGTTCAAATTTCAACTAATTTTGTATGGTTTTGGTTTCCTAATATACAAAATCAGTAATTTATTGCATAGCAGATAAATATTGCAATCTCAGTTTTCTTAGACTGGGTGCAACATATATGTGGAAAAAATGAATTTGTACACCATATTATTAAGACACAATGAAAGGTTCCAACTAATTTCTTGACTCTGTAAGTATTACATTTACAAATTACAAAACTATCAACTGAAGTATACATCTTTGAAACAAAAAGCAACTCAACCCTTAATCCATTGTGGTGAAAGGAAGGGTTAATATTTATTTTTTTTTAACATCCAACCATTTTTTTCTCAAGCAATAAACACTGTAAACTTTTAGAAATCTACCCTTTTCTATACTATTTTTATGGTAAGAAGAAAGTATAAAATATAAAAGTATATATGAATGTACCAAACTTGAAAGCTTTGATCATATACATCACTTTACCATATTTTATTTACTTTTTACAAAAATAATCTCAGGATGAAGTTGATTATGAATACATCCACATTTTATTAGCAATACATTAATATAGTATATGTGAAACAGTAGATTTCCAGTATACATGATTTGGCAAAATTAAGCATAAATGTATCTATAGCATAATTTTAAGTTAACATTTTCCAAAAATTAACAAAGCATATGAAATTGGCCCATTAAAACAATGTTACAAAAAAAAAATAGCAATTATTATATATTTCATAATACACTTTCTTGGTAAATTAGAATGTTTACACCTCGCAAAGCAATAGAAACTACGATAGAAAAAACAGAGAACTCTGTAGCCACAAAACTAAATATTTGTTAAAGCCCTTTAGGTGTCATTTATAGCATTTGATTCTCTTTTTGTTTTCTGTTGATTGTAAGAAAAATGCTCTTACTATCTTTTAAAAGAATTTGGTTATTTAGATGACATGATGAACTCTTGTACTCATTTTGTAAACAATTATTAGCTGTTATATATCTTCCATTATCTAAATAGATATGTTTTTTAATCTAAAGCAAGGCCTAAAGGGTTGGCCTTTTTCCCCAATTTTTTAAGCTTCTACAGTAACTGATGTAAGCAACTACGGGTTAGGGTCAGCCTTTCATGCTAATACTATATGTGCTAGTAACTATGACTAAAGAAACACCAAAATCAAGCAGTACCTTGCAGACTTTAGCAGCTTCATGTTTTAACCTCATCAAAGTTATATATAAATACTGTTAAAAATAACCGTTACCACTTCTCATGCCATATGTCATAGCCAAAGGGACACAGAAAGTCTAAATGAATCTACGATTCTCATCGGCTTTATCTCCAGCTGATGCATATTTATTTCTAAAGAAAAATTTAAAGTCAAGTAATACTGCAGTTCTGATTGTTAACAACTATGCAATTTAATGGAGCTGAAGAGTCTCTCAAAATTGAGCTGCTCCTTTGATTTACAGTGGCTTTATCTGTTAACAACAGCCATTGCACTAAATGTATCAAGAAATCAATGTTCTCAACTATGCAAAAATTTACATCAGGAATCTAAGTTGTTGTAAATGAAAAAAAAAAGGATATTTGTGGGTCTGGTTTGTTTTATGTCCAAGATTTCTACACCAAGCACACCCTCTAATCAGTTCAGAAATGCAGATACTGAGATGCAAGCTCATGGCAGACCTCAATTTTTAAAAGAGATAGAGAAATTTATACAAGGGAGTGATCAAAGCCTCACCCACAAATGTATTTTAAAAGGGTTAGGCTCTCTTCCTGTTCAGTGACAGTGAAACAATGAGCACTCAAAGTGTCTAAGTTGCAGTTTGACATACATAGATTACATTGGATACTGCTAGCTCATAGTTCACTATTAGTTTTGCAGTTTTAAGTTTTGTTGTTTTTCTTTCTAACTCATCAATTTGTACACAACATAGCTTAAGATCATATATTAAGAATAACATCTTGAGAATTTCATCCATTTAGCAGGTTTTTCCTTTACAGAAGCCTACAGAATTTGGATTTAGGCGCTAAAAAGGTAATAAAGCTAAATCTAGAAATATTTTCATTCAGAAAATGAACACATTTGCTAAATTAAGCGTATTAAGACAAGCAGATATATGAATGCATTTTTTTTACATTACAGTCATTTGAAAATAGTAGCAAATTAGTTTATACTCAGTAAGGTACACATCTCATTTTTATTATACAAGTTCAAAGAGGAATTTTCTTGACAAGTTCCAAGACATTAACAACCAAGCACTTTACAGAGTCTAAAAAAAAAAAAAGAATTCATAAAAGAGCCATTTTGTCTCAAATTTTGCATTTGAAATGATCTGTTTGGCAAAAGGAATATTAAATTGGTCCTGTTTACTAGAATTAAGCAAAAGAAGCAACCTAAAAGATGCTAAGGAGAAAGAAATCATACATGTTTACATTAAAGATAATAACACTAATATAAATCTAGACTTCCTGTTTTGATCAGAACACACGGCCTGTTCACATTTCATCCATATCACGATAATTGGGTTCTGAGTTGACAAAGTAGTCGTCAAAAAAGTAGTGCAGACTGTCAAAGGTTGGCCTATCTTCCGGTACTCGCTTCCAACATTGAAGCATCATATTGAAGTATGAGTCAGGTACCTCTATCGGGCCGTTGGTCGGTTTGCTCATGCGCCTACCTTTTTCCACCATTGAAAGGACCTCTGCCCCAGCCATGCCTGTCAAGATTTAAAAAAAAAACTGTTTTCTTTGGAACCATTCATAAGCAAGAAGCCACATATGTAGGTTTTGACAGCCTTCAACAAAATAGCACTATGGACATGTCTTAAATGCTTCTGATTGTTAGTCAAAGATGATGACTTTCAATTAGGCAACAAATTTTTGCGAAAAGACATTGTGAATTTGTCATATAGTAGTGTGAATAGAGATTGTTTACTAATCCTTTTTTTATAAAAAGCTTATTGGGTCCAGTTTACCTATTTAACTCAACCCCACCTATATCGCCCGCTGTCACCCGTTCGGACCACTATACTGTGTACCTATATCGCCCTCTATTGCCCGTTTACTTTCACTTTCTGGGTGTCTACTTTCCTTATAACTACCCGAAATCTCATGCAAACCTCATTTACGTTTAGAGGACACTTTAGACTTTGTTTTGGTTAGTTTAGTTTCATTTTCAGACTAAATTTAGATCTAAAACTGCGGTTCGAAATTGACCGTTTTTCAACTTTTTGTCTGCAATTTAAAGGCCTAGGCTAGATCTAAACTTTGAATTAGGATGGATGATCACTTCAATTATCTCAGGAATGCTACAGAAGCCATTTATTTTGGTTATCTGCATGGTTATCCCTACAATCAACATGAAATAATGACCATAGTCTATTTGAGATCATGAGTCAGATTGTGATGTTGAGAAGTAGGTGAATTGGGATGTTGATCGTGAAAAAAATGAAATGGTGATTGAGTCGGCCTGAAGTAAAGGAGAAGTCTTAAAAAATTGGTTTACCATCATGAAACCTTGTTTTATTAAAAATTCAACACCTCAATACAATACAATTTATTTCATAATTTTATCTTGTTTTGTTTGATTGTAAAATTTTTTTAATTGTATAGATCTGGTTTTTGCATGGAGGTACGCTCCTTCTCTTAGGGTCAGGGCTTTACCTGAGCTGAAGTTACTTTGGTGGGGTTGAGTTAATAATCATTGGCATCTTATTCTTTCAAAATATCAATATCTTTTAAAGCCAAAAAATTTAAAGACATTATTTGCACTAAGGGAATTAGTTTGCAGTTTGAAAATGTCAAAATAACATTTAGATTAATATCAACATACAAACACCTAACCTGGATATGGAACTTTTCCATAGGTTATTATCTCGTACATAAGAACTCCAAATGACCAAACGTCTGATTTAATACTGAACTTGCGCTCCAAAGCAGCCTCAGGAGCTGTCCATTTGATTGGGAATTTAGTGTCTGGTTGGAGACAAATATGCTTATATTGAAAACTGTAAGAACTTCTAAGACAAAAAAAAAAGCCTAAAGAATCAATTGGAATTAAATTTTCAACAAGGCTATGAAAAATATTGTATTTCTATCACACAAAAATCAGGTAGAAGAAAAGAAAAGTTAATAATTTTTCTATTCTTATTTCATTTTTTTAGACGTTAAGTATTTAACTTTCCCAAATATACCACTGTCAATTTATATTCCTCATTTCATTTGAGCTTCATCCTAAGGTTAGTAAAATTCAATCACCAAATTATCTCTTGTTTTTTATAATTCAGAAATTCATGTCAGCATATTTTAAAAAATTCAAAACTAATGCGCGAAAAAAACTTTGCTTGAGATTTGACAAATTGATGATAAACTGAAGCAGGGAAAAAAAGGTACTTACTTTCATTTGCTTCGTAAACATTCTCTTCAGTCTCAAGAATCCTAGCTAGACCAAAATCTGCCACTTTCACCTCGTAATGTTCTCCCACTAGAATATTGGCTGCGCGTAGGTCTCTGTGAACAAAGTTCACGTTCTCTAAGTAGGACATACCCTCTGCAACCTGTAGAATAAACAGAATCCAAAATAAAAGCAAAGAATTTCAATAGGATGTAAGCTTGACTTAGGGCTCTAGAACGTCTTGAAATCAAAATAAACAACGCATCAACTTCTACTATAAAAATTCACAACAGAGGTTTTATTGATAGGATTGGATACGAAAGGAACCTGCTTACTTTTCTATCAATATCTTAGTAATGCACAGGTAAGATATATTTCGAGTTTCTGTAATATGCAACATTTTGTCCTTGACTGACCATTGAATGAGTAGGGTTGCTACCAGAAAATCTTTTTGAAGAATATGCATCAATTCATGAAAAACGATAAACAATAAATGACTTGAATTTAGATGGCTGTTCAATATGCAATTTTCTATGAATCATATTTTGATTTGTTAAAGAAGTTGCCTGATCACTTCTTTGCTTTATACGTAGTTAAAAAAACATTTCCATTTGAATAAAACATTACAATGTTGAGATCAGATCTATATTCTATATATTTATAAGCTTAGACCATGATAAAATCACTTAGAAAAATGATTAAGCGTTACAGCTGAATCAAAATATTGTGAAGTATTTTATTACGTAAGGGTTCTTTTACATAAGATTTTACTTCCTTCCTTTCAAAGTATGTTTTTCTTTTTTCTTCATTTTCCTTCATTTATTTAATATAAACTAAAAGCAGGATTTGAAAATCAATCAAAGGAATGAAAAGTATTTCATAGCCATAGAAAACATACATGTCTACATCAATTGAAGCATTAAAAAAAAAAAAGACAGAGAGGACTTTGAATTTCCAAGTAACATTGTCATTAGAGATAAATCATAATTAAGACTTGATCAAAATTTACATTCACATTCTGAGTAAAGCTTAGAATACAACAGTCCTTAAGTCATGTAACCTCTAGAAAATTTGAAAAAATTTGAAGACTCCCATAATGATTGCTTATCATGGCAATTAAAAAAAGGTGCTGATTTTTTAAATATTATTTTCATTTAAAGCCCTATCCATCAAAAAATAAATCAAATCTCTCTTCAAACATATCGTTTGCATATAGAAGTCAGGACACAGAGTAATTACCTGTATTGCGTTTTGTCAAGTTTGAATCTAACTAGGACTAAAACAAGTGCTGATATAATATTGCTACAGCAAAACCAGTAAAATGAAAACAAAAATTGTTCTATATCTTTGTTTGTGTATTCAGACATAAGACGATTTAAGCACACCACCAAAAGTTCAAAATTAAAAAGGATGTTGATTCTTATAATAATTACCTGTGAATTCATCTCTATAAGTACATTGAACTTGAGTTTCTTGCCTTGTTCTGAACGTAGAAAGTCAAGTAGTGAGCCATTCACCATGAGTTCTGTTATTATCCAAAACGGTTCTTGAGCAGACACTACTGCCATAAGCTTCAGAAATGAGAAGGATAAAAAATCATTGTTATTAATAAAAATCTATTGCAATGTAAAAATTATTGTAACAATTTCTGTGAGCAGGCCAGTTATGATCAGCATGATGTTACAGAAGGAACTTTTCCACAAAAAAAAATATATACATTTTTATTTCTTTTTAGAATTATCATGAAGCTTTAAAAATCAAGTCACTGCTTCAGCATAAATTCAACATATGCATTACAATCTGAATTGCTTTAAAGATTAAAACATAAAGGCTTCACCTGACTTGCATGTTCAATGTTCAGAATTTGTCCAGCTCAATTTGCCACGAACGTTCTCAAAATATACATATATTTAAACCTTTACTTTTAATATATTATACAGACAGCAGAATTGAAATCAAGATCAAGAAATTAAAGCACAATTTTCTTCTTCGATGCAATAATGAGTAAAGGCTAGACAACAGGTATTCATATGCCTAAATTGAATAGAAAAATAAAAACCACCCAACCTTTCTCCAAACAGGGACCCATAATGTTTAAAAAATTGTCTATAAAAAAAAAACCCAGAGAAATTTGAATCTTAGCTATGAACAAATAATGTAAGTCATGAAAGTACATTAATTATATTGAAAATCACAAGTTTTTACCTTAATGAAATATAATAATAAAAAAATCATTTTCTGACCACATATATGTTTGATTCATTTGAAATCCATCTTGCATTCCCTAGACTAAATCTTGCATAGACATGCTGAGCCTAAATGGTCTCTTCTATTTTCAAATGACTATATGGGATTGACAAACATATTTTCAAGTCTTGCAATTATTATCACCTCAGAAATTGGCCTAAGAAGGTCTCTAAGTGAAACATGAATCTGATAAAAAGAAAGTTAAAATTCATTCTTGCAAAATGAAAGTATGTCAAATCTTCATATCTTAGCAAGATTAGTCATCTTTGTTTCAGTGAATGCCTTCTTTTTACCCTTGGTTTATTAAATCAATGATTTAGTTATACCACTTATCAACCACCAAATGGGAGCACCATTCATGTTAATTTAGCTAACAAGCATGCAGTATTTCTTTGCAAAGAAATTTTTGTGCTCTAGTGAAATTCTATAGGCTCTTTTTTGTCTTAAGTTTTTAAGCAGAGTAGAACCTCTAAAGAACGAGGAAATTAGAAAAAATTAACCCAAATGAGAAGTCTCTCCCTTCATCTCATGTGATAACTTACTCAGAGAGAGGTTTTAGATTTTGAGTCTCCGATAATTCAAAATTTCAAAGATCCTAATGTATTACAAAAAACTAGGATATGTTACGGTAACATAAATTAACAATCCAACAATTCTATTTTAAAAATGCAAACCTGCACGAGTTTAGGGTGAGTAAGTTTGTGCATGATCTTGGCCTCATTAAGAAATGCTTCTGAAGACATGGTGTTTTCTTTCAGTGTCTTCACAGCCACATCTACCACTCGCCTCAAGGTGCCTGCAAAAAACATTTTAAATACAATTCAGAGGTTGCAAATACCTTTAACAGGAGAAAAAAGGTGTATTTTAAACTTAAATTTACAAATTTGAAACAAAAGGTAATTTAGATTTTTTCTTTGAATAGATTTTTCATCTATATATACTATGAAAAGTAAATAAACGAGTCCTTTTGCAACGACAAATATCACCACTTTTCCCAAAACATTTATGCTGTCCACATCCAAAATAGAAACAGAGAGCTGCCAACCTAATTTACATAAAAGCAACTATTTTTTTACAGAAAAAAACATCATAGCTCTGTCAAAAAAAAGAAAATATATAAAATGAATTCCTTAAAATTACCCCAAAATGCCGTCGTTACCAATGGTACACCTTTTTCCACAACTTTTTGGTAAAAATCATGGCTCAAAATATTCTAGACATCTAAAATCATATTCCCCTATCTTGGGCTCAAATTTTCACCAAAATAAGAAAAAAATTTCATATTACTAGCTCTGGAGTAACAAATTTATGACAAACTTGAACTTGTTTTGCTTATATCTTTTAAAATTGAAGGATAAGCAGATGTTGACTGCCCGAAATAAACGTGGGGCATTGGTCATTAGATGCATTATCTCTGACCCACAAAAAATTTGAACAGATACACAAATAAAAGAGAAAAATTTACACACCTCTCTAGTGGTATATTTAAAAACTACAGATTTTGTCAACGAGCGAATTTCACCTTACAATCCTTGAGAAAAAAGTATGCATTGATATCTAGGATGATTCAATTAAATCCGTAACTAATTCCAATGAAGTTGTTAATCCAAACCTAATAAATATGAAGTTTCAAACAACTAGAGCACAAATTGTTTGGTTTCAAAGTCATAGTTTACTCTACTGGAGAGATCTACTAAATCTGGCGATAGTGACCAGAAACAAAAAAAAATTCCACATTGAAGTATCATTTACTTCATTGCTCTCAAATAAAATCGAGGCAATTTAAGTCAACCAGCCACAGTTTAGACCCAATATCTTGTTTTGACTCAATTTAGTTTTAAATTCACCCCTTCTCGTTTGTTCATAGCAGACGACATTCACATTAGTGACGTATTCAAGAAAGTTTTTGCATTAATGGGCTAAAGACAGTGGTTATCAGTCACTCTATGAACATAACAACAAGTAAACCACCTCAAATGTCCCCTTGTTCTTTCTTTTTTATTTCTAAAGGTATTTAACTAATTTGATAATTTGCCTCTCACATTCTAACCCATGCACAACAGCTCATTTGTCATATGTACTGTTTCTTTGACAAGAGAACAACTCCGCATATATCAAATGTCTGAAAATCAGCTGATATCACTGCTGAGCATGCTTCTTATATAATTTTTTAAAGCATCATGAATAACAAAATATACTTCATTATGACAAATAAAGATATAAAATTGTAAAGCAGTGAAAATAAAAAAAAAAAAAAAAAAAAAAAAAACACCCAGCATACCTTTCCAAACCTCTCCAAAACAGCCAGCTCCTAGCTTGTGAGTCAGTTTGACTGCGTCTCTTCTGATCTCCAATTCACGGAACCCAACAACAGGACGAATGCGAGGGCAAGCTGCAGTAAGGCTGCAGCATAATCCATCACTGTTTTCTAAGGAGAGACATTGTTGGTTAGTTAACGAGGTTGGAATAGGCTGAATAAAGTAAAGCAACATAAAAATAATCCACGATCCATGTTTTTGGTGTAAATATATTGAATACAACATAATCCTCAACAGAGACCATCTTGGCTGAAACTAATTGGCAGTTATATCCATAACAAAACATCTATCCAAAGATATTGTTGTTCACTTCTACAACAGCTGGGAATGATTTAGGTGCATTAAATCATTCACTTTCACTCTGAAGACTTTAGTTTCACAAAAGTTATGTAGACAGCCTTTATTTTTAGTTATAAAACATGTTGAGAAAAAGGGAGTAAACTACTCAGATTGAATTACAGTAGACCTGAGAAAAAGAATCACAATGAAACCTAATTTTTTAGGACACATAATTAATCAATTTCATTGATTTAATTATGAGACTACAAAACATTTCTATAAATAAATTGAATGAATAAAAAAGAACATAAAACTATTTCATTCTTAGGTGCAAGCCTACCTCTGTAATGATTGATAACATCAAATAAAGAATGGAATGTTCTTTTAGCACTAATGAAGAAACCACCATCATCCATCTTGCGAATTCGATAATGCTTTACACAGGGATCACCATTTTCCTTGTCCTTATCACGAACCGATAGCACATAAGATGATTTGTCTATGGAAAGAAGTAGCAAAAAAATGAACGATTCACATGGTCAAAGCGATATTATGGCATAAAGATCTCAGACTGACACACCAAATGAACATGATTTTCTAAAAATAATTACACCCACAAACTTACATTTTAAACTACTCTCGTTTTGTAAGCAGACTTCAGTGAACTTTCATTTTATCAAAAAACTATTCATTTTGAGACAGAGATTTAATGATCTCTCTCATTTTGTTGCACACCCCCCCCCCCCCCTGCAAAAATGGAGTTGTTACGTATTAATACTAATTTTAGGAAAATTTATGTAATAAAACAAATGAAAATACATTTAAAAAGAAAAAACATCGCAAAGAATGTTTTAAAAATCTTAGAACATAAGAAGACACTTTTAAAAAAAAAGACAGCAGTCCACTGTCACTAACCTGTTGCCTCCCTGACCAAAAATGTTCCTTGCTTATTACCAGGCAAGAGCAGCATTTTATCAGACTCTTTCCGGTCATACTCAAACCACCAACTAAGAAGGCAAATGCAAATTAAAAAAAAAAACAATAACAAACAGGGCTGCCCAATTCTGAATAAGAAAACAAAAAGGTAAAAAAATTTTACAAAAAAATAAGCCTTAGGACCAATTTTACTGAGTTCATTATCATAAATTTGGAATTGCAAATCATGCCAAATGTAACGACCAAAAAGGTATACTTTTTGTCTCTTTTTCTTATTCTATTACAACATCCTATACTTATCATGATAATAATTCAAAGTGATGTTCCTGATGACAAGATCAGATGAAAAAAATGCAGTGATATAAAATCTGAATCTGGAGATTGTAAAATGCAGTTTATTTGGACTCTTGTAAAGTACATAGTATAGTTTATTTAAACCAAACTCTGCCAAAACAAATTTGTGGATGATTCAGGCTTGTGCCAGAGTCCTAATTAGCTTTCTATGCATATGATGACTTTCAATGCCAATCTGATGATTCAAATAGATAGTATAAGCTGAATGATGAGTCTTCTTGTCCATATATAAAACTCTCCAACAAAAAGAGATATCTGGGAACTCTCATCATTTAGACATGTTTCACCAAGTTTAGCCTTGTCAATACACCAGTGTAATAAACTATTTTTTAAATTGACTATACTCACTCCTGTGTCTGCGGTGAAGTGTCATCCTTTATAACATAGTTGCTTGGTATATAGCCCCTCTTATGAGTTTCACAGTGCACAGCTAGCCACCAATCATCAGTCTCTTGGCTGCAGGATGCAGGAGGACAAAAAAAATTTGATTTTTATTTTAAGAGCAAAGGCACAGTAACTAGTTATCACAGCAGTTCTACCTGTGATCTGACCCTTCGCACGTGGTTACTGAGGGATCACACTAGCCCTGTTACCTCAGCCGAGGTTGGCACACTCCCTTAAAGTTAAACTGATAGAGTTAATACACCATTTCAAAAAAGCATTCAGCACTTAAATTATGCACAGAATCTTTCTGAGTGTTACACATTTTTCCCACTGACAACCATTCCATTACTTCTGTCTTTTTGCTACTCAATTCTGATACTTTCTTTCTACTTTCTTCTTCAACAATGTCTAATAATTGTTGTAAGTCTATTTTCTGCAAGTAATAAAAGTGTCATCAGTATATAATCTCAAGTTGTTTCGGACAGTGTTGAGGATAAATCTTAGAAGCTATTCGCAACAAAATATAGTCTGTTTACAACTCCATCCACCTTCCCAAAATCTGCAGTATATAGAATGAATCAGAAAATAATTTATAAAAAAAAAGAAAATGTTACGTTGTGTCATCAATTTCCATGAGATCTCCTTTCTTGAATGACAGGTCATCATCATTCACTGCATCAAAGTTGTACAAAGCTCGTACTGAAGATGGAAAAAAACAAAAACAAAGAAGCATTGTGTTATGGTAGAAAGAAAGTAAACGTATGTAATTTTTAGCTGAAAAGAATATTGCTTAAATTCATTTGGAGTGAGTCAATGAGTATATCTCAATAATATCTAGAGGTTTGCAACATGATAAGAGACCTGTTTATCTTTCCTTATTCAGGAAATCAAAAAGTAAATGTTCTTTAGATGTCTCATTGAAATTGATAAAACACTTTGCCATTCCACGCTTTTCTATTAGTGAGTTTTAACCTCTATCTCTTCTCTAAGGAAATACATGTATGAATTAACTAATAAAAGGTAAAAACTCAATGAAGAATGAGTATTTCAAATGTTCTCTAACACTCTTTGCTTTTGTCAAATTGTAAAAAATACTCTCATGCAATGTAAAACATAATGTTCCACAGAGAGCACTTACTATTATAAAGAAAAGAAAGGCAAAATACAACTTATCAGTCTAGAGAAATATAATAATAATAATAATAATAATAATAATAATAACAATAATAATAATAATAATAATAATAATAATTCAGTAATTTCAAAACCTAATTTTTTAAGCACCTCTGTTTTTTGATGGCAGTGTAGGTAATGGGCGGGTTCCTTTGATTGGTGATGACATATCACCCAAGGAGACCTCACTTGGATTGTTTCCATTCTCATTCAAAGAATCTACCGTAATGCTGCTTTTGGGATCCGGCAGGTACCTGGCAGATGCATCCGATTTCCCTTTGCCCCCATGTGGACAACAGGCGTTTCCCATTGAGGATGATTTAGTCAGATGTAGTGAGTTTTACTTTCTGAAATTAACAGTTCTGGGCAAATTTGAAAAAAAAAAAAAGGGTAACAATGCTAGTCTAGAGGTAAAAGATTCAATAAATTGAGAACATCTTTTTGCTTGCTATTCTCTTGCTCATCATGATAGACATCCAAGTAGCCCACAATCAATATCACACGAAAGAAAATGATCAACACAATTAAATCATGTACACTATAAATAATTGTTGCATCAATTTATAAAAGTATAATTTAGAAAATTCTTTCTGTAAGGAAACTATATCTGGGGTCAAACGTTCACACGTACACACCTGTAGTAAAGATGTCATTTGCACAAGTTGGGCAGCAATGTGTTGTCAATCTTACTCCAACATTTAAAAAGGAAAGCAAGATATTTTTCAAGAGAAACACTTTAAGAAAATCTGTCCACATGTTATACAAATCATATTTCATTTCACACCCTTTCAAATTCTATTATGAATATAAGAATTTTACCTTATTTAACGATCAATTTGGCATGGAGAAGCAAAAGTAGAGTAATTTTGATGATGTCAATTTGAAATAATGCTAAGTTGTGTTATCCAATGTAGCCACATTGAATTTGATATTGATCTATAGTCAAAATATAATTAAAAGAAAAGTAAGAATTAGCCAGTTACAAGTCTGTATCCTTCTAGTGCATGTAAGACAACAAAACTATTTCCTTTGAAATGACTTAATTTAACAGACTTAATTTTTTTTAGCATCATTCTTTTTCTCTGCTTTGATATTTTAAGTAACAGTAAAGATCAATAACAATTTTCATAAATGTTGATAACGCTTCTTGCCATGTAATTATGATTACACCCTGAATAATCTGAAAATTGGTGATGATAAAATAGACTGCATTCAAGTTCTGAATCATTAAACTGATTGGATCTGTATCGGGGAAAAAAATTAATATCTCTTATAAAACTTTCTTGATAAAATTTAAAAATGCTGTCAAAGAGACAATTCATGGTCAGCTTGAAAAGATAAAAGAGAAAAAACACAAATAGAATAGCAAATGGCAGGTATCATTACCAGCACTCAGAAATAAAGCTCTTTCATCTCCATCCCAAAAATATGTTGACAAAAGAAGAAAAAAAAAAGGCATCCACAAATAGTTTTGAATAATGGCAATAACTCATAAAACTACCATGAAAACAGATTTAATTATTTTAATTCAATGTGAAATCAAGCAACAATTTAATATTAAAGCTAAATTTTTTTATTCTGTTAGCTAAAGAACAGCTACAAATGCAATAATGCGTGAAGTGAACTTATTACCAAACAACCCTCTAAACATTCTCAGCAAACAATAACCTAGAAAGACATTACAGACCAACATGTACAAGATTCAAACACGCTGGTCAGGCCTAAGGATAAACACTAGACAATCCGTGGACCAAACCCATAAGACCACAGACCAAAATTTTTGTTAACACACAATCATGCACATATAAAATTAGTGCACAACCTGCATGAAGATATCTACAGGTGCAGATTCCTAGCGAGCCAAAGAGATGGTGAGGGTCATTAGGGCCACCATAATCTCCCAAGCACTCACGGCAAACTCTGCTTGCTTGCTACAGACTGACAAAACAGATCGCCTCAATATCCACAGCTGCTATGAAATTGATTTGAAAGGCCACCTTAAAAAATAGGATAGAAATAAATACCAAAGTTCCACAAACTCCAGATCTGGTGACACTCTCTGATCCAAATGAAGTTTTCCAAGATAGCATTTTCTCACCTTTTTCTAGTCAATGATAGGTTTATGAAGACAATAAACATTCAGCTAGATAGTGTAAATTTTGCTGATGATTTTTCTTTGTTCCCAAAACCAAAAACTAGACGCAACATTAATTTTTCATTTCCCTTCATACAGTGTTGGAGGACATATATTTGTAAGGCACTTGCCTTGGGAAACCCAGGGGCACATTTCATGATCTGAATGATTAACCAAATTTTAGTTGGAGCAGCTTTGAAAAATGCATTCTGCTTTTTTTCACTAGAAGCTTTTCTGCCACAATTGTACAAGTTTCTAAATGGCTGATTATAACTCAGTAAATGGTAAAGAGTAGTGGAGGCCAGGGAGATAGATAGATAGAGAGAGAGAGAGAGAGAGAGAGAGAGAGAGAGATGTGAAAAAGAAAGGATCTTAGAGAGTGAATGAAATAAGTAATTGTATTAAGATATTCGAAACGACAATCAGTAGACAAGCTGAGAGATAGAAAGTAGATGGGGGATGGGGATAATTCAAAAACAACACGTTGGTTTTTATACATGGTTTCTGTGATCAGTAACCAACATTAAATCATGGTCATTGACTGTGAATTTCTTAATGAAAGGTTAATAACAAAAGGATAGCCCCAAGCTATAAAAATTTGCATCAGCATTTTTCAAGCTTCAGTGACTTTTGCCAAGAGAGCTTACCTGTGCACTGGATATCGAAGAGAAACAAAAGTGATCCTCTTCAATCAACTTTTTTTATCAGAGTTAGGAGAGAATAGAAGTTAGAAAACAATTTTTTAGTTATATTTAGGTATGGTCTTCAAGTCTGCATTGTCATATACAAAAAGATTTTCCTAAAGTCTTTATATTACTAACTTAAAAGGGAAATTCATGATTTCCACATTTTAACAGTCTTGCAATACAGGTGTTTGGCCAAGATAGAGCCAAGGGACCTGAAGGTCCATAAGTAAGGAGTTCAATTATGTATTATGTGCAGCATTTTCTCTTGTTTCGCTATATTTTGATCTCCAATGCTAGAGTGCACTGCCAACCATTACATCCAATCAGATATGATAACTGTATAGTGCACATTTCATTCAATCTTTCACACTTTCATGGCCTTTTTATTCACAAAAGCCATGCAGTAGAGAAATGCAGTAAAATAAGGTCATTATTGCCACATAACTGTTACAGTACGTAAGAGTTAATATTTTTGCACACATAGCTGAAATATCCACAATTTTGAGAATATTGTGGTTCATTGCAATATGCAATGATATTTTGATTCCGCAACTTCTCTTAAAGGATAATTTGCTTATTATAAGTGCATATCATTTACTGTTTTTTAATAATTAAAACAGAGAACACATGCTTGAAGAAGATGTTTGTAAGCAATATTCAACTAAAGCAAAAATTATGTTTGTTAACGTTATATCCTTTTTAAATTAACAAAACCAGCAACATGACCTCTTTTCCTTAGGTTTAACTTCTATTGTTAGCTTTAGATAGGAAAAGAGAGGATAAATTTTGGATCCTTTAAGAGATACTGATACCAATATGCAATGTAAATTATAAATTTTACCTATTTTTATGGATTTTGGTACGTTCAGTAAAGCAAATAAAGAAGAATTTATAATAGGGTGGTGGCATTTCACATTTATAACAATGGATAGACATAGCCATCTCAATTGCCTAGCAAAGGCATGATTTTTTTTTTCTCTTACAACTGATAACCACATGGAAATAAAACTCTTTTAGTCTCCTTCATCCAAAGAACGTACATTAATTCCCCTTAATAATGAATGGAAGGATAGCATATTCTTGTCTCTCATTTTAACTTCCTTAATGGCATCAAATTTTAACTGGTCAACGCAGCCCTTCTATAATGTATCAGTTTTGACAGTGTAATGATTTTATATTCATGACTCAATTCAAACAAACTTGCTATCAGTGATTATCTATAGGAATAAGAAAACAAGATTGTATACCTAATGATATAAGCTGCTAATATCCAATTCTGGGTTGATGGGAGGGAACTCTTGCTCTAACTGAACCTTGGTTGATTTATAAGAAAAAGAGCTGGTTAGTATGCAGCGCAGTATAATTTTATTCCCTTAGGCTTAGGCAATGATATCTCCACTATCTGCAACTGATGCTTAAATCAGACTTTGTTAGGGTATTTTGGCAAGAGTTCTTTTTGATCAGCCCACATTTAGTCTTAGAATAAGAGTGTTTGAGTACTTCAGAAGTTGTTATGTAAATCTAAATAAAATTTCCAATAACAAATTTGTATGAATTCAGCTATTTTAAAGCATCAACAAAGACAACATTGTACAAAAGTTAGATCATCCATGGTTGCCAGAACATATCAGCCATCATAATTGTATGTATCTACAGAGTAAGGTTCAAACAACACTACCCATATTTCTTTGTGGAGGAATTTAGAGGAAAAAATACTTTTCATAAGATAGAGCTTTAAATACTTTAAGCATCAAAAATGTAATAGGTTAATACTAGATTAAGATTCTAGAACAAGGTACCTTGTATTGGTATTGCCCTTCATATTGTCCTGAGCAGACCAAAATTAAGACTTTTAAACATTATTTCTGCTAAATTTTAATTATAATATTAAAGATATATAGCAAGTTCTTAACCTGCCCCATGCAAGAGCAATGCGCATAAATGTGGGCGATGCAGCCCGGGGCTGGCAACTACAGCGCATTAAAGTGTTCGCTGGAAAGCCTATGCAACCCATCTAAATTACTCGACAGATTTTGTATCTGTTCTACAAATATCAACCTAACGAAAGCTGACACATTCAATGATTCACCCTCTTTAACAAATCGGAATATAGCTAGAGTCAAAGGGTATGAAGAACAAGTTACAATTTCTGGATGTCTGCCCATACCATGAGCATGAGATGGGTACTGACATGTGGAGAACTTATGCAAGTCTCTTTCGTATAAAGTTGTTACTGAAAGAAGAGCAAACCAAAGAACTAGGGAGTGGTGATTCTACTACATGGCCTTTCCTCCAATGCAATCCCACCCTCCAACCTCAATGCAGAGTCCTGATAAAGAGCAGCAATGACCACTGCCCCAGAGTCTTCCTTGAATCATGTGGAAAACAGTTACAGGTGGTGTCCATGAAAAGAATTATGATTGGTCAATTTTCAGTATATCATCTGGTATAAATAATGACAAAATCAATCTAATTACAGGTCAATCACAGATTGTTAAGAAGAGTAAGAAAATGAGGGTTTACTGAGATGTACAGCGAGAAATGAGTTGTACGGTATGATATGTGTGTGTGTGTGGGAGGTATCAGGCCTCAGTCTTTGTTGGTGTTTTTTTATGTGTGCAATGTAACACAGGCATATGTCTAAATCTAGTCTGTTATTTAGATTGTTGAATGAGTTGTTTTTTCCTTGATTGAAGTCTCCTAAATTGTTTCAGACAATGAATTAAATCAAGCGTCTTTCAAAGAACCTTGTTGGTTTGGTATGATTTCCTTAGAACTTTCTTCTTCACTATTTCATTGTGTCATCCCCAACACAGGTGCATTGCCTCTAGAGCTGAATTTCACCTTTGCTGATGATTTTAATAATTATAACCTAGGCCTACATAGTAATTAATATTTAATTTTTTTTTTTAATGGAATTATCAAAATATTACTATTTTCATTTAAATCTGCTGACCTATACTAAATATCCATTTAAATGTTGGTAAATTTGCAGATATCGACCCAACTCACTTTTGGCTTTTGAACGTTTCTCGACGAATTCAAAACTTGTTTAATGGGATTTTAGAGCAACACAAAAATGCTTATAATATTAATAAATATCTTGAAAGGTATTTATTGGCGAAGAATAACACCTTCATATTCGTGTTCAGCAAATCAAATTCACTTAGACACTACAATCTTAAAGCTTTAAGTGAGTTGGGCCGATAACAGCAATAATACCTAAATGATGTTATTCTATCCAAAACTTTGACTAGATCGACTCTCTCGACTAATGCAGATATAGAGAATCCTCCGAAACTTTTAGTTTTAGTTAGGCTAGTCTACTTCTCTATTAAAAATTTTGGATTGATCTAGATTCTAGATCTACATATAAATAATGCATATAAAAATCTTCACCTAAATTCATTTCAACAATTGATAGTGAATATATATGACTTACTTTAGTTTTATGAAACAATAGGGTTTATGGACAAGCTTGAAGATGGAAGGTAATCCGAACTAGGAAGTTCAACTCTAACAAACTTAGGCCTACTTGTCTGTTTTTCTAGCGCCTAAGCGGCTAGATAGTCAAAATATGTTCACCAAAGTAAAAGAGCTCTAGTCGCAAAACTAAGAATAGAATTACAGCCCCTCATCCCGCTCAGTCCAGGCCAGTACATCATCTAGCGAGCCTATATTATATCCATCTAGCCACAGCCCTCTGGATCGAATAAAGGAGCGGGCCTTGTAATTTTATGCAGGCAGCCTAAAACGTAACGATTAAGAAGAAAGGCCGCTGACGACCTGTCCCAGCCAGCCGCGCGAGGTGTCGACAGTTGAAACTTGCTTGCTTAGATTCGATAGAAAACAATTATAAATTCTCTGGATTCTCCTTCCATTTTATCATCGGGTTACATGCATTCTTGTTCGCCTGTGGATTACACCTTTAATGTTGTGTTTCTGTGTCCTACGGATGATTTTGCTTTATCTTCGACTCTCTCTCTCTCTCTCTCTCTCTCTCTCTCTCTCTCTCTCTCTCTCTCTCTCTCTCTCTCTCTCTCTCTCTCTCTCTCTCTCTCTCTCTCTCTCTCTAGGTCTAAAAAGAGGCAGGAACACAACTTCATAACTACGGGACTAAAAAAAAAAAGAATCAAGACAAGTATAGACTTAGTTACTTGTCTTGATTCTTTTTTTTTAGTCCCGTAGTTATAAAGTTGTGTGCCTGTCTCTTTTTAGACCTTGTTTCACACTATTTATAGACACACACGCGTCCTTTTTGGATCCTTTATAATTACCAAGTTGTCCTCCAAGTGTGGTGTTTTTGCTTTTCTATTTGGATTTATTTCTCTCTCTCTCTCTTCCTTTCTCACCCTCTCTTTCTCTCTGTCTTTCTCTCTCTCTCTCTCTCTCTCTCTCTCTCTCTCTCTCTCTCTCTCTCTCTCTCTAGGTCTAAAAAGAGGCAGGCACACAGCTTCATAACTACGGAACTAAAAAAAAGAATCAAGACAAGTAATTTCATTACTTGTCTTGATTCTTTTTTTAGTCCCGTAGTTATAAAGTTGTGTGCCTGCCTCTTTTTAGACCTTGTTTCACACTATTTATAGACACACACACGCGTCCTTTTTGGATCCTTTATAGAGACAGAGAGAGAAAGAGAGAGAGAGAGAGAGAGAGAGAGAGAGAGAGAGAGAGAGAGAGAGAGAGAGAGACAGACAGACAGACAGAGGGTGTCATATATGGAGTTAGGGAAGAAAGAAAGCGGCAAAGATACAGGGAGCTCGCATGGCTAGCACCCCGTCGCGAGATAAGGAGAGTCTCATGGCCCATAGAGTTCTGCCAGGTATGTCTACTAGGTAGGTGGTATTTCTCAGAGCCCATCGCCGATGATCTTTGTAACTTTTAATATCCTGTGACATGCCAAGGAAAGCCCATGGGTGCGCCAACAGTTACTTTACTAACAGTTTAGTAACACTTTGGCTCGTGCTGTTGATGTGCGGCTCTATTACGCTCTCTTTCCCCTTTATCTGACTCTATTAGCAGTCATAGTAGTAGTAGTAGTAGTAGTAGTAGTAGTAGTAGTAGTAGTAGTAGGAGGAGGAGGAGGAGGAGGAGGAGGAAAAGTAGTAGTAGTAGTAGTAGTAGTAGTAGTAGTAGTAGGAGGAGGAGGAGGAGGAGTAGTAGTAGTAGTAGTAGTAGTAGTAGTAGTAGTAGTAGTAGTAGTAGTAGTAGTAGTAGTAGTACTAGCAGCAGCAGCAACAGCAGCAGGATTAGTTGTTGAAGCATTCCCCTTTTTACTCCGTTTTGTGCTCAGCAGAGAGTCGTTACTGATTGATTTAAGATAATTATATACATGTGTACTTGCCATTTGCGAACTTTGTTATCTCTACCACGCCCCCTCTCTATCTGTCTTTAAAGTAGGCTACTTCTATTCTAGGCATATAATCCGATGAGGTCATATTATTCCTCTATTATTTCGGCAACTTTAAGGCAGGCATAGAAAACGCTTTACATGCTTGTTAAAATTAACTAGAGGATGGATATTAGGCATGTGGAAAATATACTTTAGCTTTTGCTACTAGTGTTACATGGTATTTCTCCTACAGCAAGAGGTAAAAAAAAAAAAAAAAGAAATACTATGTAAGTTTTGATAACAAAAATTCTGAAGTATGGCCCATAAGGTCAAGGTTGTTGTTGTTGCTTCTTTTCCCCCAATAAATATGGTCAGTAGAATATAATTTTATGATTTCGATTTTAAGGTAAAGTTAGCAAAATAAAGCAAACTGCAGCATAATTCTTTGACTATAATTTTATTTATTTACTTTTTATTTTAATTTCCTCTTGACATGAGAATGGATAAATTTATGTTGATTCTGGGTAAACTCCTTAACGAACCCGATGTCTTCCTTTAGCCCAACAAACTCCAACGAGAAGTGTTTATTTCTAAATCAAACATGAATCTAAAGACGAGTGTCAAATAAGAAAAATCACAACTTGATGAACTATGATAAATAATAAAAGAGACGAGCGGCAAAAAAAATGAATAAAGTTCGTTCAAGCAACTAGAACCCAAAGCTAGAAATAGAAGGAAAAAAGGGCACAAGATCATATTTTGTTGCAGAATTTCTTCTTTACCCCCTCTCCCCTCTTTAAAAGAAAAATATTGCCTTTCAAGGTTATTTTGGCCATATGTCCAGAATACCCACTCCCTTCTTTCATTTGAAAACATTCATTTTATTTCCGGACATCATTTTTCAGGCTGAAGAGAAGTTCTTAATAATTAGGTTGTTGTTTTTCTTTTTCATAATTTTATTTTTCAATAAAGGAAATGACTTTTTGTATCACATTCTCAGTACCAATCCCTCCTGCAACATTTCTTCTTCACTTGTTTGTAAATTTTTAAAGAAATCTTTCTGTTCCAGTTTCAAAATGCGAATGTTGTCTACTATTATTACTTATCATAAAAATAACCGCATTTCAATTATAACAACAATAACAACAACAATATTAATAATAATAATAATAATAATAATAATAATAATAATAATAATAATAATAATAATAATAATAATAATAATAATAATGATGATGATGATGATGAAGATGATGATGATAATAATAATAATAATAAATATAATAATAATAATAATAATAATAATAATAATAATAATAATAATAATAATAATAATAATAATAATAATAATAATATAATAACATGATACTTTTTTATTTTCATGTTCAACAGCTGTCAGAAAGATCACTGGATTTCAAAATTAAATTCTTTTTCCAGGTTATCAAAATGATCACTTATAGGAAGAGTTATCAATAGCTACTTAACTCCACTGCATTAAAATATGCATATTAACTTAGAATATAGCACAGTCTAAAATACAGAATTTTCTCTTCTACTGAAGATGTCGAGCAAATCTACTTGGTCCAGGTGTTACTTGGTATTTTAAGAGCATTTCAAGTACTCAAAGGTCATAGTAGGGCTTTTAGATGCAGAGCCCGTAGTACCGTAGTAGGCCCACTTCAGAATGTGTCTATAATATATATATATATATATATATATATATATATATATATATATATATATATATATATATATATATTAAGCAACTGCTGCTAGTAGTTGTACTACTACTACTACTACTACTACTACTACTACTACTACTACTACTACTACTACTACTACTACTACTACTACTACTACTACTACTACTACAACTATGGCTATATCTAATAATAAAAAAGTAACTGCTGCTGCTGCTATTACTTCTTCATCTTCTTCTGCTTCTACTACTACTACTACTACTACTACTACTACTACTACTACTACTACTACTACTACTACTACTACTACTACTACTACAGAAACTCAATTCTACCAGTGACCACCACTCTTTCACCTGTTTCAACATTTTAAATGACACCCCCCTCCCCCACTGCTACTTGGCCGTTTTTATTTATTTTTTGTTTTTAGTTTTTTTTTTCTTCGCCTAACGCTTGAGTGAGGAGAATAGGAACGAACACGCACTGCGAGCGAAGAGAAAGTATGAGAGTGAGTGACAGGGAGAGAGAGAGAGAGAGAGAGAGAGAGAGAGAGAGAGAGAGAGAGAGAGAGAGAACACCGTTTCCGGGTCATTACAGTGCGCAAGTCTTCATTGTCGCTGCTTCTCCGGATGTAAGTTTCGTCTTCATTACAGAGACTCCAAAAGCAGGGAATCTCAACCATTGGATTTTTCTAATTAAAGAAGTGAGAAAACGTGAACACCAACAATATCAGTTTCCAGCATGTATTTGACAAAGAATTAAAATAGCAAGAAAGGAAAAAAAGGGAAGCATACTAAGCTTGCTTCGTTTAAAATTTTGGGTTCATTGCATTGGTAAGTTGCTAACTGATTTCACTCTCCATTCAAATAGGGTACCCATGGTAAAATCTAGAGGGGAAAAAAGCCTTGCCCTTATCAAGAGTTAGATGAATGTGTCGATTTATATTTGGAGAGAGTACCTTTTAGGTACTGACGGTTTTTTACATAGAAGAAACAGTTGTAACCCTATAGTGTGTTTCCTATTTTTTTACCTGTACACCCACAACAAAAAATTTAGCATGCTTTTTTTTTTGTAGGCTGCCTAATTTGGTAAATTTGCACACATTGGCCCACTCACGCTAGGCTTCACACTTGAACATTTCTCGACGAAATCAAAACTTGTAGTTAAATAGGATTTTAGAGCAAGGTAAAAATGCTATCTTGAAAAGTATTTATTTGCAACAAAAAAAAATCTTCATATTCATTTTCAGCGTATCAAGTTCATTAAAAAAATTATAATTTTTAAAGCTTAAAATGGGTGAGCCGATAACTGCAAGAATATCCCTAATTATAGCATAATTATGCTCTGGATATAGACTTAGAAGAAATGAGTTAGATTTAAGTGATTAGATTTTAACCGAGATCAAAATCTAGATAGGTTTACTAGATTAATGATAAAGGGTGAGCTTGGCGGAGACTCTTTCTCCTTTCTAAGGCTGAAATCTTTCCATAATTAAAAGCTAGTGGACCAATTCCCCAATTTTCTTCTTCCTAAACTTTTTCTTTTTATAACTCCTAATAAATCCAACTCTAACTTTTTTCTACCTTTCCATGATGAATTGTGTTTAGCCATCATTATCGCAAATCAGTAATCATACCTGGATGTTGCCTAAAAAGTTAGTTACATGTGTCCACATGTCTAACTTTTACCCCTAATACCTTCAGTTTCATTGTGGGAGAGGTTGCATGGTAGCATCTGCCATATAGCAGGAAAAGAAATCGTTTTTTTCTCATAATGAAATCAGATGGGGTAGTTATTCTCTAAATGCTTGAATAAATTAATACAGATGGATCTGGTTGTCTAATTTTAGACCAAGCTTGTGAAAGTCCATGTTAAGGAGATAAATCTTTTACCTAAAATTAATCTGTTCATTTTGAAAAAAAAATTGTGAAAGAATCCAAAGAGAAGTTGCAACTTAAGTTTCAGTCTAGTCTGACTGAGTAACCTCTCAGTCTCTATTTTTTATTTTTTTTGCTCTATTCTTGCAAGATCTATACTTGAAACAATAATCAGTGATTTCAGCTGCTTGTGGATTTGTTACATGAAGAAAATATCCAGTTATGTGGTTTGTTTTGTTTTTTGGTTTATTTTTTTTATTTATGATGTTATAGGTATGAAAGCTTCCCTTAACTCAGTCAGCACTTCCTCTTATCTGTAAAAATGCTCTGCATCACTAGCCTTTTTTAGGTAAATTTAAAAAAAACCATATAATTATCATGTCATATATGTTTCAAAAAGATATGAATGTAAAAAAGTAGAATTTGCTGTATTAATAGTTATATCTAAGCTGCAAGGGTAATTACCGTAATAGGTTTGGGGAATTAAATTTTGATTAGTTTTTTCTTTTTTTTTATGAATTTTCAAAGTCTAGTTCTAAATTTTTTCAACAGCCAAACAAAGACTTATTTGCATTTAGATACGCAACCAAGTAGATAAGAAAAGGGAGAGTGATTTCCCTTCCTTTAAAGTTGATTTGGACTCATAAATGTTGGTTTGAAAAGTAAAATAGACATGCAAAGTTAAAACCAAGTATACTCCAATTTGGTGTGCAACGTAAGTCATGCTGAGTGTGTTGACTTTAATTGCGTCTTTCTCACTCTCTTGTTTCTCAACCTTGTGTATGATTTAAACTCATATCTCTGCCAAGTTTTAAGGTATTAAGACAATTTAAACTGTTTAAGCAGGAAATTTATTCAGCTTTTAGAAAATCGGAGAATTATAATTTGTCCAAGCTAGTATTTGAGCATAAAAATGGCAGGCCATCCATCTCAAAGTTTATTTTGATTTGTGTAAATTTTTTCTGAAGAAAATTATTTCTTTGGAATCAGTACAAATGAATGGACACATTTTTTTCATTTTTTAAATATTTTTTTTTTATCTGACAGGTATGAATGACGCCGCTTCACCCTTTGAGAAACAAGTCACTATGGCTGATCCCTGTATGTATGAGTAAGACTCTTGGCGCTTATACTTGAAATCAAACTTTCCATCATTTCTGTGAGATATTAAATGTGTTTTTTTCCTGATTGAGGACACTAGTAGTGGTTTTGTTAGTAGATTAAAAAAAAATAAAGCAAAAAAAAAATATAGATTATAATTATTTATTATAAGAAGTATGAGTACTATAAGAAATACTTCGCTAAACTGAAGAATAGGAACCCCAACAGTAAAATTAGAAAACTTTTGTACCACTACAACAACAATACTGCTTGATAAAGTTCATTGGTCATTAACTTATAGTTTAATATTGTATCTTGGACTGTCTTGGCCTAAGAGTAAAACTAAGTCAAAATTCTGGAAAAATTAGTGACAACAAATAAGTAAATACTGCTTTTATACATCTAATTTTTTTTATATATATTGCAAAAATAAAGATCCATCAAACAATGATTATATAATCTAAGTGAAAGAAACCCAATCACAAAATTTAGTTTTGTGGGGGAGTTTTGCAGCCTGGGCAAAAAAAAACCAAAATTCTATTTATATAATGGACCTTTGCGAAAAGTGAGGACTGTTTAACCGACCTTTTCTAGACCACCTATGAACATCAAATTTGGCATAAAGTTATGAATTACCTTTAAGATTAGAGTGGTAATATTATTTTTCACCAAAAATTAAAGGCAAATATGTGATCATTATTTTCTTAAAAGAAAAAGGTGAATGTGTGAAATGCTTCCTGTGGGCACAGCTTAACAGAGATGGCAGGAAGTAAACTATAATGTAGTGGCGGCAGATCTAAAACTGTGCGGAATAAATCTATAGATTCTATATTTAGAGCTTTGATATTTTTAGCAGCTAGACTCAAATTAAAAGATTAAGGTCCAGATCAAGATACATCTAGATCTAGCTTTTAGTTTTATTTTTAGGCTTAAAATTTCAAAAGGATTTCAAGTGTAGATCTAGATCTAGACTCTGTTAGAAATTATAGAGACATATCTAGATTCTATGTAAAGGTAGTTAGGCGGAGGCATATATCTGGATCATGTAAGTAAAAAGGGAGATATCAAGACTATTTATTAGCCTATTTATGCATGCATGCACCCCAGCCCCTGCAAATTGACACCAGAGTCCTGTTTTTAGAATGGATTTTCCTCTGTTTAGATAATAGGCGAAAAAAAAAAACCTCATTAAATACAAACCAGCAAATGTATTAAATAAAAGAAGTTTTAAGCAATGTGTTAATTTGAGTCCACTTAAAGGTTTACTATTTTCATACAGTGTACACTTTAAATGAGATGAGATTAATGTCTTTTACCGTCTCATTTCTGACAACTTTGCTCGGACATGTTTTACAAAAGCCTAATGCATTTAATTTTATATTTTCTCTTATTACACCAATATCAAGAATTATTAATATCCTAGTATGAATTCAACAGCTCAGCCATGAAACATTTAATTGAGCTACTGTAAGTAGATGTGCTGAAAGTTAAAGTGACACTAGTAAATAAATAATTTGAACTTTTTCTTCCAACCTCTTCGTAGCATTAAAATAACATCACATTAAAATTGCTCTTGTTTGAATAGGACCCAGTTTGACCTAGAGATATGTCTTTTGTTTTCTCAGCATCTGAGGCAGAAAATTCTCAGGGAGACTCAAACAGTCAAGATATGCAGGTACTTTTCATTTAGTCAATCTTTTATGGCTGCATCAAGCTACACACAGACACTTAAATTGGTAGCATTAATATTCTATGCACAGTGCCAATGTCTCACTAAGTTTTGTGCCAATGAGAAGTTTTGAGAAAGAACAAAGCATAATTAAGAAAGAAAGATTAAGTTAAGTTTAGCTAGCAATGAATCTTTCAGTTGCTGTGTCCAGTCCAAAAATATGAGTTCATACATAAATGCATCTAGACCTTCAGGGCACTATGTTGCTTTCTTTGTAGCCTTGATTTTACAGCCCTTTTTTATTTTAAGTTCAAGAGGGAAGAATTCAATTATTTAGTTTCAAATAAATGGAGAGTGAACTTGATTGTATGCATTTGTCTGAAATCCCACAGTTGTCTAGAGAAAAACCATACATTGAACATGAACAAAGATGTTGTGGGCATAATGTTATCTATGCAAAAAACACAGACTAAAGAAAAAGTACATTAATGCTTTCCTTAATTTGAATTCACTTATTTTCTTTAGGTCAAAGATGAGCCTGAAGACAATGGCTATGAGCAAACATCCTCTGCCAATTCAAGGACATCTTCACCTTTACCACCTGTGCACTTTGGAATTACATCTCCTTCACAAAGCAATGTTTCACCGTCCGCATATCAGATAGAAAATAATGAAAATAATGAATGTAATAATCACCAAAATCCCCTGATTGGCTCTCCTTTTCAGGGGTCTAAAGTCGAAAAGAAAATGAATACTGTTCAAAACATAGTTGAGGGGTTACGTCGGAAGAGTGAAACACAGCTTGCAAAAAGTAAATGTGATGAGCAAGGGCCAAACTCGTTTAAATCCAAATCAGCTCTTGAAAGCGTACTTAAAAGACATGAACCTGCTTTTCCACCACATGGACAAAGTAATATATTTCCAATTTCTCAAAACCTTCAGGCTCGTGTAACATGTGGAAGAAAGAATGTATCAAAGCAATTCAAACAAATTATTGCTAGGCCTAAAAGTCCAACCGGCAAAAGCCATGGACTTCTCAAAGACTTAACTCATTTTACTTATTCAATGATGGAATCACCAATTGATGACAATGAGGCTGTAGAGATATTTAATGTGCAAAATCATGAACTAGTGTGTGCCATTGGATCAAAACCTCTAATGTCAAGCAAATCAAACAAAGTTTTTGCTTCATTAGATTTTGGATTCTACTGGTGCAACTTTTGCCCATACACATCAAGTAATAAAACAGCTCTTATTCAGCATGTTCTAGAACATCGATTTAGCTGCAAGTATTGCCCCTATGAGTCTTTCTGCAGATCTGATACCATGAGGCATATGCATAAAATGCACTCTGATTTTGGAGAGTCAGCTAATCGTTTTGTGTATTGTACTTTACTCTCAGACTTTATGAGGATCAAAGCTCGAATTCAAATGAAAACAGACAAAGATTCTGATGAAGATGTAGGTGATCCAGATGCAAATGACATAGAAGCTTTAAGCAATGATTATACATCCAGGAAGAGAAAACATGCAGAAGATAACCTGTCTGATATAAAAAGTGTAAGGTCAAGCTTGGAATCTCCATCTGCCACACCAACATGGTCCGATTCAGAATCTTCCTCAAAAGAAAAAGGCAAATCTCGTAAAAGTCAGAACCCTAAGAGGCATGCCCCATCTAGTCATATTGAACACTTCGATTTATTTGATGTAGAAGTGGAGGAGAAAAAATGTCAACAAAGAGGCAATGTGTCTTCTGACAAAACATTGACTTTGGCCAAGTCAAGCTTACCAAATTCAGAGAGCCAGACTTTGCCACCTGGGACTATGCAGGTGTTACCCACCATGACTGACGGATCATTGCAAACTTTCACATCAGAAGAGGCTAAACCTCAAACTTCTACTCCGTCCCAGGCACCAAAGGCAAACTTCTCTTATCGTGGTCGCAAAAATGTCACAGCAACTGGAAGTGCTTCTAATTTGTATTGGAGCTGTGGTTATTGTACTTTTCAGAGCAATGGCCAATCAGAAATAAAGGAACATTCTAACAAACAGCATCCAGGCAAACCTCATCGTTATGTGGCTCTTATAAAGAACATGACGCCAGACACATACATTCCCCATGGGACACCCTCTGCAAACGTTAAACGATCCTCATACAGGCCAGCCTTATCAATACCTCAGACAAATGGTGCTAGAAATTCAATGGAATATGAAAATATTATTCCTCAGAAAAATAAAGAGGAGCTCCCTGATTTGTTGAACGCAAAAATTACTTCAACTAAGCTTAAGAGAGAGAATACAATATACCGATGCTATCATTGTTCTTATACAGCTAAACGCCATTCGTCATTAAAAACTCATATCTACCATAAGCATAGAGGAAAGGGACTAGTGGCAGTGGAAGACGAATCAGAAACTGGCCAACAATTGTTTTTCTGTGCTAGAGATGACTGCACCTTTAAGACAGACAACCCCAACATGTATCTAAATCATGTCGATCAGTGTACACCATGGAATAAACCTGAACTGGCAGATGTGGAAGTGGAGCCTCACATTCGAGAATGCTTAGACCAAACCATTGCGTTTGCAGAGACAGCGAGAGAGAAGGTAAGACATGATTAGACAATTTCATGAGAACCAGAGCAACAATTTTAACTTATTGAACATATTTAAGAATTTAAAAATAATTAGACATGATTCAAAAGAAAAAAATCCTTGAATTGTTCAGTAAATGTTTTGCAACTGAAGCCCTCAAAATTGCTCTTGTAATTACGGTAACTGTCATCTTTTGACAATAAACAGTGATAAATAAGAAAGCAGTTACTCGTATTTCAGTATTTTTTAAATTCATTTTCTATTTTCCCAGTCAATATTATTGTTTATTTATCAATAAAGTTCCTGAGAATTTCATTACATTTGTTTCTATTTGGTACTGAAAAACTCTCATTTTGAATTTGTAAAATTTATTGTATGAGAATAATGAGAAAATTGATTTCTCCTTTGATTTCATTTTGAAATTGAAAATATATCTCAATTTATTTTTGTAATAAGATAGGGAAAAAAAATACAATTTTTTTCTTTTAACATCCCAAATTGAAAAATATAGCCAAAGAACCATTATGGAAAACACATTGTTTTACAAAGAATTATCTGAACATTCAAGTGGTCATCAGCACTAGACAGTATAGTGCACTCCTGATATATAGATATATAAGGGTCCAAAATTTCTATGTTGATATAAAGATGTCTCTTTTAACTTAGATGCCCTTTTTTAAATTACACTACATTTTAATGCACTATTAAAGCACAGGGTTTTATACTTAAGGGGAAGCAATTACTAGTAGCTTGTAAACTTTCGGTCACTTCCCTTGTTAAAAAAAAATTTGATAAATGCACGTGTCTTTCCTCTTGCACACGTACAGTCTTTCCCTCCCCTCCTCCCCTAGATTTAGATTCAACCTGTGGGTTCTGCACAAGCAATATTATTGTTGTAGTGCAGGCCTGATAAGTGCTAGCCTAGTCCTGACTGACTGACTGTGCATCACTCTCTTGCTTGGAGTTCAACTTTTCAAGGCCCCAACACACCAACCGTCCAGCACAGTAGGCTAAGTCCCTCCACTCCCCATGAATCATTGAGTGTGATACACTAAATTACAGGTCCAGTAGTCGCACCACGGTTCACCTCCCACCTCCCCCTCCCCACCCTTATCATCCCACCACACCTCCAGTCACAGCAACAAAAGTACCAGTACCAAAGGGATTGCCACTCTCACATTTTGAGAGAGACAAAAAATGTGAATGAGATAGTTTTTTTTTTTTGTCACTGGGCCTCTTTTGCCCTGTTACCTTGATGCTGTTGATGTCGATATAAGAGAAAAGAAGAGAGAAAGTGTTGATATAGAGAGCAAATTTTGATGTTGATGTTGATATTAGAAAAAAGTCAATAAAGGCGATGTCGATATAAGTGGTGTGCACTGTACCTTGTTTCCTATTAGTTGCAGTATACAGGTTAGGCTTTATTTGAAACACAAAAAATTAGTCTTACATGTACTAGCTCCATATCTTCAGTGCATGAATGTTTTTTTTCCAAATTAGCTTGCAATGCATCCAGTACCATCTCCATTGTTAGATGAATATCATGTAATTTGTTCATGGCTGTCAACCAGCATTTTTAAATTGGATTTTGCTTTATTTACTTTTTACTATTAAACAGATGTTATGATTGGCTCATCTTTTAAATTTATTTTTTTCCTTTCCCAAAGTCTGGTCAAATGTGTGAAGTTCCCTCCCATTTTTCATTTTGTTGTTGGAGCAAGTAATATGAGTTCAGAAATTTTTCTTGTTTAGAAGTTTATATTTTAAGAAGCAAATTTTTTTTTCTATCTGTGTCAATGCCTCCCTCTTTTTACACATCCCATTCCACCCCATTTTTGTGTCCATAGAAAAGGTATATACTTGCAACGCAGAAAAAAAAATTGCAATATTCTATGAGATTAAATACATAGAGAAAACATCACATATCCTTAGATGAATTTTGAAAAAAAATGGGAAATGTGCTTTAATAAAAAAAAAAATTGAAGCCTCTTTAAGTATCACAAAATCATTCACAGAGTTTAATGATTTAGATAATCAACTAATGATTAAAAATGTAATGCAAAATGTGCTGTAAGTGGTTAGCTTGAATTAGTAAAAAATTAAGTTTTTTTATTCTATTTGCACAAATCAGCTCTGTTTAAAGATGATAATTTCCAAATCTGAGTTTTATATACAATATGATATTGTTCTCATAGTCTTACTTTATTTTTTTTTTTTATTGTAAAAAGCATTATATCTAATCCTTTACTTAGTTTTACCTTTTCTTTTTTTTAATTTTTAGGTATTTGCTTTTCAGAAAATAATTGTTCAACATCGAGCAAACAGTTATTTGAGCCAGGATCTCAGTCTGCTCTTCAGAAGAATCATTTCATAAATAGTAAAAAATTTTTCTATTGATCTTAGACTTGAGATGTTAGTTGAGTTTTACAACAAGTCAAATAATCCATATCACGTTCTTTGAAAAATATTAGTTAACTATCACTGTTATCAGGGTCAGGAAATCTTGTTTGAGCTTTTATGAAACAAATGTCTTGGAGCCTTGTGCTCAAGACTGAAGAGTCCTTTCTTCTTAATTAATGCCAAAATAATATGTTCTAAACAGCAACAGCTGTTGTAAATCCAGCATTTTAGTAAGATGTTTTCAAAAGAAGTATAAATCTGCATTGTAGAATAAAAATAGTGTGTAGATCATGAGTGCATGCCAATTATTGTCCTTTTATTTTATACTTTTTTTTCAGGTAAACAACCAATGCTTGTAAGCATTATCTTTTTTCATTTCTTTCACTTCAGGTTATTTTCCTTTTGGTTTTTTTGGTTTTTGTTTTTTAATCAAATTTTGGGTCATTGCCACTAGAATTTCCTGTCTGCACTTAACCTTTTGAGCTACACTTGGTTTTTTTTTTCCTCGCTTTTTTTTTCATTCTTTGCTGCCTTTGTTTCCCCCGCATGAAAAAACAATGTTGAACTTAATTACCTGCACATTTAAGTCTTTTCCGGGCAATAATAATTTCAAGTTAAATGTAATTGTTCCTCAGCTTTAGTTTTCTTGCTCTCAATTTTAACTGAAAAAAAATAAGTGTACAAAATACATAAATGCTTAAAGAACTTAAGTTGTAATAGATTGCTTTAGAAGAAAGAAAAAAAAATTAAAAACTGTAAGCACTTTTTCTTTTTTGATCTGAAGCTGCAATTTGAATTATGACAGATACTATGTAGATACTATGATGAACAACTGAAAAACATTAAATCGGTTTTATTGAATTGCAAGGAAGGCATGAAGACGGATGGGCCTTCAATCTCTTTGTTTGAATCTTCTAAATCCACTGAATATATTCAGGAGCTGTTTAGAACTAAAAATTTTATGAAATCTTGATGAAAGAATTAACCACATTTCCATCCCCTGTATTTTTTTTTTAATAAGGTCCTTAAAGCCTGCTTTAGTGCTTATACAGAAAATTTACTCGTATCGATGTACTTGACATTAGAGGCGTTAATTGTCACATGCTCTTTAAGTTTACAACTTTAGAAAAGGCTCTCTGGTTTGGTGAATAAAAATAACATTAAAAAGAAGGAAAAGCAGACAAATGAGATGTTAAGGAATATTTATATGTTAAAAAGTAGTCTGTCAAAATAAACTCAAAATGCATAATTCTCTAGAGCAGTTCAAACAAGTCACACATCGTTCATGTCAGATTTAAAAGTGTTGATATCTACAAATGTGTATTTTTCTTGGTTTGATATTGGTAAAATTACATTAAATTATAAGAAAAAAAAATAGTTTTTAGAAAAAGATACAAAATTTACTCTCTTTTGAGGTACTAGGTAAAAGAGGAATTCATTTACTTTCATAATCAAACGCTAATTTTTGTTTTTTCACTAAGTTGTCAACCAATTCAACTCAAAGTTCTGACATCTCACTCATTGGGACTGTTTGTAAGACATTTAACTTGAGTGCATATAAGAACAAATCTGGCTCTTAAAACACATCTTCATTCTTAGTAGAAAGCTAATGCATTTTATAGCAAATGTTTTCCACAATTTAAAAGATGGTATTTTCTATGCACTGATCTATAAATCTTGTCTTTTTATGTTTTCTTCGTTTCATATATTTATATTACCTGTGTATACATGTACAAGTATGTATTTCTGTGGAGGGTGAAAAGGTTAATCTAAATTTTAAGCATTGTCCCAATTAGACCAATATATTTCTGTGAGGGCATTATTTTCTACATACATGAAAGTTAATGTCTGGCTCTGAGTATTAATAAACTGAAATCAAATCCCTTTACTGCACTTGCTTGCACCCATTAGGAAAGATCTTCGATATATTATGCTATTGGTAAGCTTTTTTCTTTACTTTTAATTTTTATTAGCTCATTAAATGAAAATGAAGAGCATGCAGGTTGTATTTTCTCCTTACTTAGATGGAATGTCTTTTTTTATTCCACATATATCCTACATATAAGATTTGATTATAGCCTGATGGTAATGATTGCATACTGATTTGTTTTCAAAGACTCCACGAGATTGGCTTACATGATATAAAACAATGTGAAACATTTTACGTATCTTGAATTTGATTTTCATTAGATTTTACACTAAGCATCCAATGATAACGATATACTCAGTTATTGGAACTAGATGTTGTGATCAGTCATCATAAAGAAGTCTTGGATCAGACATTGCAATCAAATTGACTCACTGTATATCAACTTAATGTTAAAAATCATTATCTTTGTTTTGTTTTTGTTTTTCTTTTTAGTATTTCTTTTTTTTTAATGAGCTGAGTTTTGCGGGGAAAAGTAACAAAATATGAGTCTGCTTCGCCATTGTGTATGGAAATTTATAAACTTTTGAAGGTTATACAAGGGCACTATCATTGATAAATGCAAAATGAATTTGCTACATCTTGCTACTATTCATCTTTCTACATCTCATTTAAAATCAATGCAGGAAGCAAGATGGATACTATAAAGTTTCTTTTAACTTAAAATTTGTGACCAATGTTCTTAGTTTTAACAAGTCTTATGTGCAATCTTTAATGGTCCTGAAAGAGCAGCATGGTTAAGAGATTTTAATAAAAATTTTAGCTGACAATATAATAATTTTGCATTATTTTCACTACCCCAATTACTCCCAAAACTAACTTTCTGAGGGACTAGACACCATCACAAATTTTTTTTATTATGGAGTCAGTCAAAACATATATTCTTTATCTTGACCTTTTTGAAGTCATTCCTAAATTTAGAAGATGCTTAGCTTTTTTCAAGGTTCATCAATTTCTTCGTAATGCTGTTAGTGTCATTATTACTACATCTCAATGTTTTATTACTTATTTATAAAGTTTGGACAGGAAGAGAACATTTTTTAAAATCTTTTTCACTCACTGCATTCTAAATTGCAGTAGTCACTTAAGCAATACATGCAGTTAAGATTATAGAAGCATTATTTAATTTCTTCAGAACGTTCAAGAAAATAAAAAATAAATCATTTGGGAAAAAGTGAAAGATTTTACTCTTGCTTATAAATTGAACTCTCCAATGCAGTAAGTGGCAACGCTACTGCTTATATCACTGCCTCTATCACCTCTTTTGCTTTGACAAAAATTTTACTGTTCAATTTTTGACATGTGCAGATCATATATATATAATAATATTTTTATAGTTCAACAAAAGTGTAACATATTAATACCTATGTGATTTTTTAAGTTAGAAAAGTTGATTATTTATGAGAAGTTATGCCTTCCCTTTATTCAAAGTGCTATGGATATTTATCTCAACTTTTAATTTTATGACCTCCTTCTTTTCCTTCTCTCTCTCTCTCTCTCTCTCTCTCTCTCTCTCTCTCTCTCTCTCTCTCTCTCTCTCTCTCTCTCTCTCTCTCTCTCCCCCTCTCTCTCTATCTCTCTCTCTCACTCTCTCTCTCCCCTACCTCTCTCTCTTTAGAGCAAAGCCTCATTTAACATTATTCGTACTATTGCCACTATTTTTTTTTCAATTTAGAATCACTACTTGTGTTCCTGAATCACACTTTAGGCAACCAGCTTTCAGATCTTCTATTCAAGTTAGCAAGTCACTAAAGTCATCCAGGGAAATTATGTAAATTTTTTTTTGCTGTGAAAATCTTTATAAAGAGCTAATTTAATATAATTTAAGCCATGCTCTGTGGCAAAGCAAAGGATGCATATCACAAATTTCAGTCAAGGGTTCAGACCCCATAAATGAAAAGCAATTTGTAGATCATTTTTTCTCAAACCCAATTTCTAACCACCATTATACAGAGCATCTATCTATAACTTGAGCCCTGCATTTCTTTAATATACCCCAAAGGTCTTCTTCCTTTTGTTG
This sequence comes from Elysia crispata, assembly GCA_033675545.1. Classification (NCBI taxonomy): domain Eukaryota; kingdom Metazoa; phylum Mollusca; class Gastropoda; family Plakobranchidae; genus Elysia; species Elysia crispata. Next base: position 246,758 of record JAWDGP010007363.1, read on the forward strand.
ATCTAATTTTTTCTACGGCTGCTTCTGTTATTAAGTTTCTACTGTTACTTTTACTACTACTTCTACAACTAGTTCTAATAATACTTTGCAGTATACATGTAATAGTAAAACAGGAAGCTGATGCTATAATGTCTTAAAACAGTTTGCTCACAACAGTAAATATTCAAGTGTCTTATTAAGAATGACCTCTATGCTCCAAAGTTGTTCAGCTCAAGGAGTTACATCAAACATATTTTTTGCTTTCAGACAATTAGGTACATTGGTTAGGAATTTATTCGAAGCATTATTAGCAATTTCTATTTTCTCTATATATAATGCACAAAGCTCCCGTGTTGACATATATGTAAGGTATGTGCTGAATATATTATGTAGAAACTACTAATATGAAACTGATGTCCTCATTTAAACTTTGGTTTTATATCAGCCATTATGAAGGAGAGAGTGCAAAGACTTAATTTGTATGACAAGTTCTAGTTGCATTCCTATGACATTTTCAAAGATTTTTTTTTTTCAAATGTTTCTCACCTAAGAATCATTGGGTAGAGATTTAATTTCAGAATTCACAATACATTTCATTATAATTTTGTAGGTCATTTATATATTTATTATTTATCTTCAGTCAACTTTTCATATATCTCTCTTTCTTTTAAAGTTGTTTGTTATGAATTTAATTTTTCATTTAGTTTTTTTTTAAATTGTTTTCCTCATTGTTTAGATGTGTTGAGGGAACATTTTTCATTTGCCAATATTTTCTTTCTCATTTTTGTCATTTGCTTTTGAAAAAAACTTTTTTATCGCCAAAGCTTGGCACAAAAAAACTTTTTTTTTCGTCAAAACTGAAGATGTTTCTATAATTAATTATAAAATAGCTTTTAAAACCTACTTCTATGTACATGAATACAGTTCTATCACTAGTTATATTTCCTATAAAACTAAAAAAAATTTTTTTTTAAATATGTGGATGGTCACAATGCTAACATATTAGTATTATTGTATTAATTATGTCCTCTATATTTTCTTTGCTCTTTTCATTTCAGCTATGAAACAGCTGCAGAAGTCGATCAAGGAGTTGCAATGACTGGTTGTGAGCGTGAACTGCAGAGTCTCAGGTGTGTTATTAATAGCTCGGTGTCACCAGAATCCCAGGGAGAGAGTGCAGTTATGGAAGAGTCAGGTGTTTCCCTTTCGTTTGATTTTGATTATTCAGAACTAGACAAAAGCGCTGAAAGGGTGTGTAATCAAGATTCAATTACTTCACATACTGTTGATAGTAAACCTCATCCACAATGTTCAGAACCCGTGCACATTGAAGGCAAAGATATTTGCCAAAGTTCATCAGTTGAGGTTGACAAAGCTTTTCAACCTTCAGATTCTCTGTTAGTTGAAGCCATTTCCTTTGAAGATTCTGGGCACATAGATCTAAATGATATCGATAGCATAGAAGATTCCTCATTAGATAATCTGAAACATTCCATGTCATCTCAGGGATCATTTATTGCTGTAGGTGTTCTTAATAGACCATTTATAAAAGAGACTGATGCTTTCATAGGTGATGGAAGTAACATGTCGGTGGATGAAACCTTTGTTTCTCCAGAAAAAGAAATAAGCCTCGATTTGAATGACATTGTGCATGAAGCTTGTGCAAACAGAGACCAAAGTCAACTGGTCTGTCAATCAGTTTCTTTTGAAAAATCAAAAAGTACATTTAAAAGTAATGAAGATATTTTAATGATAGACCGAATGTTTCATGCAGATGGTTTAAGTAAGGCTTCTGATCTGTTGCACATCAAAGATTCTGAACTGTCAGATATGACAGTGTCAGAAGATGCAGGCGACAATTTTTCTGAAGAAAAAAGAGGCACTGAAGATGAGGGTAACAGTTTGTACCCTTTGAGTACTGATAAAAACACCCTGGAATATAGGGAAAAGATAATAAAACCAGTTGAATCAAAATGGTTAATAGATTTGATAGATTCAACTGATAATACTGACTCTGAAGAAAGTGGAATTACTCTTAAGCCCTCAGTACCAGATTCCCAAAAGCTGAAACTGAAGAATGTTCTGCCAGAGAGATTTGAAAATATTTGCAAAGAAGATAAAACTATCACAGAAGTTAGTAAAAGTCTAGAATTGGACCAACATCAAAAATGTAAAACTTCAAAACATTTAAAGCAACATAGGCATGCTTCTGTAGAACCATTTAGAGGGACAAATTTAACAGAAAGAGAATCTCCAAATAAGCTATGTTTTGCATATGTGCCAGCACGTACTTCAGCACAGAAAGCTTTATCAAAAATGAAATCCACCCTAGCTGATGAATGTGAAAGCGTTAAAATGCTTGATACCGAAATAAGAAAAATTAAACAATTGCCTTTGAAAACTAAAAAAACAAGTATGAAGTTCGTTAAAGCTTCAGGCAAGGCACCTATGCTTCCACCCAGAAACTCCTTGGGCTCTAGTTTACCAAGTAGCTCTTCTCTTTCAAGGTCAAAGTCAACTCCTACTATGTACATGTGTCAGTATTGTCTTGACATACACCCTAGCTCTTTAAAGAAAGTCAAGACTCACCTCCAGCTTGAGCATAAAAACATGCCCCCATCAGTCATTAACTGCTCTTATCAGAAGAGGCAAAAGAAATGCAGATTATTTGTCTGTCCTTATCCCTCCTGTTTCAAGTTGTTCTTTACAACAAAAGACTTAGATAATCACAAAAATACACATCAAACAAATTCAACCAAGAAGTCAAAAGAAAGAACCACTTTTAACAGCTCTAGCTGTGCCACTGCAAATTCTAATTTTGTTCAAGATGCATGTGTTATTCCAAAGACAAAGATTTCCACATCCAGTGACCCACCTCAGCCTTCTGAAAAAACAAGCTCTAAAGTTACACCTTCATCAATGCCTGAGATTCGCTCTTGCAGGGTTAAGCTCCACAATTTAGGAGTGTCAGATGTGCAAGCAATTACTCAACGTCATAAGCGTGAAGGAAAATACCTGTGCCTCTATTGCACTGAGTATGTTTATGAAAGTTCTTTATCTGCCATGAAATCCCACTATATACATGAGCATGAAGGCCAGCTTATGGTGATGCGTGACACTGAAGCACGTAAGGCTCAATTGCCATCTCGCATCTATGTCTGTGACAGTCCTGGGTGCGAGCATAAGTGTATCAGCAAACATGAATTGGATGCACATATCCGCAGTGAGCACCACACCAGCAGCTGCAGCTATGTATACCAATGTGTACTGTGTGGATGGTTCTCCTCTTCTCATGTGAGTGCCAACCAGCATCTGGTATCCCAGCACTCCCCTGATGAAGGGGCTTCCCTTGTTCACATGCAGGTTATGGTAGATGAGTTTGGCCAAACTTCTAAGAAAGTTGTGTGACACTTAAAATTCAGCTTCAACATTGCCAGATTTGACAATCAATCGTTCAATGTATTTCCATACATAGGCTTTTTGTATGTATGGGTTTGTTATTTATTAAGTTTCCTGAACTACTGTTGTGATTATCTTGGGTATGCTTGTTTATGTGATTCCCATTTGTTTCCATCTTTATATCTTCGGATGACTTGTGAATTTTTTTGCTGTTGTAAAGCTTACATGTTTGTATCTTGTACTTGTTTGTTTTTTTTTGTTTTTTTTTTTTACATGAAACAAATTTTCTCACATTCTGTCCTGGTATTTAATCATTATTATCAGGATCACATAAATAGCCATACTAGTATTTGACTGCATTTTGATAGGCAGTAGGACTCAAAGGTTGTCAATCTATATTGCCCTTACCGAAGTGTGAAGGGGAAAGAAAGAGTGAGGCCAATTTATTTTGATTAAATTGGATACCTTATTTATGGTTAATTTGAATTAAAACATTTTCACTTTACACATATTGTTTTTCTTTAACTATAATACCAGTATGAAATTAGTTATGGAATTTTACAAAATACTAGTTTTCTGTTTTATATCTATATCAAAATTTATTTTTTTCTTAAATAAGTATTCATGCCATAATAATCCATTTGAATTGGATATGATAAATTGGGTTCCATACCAATTTCAATGTTAATTTGTAAATTTTTAAAAGAAAAATGTAATGCAGGGTATTCCATTGTTGGTAGAAAAATAATCATAGATAAAGGTGATCTTCACCATCTTTAATTGTTAAATTTGATTTACCCTGTTTGATTTAAAGACCAAAAAAAAGACATCAAATTAAGTCTAAAAGAAGAGGATAATTCTTCATAGATCAGGAAAAAAGAAATCATCATCTTCCTGAAATGTTTATTAGACTGTATACTTAGGAAATAGGTCTTCATGTTTGTACTTTGGTTCTACAATGGATGCAGCCAGTGATCTCAGACTCAATTTAACGTTAAGGAAATTCCCAGATTCTTTTTTTTAATTAAAAAAAAAGGGCCCAAGGAGGAACACAAAATCTTTAATTCTGCTGCTTTTTAAGGTTCTCTCAGTTTTTGGCAGACTGTAGATTACACATGGAGGCAAAATTGGACAAAAGCAAAGCATTTTTAAATATATATGCAAACTGGAGCAGAATTGTTTTGCTTGAAAGGTGTCAACCCACAGTCTGCTCATATAGAGGAAATTAGATAACTATAAAGAATCTTTATTTCTCTCTTTTTATAAGCGCTTTGTTTCAGTGAATCTTGGATCCAATAAAGCAACCCAAGCAGATTCATTGATTTTGAGGTTCACTGTACTTATAAGTTAGGCATAAATCTTTTTTCTTTGGTCAAGCAAGTCAATTTTAAAGCTCTTGTTTTAAGTTTATGAGACTGTTCACCATAGATGTCTTTCACACACTAAACGCAGATGGAAAAAAAGAAAATTGCATTTCTGGACTTTTCTTACCATCAACATGACAAATTAAATCCTGGGACCATCAAGGGAACACATATTTGTCAGCTTGCCTTTGTTGGTCATTCTTTTATGGTAAAATGTGATCTAGCCTATGTTGAATGAGGTTCAAGCAGAACTTCAAACATATTTGAAAAAAACTATGAGATTAAATTTCAAAGAATTTCAATTGGAAATCAATTTTAGTAAGATAACTAAAAAAAACGGGTACTTGAATTGTGAGATTTTTTTTTTAAATTTTTATTTATTTTTATTTTTTTTTTTTTTTTTGGGGGGGGGGGAGGGTTCTCTTTCATCAAGATTCAGAAATTAAAAATTTGAACCATTTTCTAAGTCCTAAGCTAAATGATGTTTTCCATTGTTTACAATAAAATTTTACGGTAGATGCAACTTCAAGTAAGAGCTTATGTCTCATGTAACAAAAATTGTTCTATAAGATTTCAACTTCTTGCTGCAAGAAGAAAAAATCCTTTGTTTTATTGCTATCAGCAAATCGTATGCGAAAAATTCTTTTTTATAACTCCTCAAGAAAATTTCATCTGAAATTTGTGCTTCAGTCGAGGTAAATCCTCTGTTAGGTTTGAGTTATGTCAAACATATTTTTTAAAGTGATTAATAGGTTGTTCTTAAATTTGTCTTTCATGGCTGCATTCTCACACATACAGGGAAGGTACTTGGTAGGTTTGGGAGATCATCATCAAATAAAGTTAAGCGTTTCCAGTGGCATTTACATTATTTTTTTAGTTGTCTCTTAAGTCAGTTCTTTTCAACCGAATGTTAGCTATCTTGCAAATTCCATATGGCCTGACTGGTGAAATTATTTAGATAAAGGTATGTACTAATTGCTTATGGCTTTCAATGCCCGTTTTTTTTTAAGTAATTCATCTCTTAATTTTGATGTCTTGCTTGAAAATTCTTTGTTTTAAATTATGTCTATCATCACCTGATATTGAGGATTTTTAGAAAGAAGTGTTTAGAAAAATGGCTTTTGTAGGTCTTTGTCACCAACCAAATTTTCAGCCTTACCATTAGAAGTGTGGATGTATTACTACATATATTACTAGAGGTGTGGATCTTGTAAGAAAGTTGTCTTGTTTTGTAGTCTTTAAAATATCCATTGTTTTTTTTTCTCTGCTTATTGTTTTGTAGGCAAGTACTCTCTTCTGAAATGTGGCGAAGGTTTTCTGTAAATCTTGAGTTGAAGAGCACAATAAATAGTCCGCAAAATCTATGTCTTCCGGTTGGTTATTAATTGGAGGTCCATCTCACCATGCTTTTTAAACTTTAAAATCTGAGAAAATCCAGATAACCACTAGCAAATCATAAGTGACAGCAAAGTCTTGGTGTCTGGTGGTTTTACTGAGAATGATTTCGTTTATCTGCATTACAGTATTTGATAAGAAATGTAATCAGGTAAGTGATAAATTATAGTGATTCACTTTGTAGTTTGTTGGAAAGCCACAATAATATTATGAGTTGCAAACTGTCACTGCCAAAAACTTAATGGAAGTCAACAATCTGCCAATGTAACTATAGCTATATTTCATCCCAGAGTGTCCAAATCCCTCCCAGTTTTTTTTTTTTGTGGCATGTAACATCATCACTTGTTGTTATTCATTCACAAAATCTATCTGTGACCTTTTTTCACTTCCTTTCATTACCTCATTTTGTTTACAATACAAATAACATTTTGGTTTGTATGAAAATGTTATACTTCTAAGGTAGAATAGAATTGTTTTGATATGGATTATATGTTGGTGTGCAATTGTTTTACATGTTACAGAATTAAAAGTATATGTATTTCAGTTTTATCGTAAGAAATTGATTAAATGGCAGATATTTTTCACGGTTGAAAAGATTATGAATGGTAAAAGTTCTTGAGTATTGTAAGTGATGAATAGTGTATAAGGTTATTGCAAAGAAGAGATAGTAATGATATGAAAGAAAGGATTAGCTTACTTGAATCTCTTGTAAAATGTCTGATGTCAATTTTTGTTGTGTAGTCCCCTTGTGTAAAATTTCTTAAAATAGTATTTGCATTCTTGTTTCTAAAGAAGTTTGTTTGAAATGGATGATAATGTTTTTACAATGAGTTAGAGGATACATTATTGTAAACTGATTTCATTACATGATTTATTTTTGTATGATTTGCTGAGGTATTTGATTGTTTTGCTTTTTCATTAGAATAAATATGGTTTCAAACTGATGGTGTCTTTCTTACTTATTTCAATGTTTGCAATGAAATGGAAGTAAAACAAAGCAAAATATTCTTATAAATTTCCATGGCGCACATATATCTAAATAAAAAAAAAAATCTATAGTCCAATATTAGTTAGTTAGACCAATAAAGAAAACCCAACAAAGTTAAAAATAAAAGCCTAGGCCTGAAGGGGTGACGCTACCACCCCTCTCCAGTAATAATCAGAAAATATGCTTTATGCACCATTGGAGGCTATTAACTCAATGCTCAATCAAACTGAAGTTTTTGTTGCTCATCCCACTGGTTAATTGATGCAGCTCTCTAGGTCGTTGTGTGTGTGTGTGTGTGTGTGGGCGGGGTGCAACAAAAAGAACAAAACAACAAAACAAGCTATTAAAGTATTATTCAACTTCAAGGTGTGGATCATAATGCGTCAGCTAATAGTGACATGGTATTGAAGATGCTCTGCCCCTTCACTCAGGTGTTCCATAAGATGTCATTGTCTCTAGCTGGCTAATATGAATAAATCCCATAACCAGTACTTTCAAACAGATCTGCCACTTCCTTTTGTCAAGGTATCTTGGGACGAGACAGCATTCAGTATTCAGTATCTATACGGTAATCAATGTTGTTGGAATAATAAAAAAAAGAATTCTAACCATTTAGCATGGAGAACAAAGCGTTCTAATTTTAGTGTGCACAGTTTAAAGAATTTATGCTAATGATGGTTACAAATAAAGATGTTACAAACAATGTAAACATTTGCAAGACCAAGACTCCACAATTGTAAACGTGCTAATGAAACTCTGATGCTTCATTTTTTTAAAGGACTTCCTAAAACTAAAGCACTGCAATTCTTAAGACTAATTATATTATGTCCTTGTAAGGTATGCTCACTGTGAGTGGCAAGGCAAAGTTTGAGGGTTTGAACCCATAACGGGAGAGCCTTTTTCGTCACTTTCTGGTAAAGCCTTTTTCTAAACTTACTAAGTAATACCTTAAGTAGTAGTAGTAGTAGTAGTAGTAGTAGTAGTAATAGTAGTAGTAGTAGTAGTAGTAGTAGTAGTAGTAGTAGTAGTAGTAGTAGTAGTAGTAGTAGTAGTAGTAGTAGTAGTAGTAGTAGTAGTAGTAGTAGTAGTAGTAGTAGTAGTAGTAGTCGTCGTCGTCGTCGTCGTCGTCGTAGTAGTAGTAGTAGCAATAGTAGAGAGAGAGAGAGAGAGAGAGAGAGAGAGAGAGAGAGAGAGAGAGAGAGAGAGAGAGTCAACTTGATACAGTGATGGCGAGTATGTACTGGGACTGGGAGGAAGAGTTCAAAGGACATTGGAACTCTTTACTCGATGGAAGCTTTAAAGACACATAAGGTGCAAACTTTGAAGTCGAAAGTGCAAGTTGTGGCGCTAAGCTTTGAAAATTGAAACAATTCAACCCTGACAAATAAATAATAAATTTAAACTAGATCTAATCATTTTTATTTCGTTTTTAGTTTGAAATCAAAACTGGAAAAGAAATAATTGTGAATTAAATACTTAGACAGATCTGCAGGTTCGAGATATAACCTTAAATAAAAGCGATCATTATGCCGCCGGACCAAAAAGGTCTAAATTCAGGTAACCTTAATGTAACCTATTACCTAGATCTAGATCTAGATACTGATAGATCTAGACCTCTATTTCTTCTAGATTCTAGATCTGTCCAAATTCTATTTCCAGTTAGACAACCTATGTCCTATTTTGTTTAGATCTTGGTCTAAGGTCTAACTTTCACTTCAGTAGATCCAAATCCAGTTTCTATCTATAATTTGGCCTAGATGTAGATCCAAATTTAGGTCTAGAATCTAGATCAGATCATTTTAATTTTTACCTTAATTACTAGATCTAGATCTAGATAGATCTAGACTAAATCTAGTGCTAAGTATGAAGAACTAAAGTCTAAATCTAGATTATTCATATTGCAAAATTTCCTCTTTTAAAAGGGATGAAATGAAATAAAAAATTTAATTTTATATTAATCAAAAATAGATTTCATGAAATGGGGAACTCATGAAGAAACTGATTTGTTTTGTGCTTGATTATTTTATAATTTCCTTATATAGAGCTCTTTTAACTGGAAAATATTTGTTTTATATTTTAAACATTTTTTAATGCATTTTTAGCGTTACTGTGTAGGTACCAACCAAGTAACAATGCAATTTACATGTAGATCTAGAGTCTAGATCTATCTGCATCATAGTGCATGTTTCAGAAAATTGCTGAACTCATTTAGAACATTTAACTTGTAATAGAGTCTAGTAAGACGAATTTAATATGGATAAAGTATCAAAACCATACAAATTTTGGTGGAAAAAATTTTTTTATTTGGGAATTTTTTTTTTCAATATCACTTATGCTTTGTTAAAATTTAACTAAGGGTCTCTTACACACAAATTTGAATTTCATTAACCAAAATTAATTTTACTCCAGAAATCTAAGAATCAATGCTGTGAAATTTCAAAGTGTATTTTGGATAATTAAAAAAATTGCTGTTTTTTTATATATAAAATAGAAAAACCTCTTGGTCAATGAATACAATATAATTATTAATTTATTTTTACAGTACTTATGTTTTCTATGTAGAGAAAGATTATAAATTAAAGTTTTGTTCATGGCAAGTGAAAATGATATACACATCTATCAGCTGAAACTGATTGATATAGTTGAGATTCTCAAGACTCATCCTTTACTAAACGGACAGGACTCAATCAGCACTAATTTGGGTTCATTTGTTGTGAAACAGATTTAGAGGGAAAAAAAGAACTGATATTGATGAATCATATTTGTTAAAATTGTGAAACCTTAGCGCATTCATTAAGAATAATTATAATACTAAAATAGTTTTCTGTCTGGTGAAATGAAGACTAGTTCTCGAAATCCCTGCTTGGTTTATATCCTCTATATCATCAAAAGCCATCTAACAGGCTATATGTTTTGGGTTTTTTTTTTGTTTTAAAAAAAAGGATCTATAAGATGTGATCCTAACTGTACAAAAAGATACAATGGTTAAAATTTTTCTTTTCAAAATTTTAAAGGTTATTTATGAAACATATATTTATAAAAGAAAAGTACAAATTTTATGGAGCTAGGTGTATGGGTGACAAAACATCTTTTTTCACAACAAACATCAAATCATTGTAAAAATGATAGAGATGATGATAATATGCATTTTTATAGCCTTTTAACAAAATAAAGCTCAAAGCACTATAAACAAAATTCAATAATCAATTGGCCATTAACTTACCTTTGACACATATGAAAAAAGGTTTGTTGTACCCTCAAGTGAACAGTTATATTTGTATCACACAAGAACTTATACTTAAAGTTTAAAAAAAGAAAAGCATCGAACGTCAATGTCATTAACTTTACATGGAACTTAGTATTAATAGGCCACAAGAATATAAACACTTATCATTTCAATCAAAAAAAAATATAACAATATAATTAATAGAACTTTCCCAAAACCGTTTTTGAGTCTAAGAATCACCCTTGTTTAAAAAGCCAAAATATGTTTAAACTTATTTCCATAAATGTAGAAAAAAGTATTTTTCTCCCAAATAGGAGAAAAAACTGTCATTAAAATGCTTACTAATTTCTCAACAAGACAGGTAAAACTATCTCACTCTCGGCCTCAGGGCTATATTTAGATCATAAGTATAGCCCATCCATCCAGTTTTAAGTTCAGATTACATACAAGTAGAATAATTTTTTTACATTTGAATCTGTAGTATTAGTAAATAGTACCAAGAATCCCCTTTAGTTGACCAACCGATGATCTCATAGGTTTATGTTTTTTCAGTCTTATATAATGATTGTTTCATTTGATAGGTGTAGGAAAAATGAGCAATATTACATGTATCGCTTACAATATGATAATTATATGACAATTTCTTCTCTCTTTCAGATGTACAGTCAGTATTAAGATATTGCTGGCTGGAAGACCAAAAGTACAAAGTAGATGTTGTTGGTACAGAGAAACATTCTAATGGTATACGATCATCAATGACACAGATACTGGCCCAGAACCTTGTGAAGTTGCTTGATTCGAACCTGACCTCTAAAACTTTCTATTTCATTTCAAAGATTGAAAGCAGCACTCACATGAATGGACAAGAGGAAAATTCATTTGATTCCTCTCACCATTTAGAGAATTCCTTCAAAAACTCTTCTTCACTAGCTCCTCTTGATGGTGATCCGAACGCTGTAAAGGATGAGTCCGTTATTGGATCTCCTCTTAAGTTGGACAAAATAGCCAACCTGGCATCTCTCTCTCCAGCACATACATATATTGCAAAAGAGAGATTGGCTACTGGCCTTGACATTTCCATGCAGATACCTTTGCAAAATGCACGTCATGTCATGCAAAAGTTTATTACAACAGAAAGAGAAAAGACTGAGGAGTCCATGTTGGCAATTCTGTGTAATGTGAAGGATGTTAGAAGGACACTTATGATTGGAGTTTGCAGAGAGGCTTTGGAAAATCAATTGCAGTTCACAACTTTTCTGTTGACAATGAAAAAAATTCATATGTCTTGCCTTGAAAAGCCATTGATTGCTAATTGTAGTTGTAAGGTTTTGTTCCCTTTACTACTAGCTGGTAGAATTTAGTGCAAATAGTTAAAAATTTTGATTCACAGTTCTTAAATTTTGTATGTAAGTTTTACAGTTATAGTAGCTTGAAGTTGAGTGATATTGATTAAACCATAAATTTATATCGTTTCAAAGAAAATATTTTGATTTTATGTTTGATGATTCCAATACCAAAAGCTCCTCCCTCCTCACCCTTTTCTCTCTCAGGCCCTTTCATAATTTCTTATACAACACAATTGTTTTTTATCTCAAAAACTCTTTATATCCATCAACCTCCTCTTTTATTTTTATTTTCCTTACTCTAAACCTTTTCTATCTCTTTAAAACTGGCTTCTCTATGGGAGAAATGAAACGATTCATATAAGTTATATATGCTTTTTCAAATTTTCTTACCACCGTATTTCACAAGGGTCTTAATTTTCCTTTATTCATTGTTAAATTCACATTTTCACTTCGTATCTCTTTTGCCTTTTTTGCAAACATGCTGCCTGTTTTTTTTAAGAATTGCATATATTTAATTAGAGAATGATAGCTGTCAGATAAATGTGCCAAAAATTGCTCAACCTTGAATGCATTATATACTATTTGGTGGGAATAACTTTGTGTTTTTTTCTCATAATCTTAATTTATAAATACTTTAGATCAATTAAATTTTTTACAGTATATTTTTCCTATCAAAGTTATTCCTTTTTCTTATAATGCCAGTCAAAAAGTATCGAATGGAGTCTGTATATGAGTTGCTTGATGCTTCACTTGGACTTGGATCAATCACACTCAGAGCAAAATGGGAGGATTCTAAAGGAAATCTGAAAATCATCAAGCCTATCTCAACAGAATTTTGTCTTGAATGGGAGATAGTAGGAGGTATTTTTAACAGGCAACTTTAATATTAACTTTTATATCATGTGATAGAATTAATGTATTGTTGACATTTGCATCATGTAGTTCTAAAATGTTAAAAATTCCCTAAGTCTCTGTCATAGGTTTAAAACAGAAGTAATGTTTTATTTAAACAATTGCAGCATACATGGCATGAAGTCCCTGTATAAGACTAAGAAAGAAGTAGAGAATTTATCACAGATCTTCTCTGTTTAGTGAATTTGGTGGAAAAACCTGTCTCCATGACTAGTCAGCCCACATACAGCACTATAACTCTTTGAAGGGATTATTTTCATGATGGTCCTGCCTGTGGGAGCCAATGCTCAAATCATCTTTTATAAAAAATTAGGTGTTTTAAAATATCCAATTAATAGACTGTGGGCCACTGGGACCCCCCCTCCCCCCCCCCTTGGGAGTTTATGCCACTATATTTTTCAAATAATAGATCATATTTGCCATACAAATTCACTTGTTACCGTAAAAAAAAGTGTCATTTAAAAGAGTTATGGCCCTTTGAAAAAATTGAGTTGAGTCCCCTTGTAAAAATGAGACATTTCTGTCAAAGGCTCTAGAGCCCTAAATCTTTATTGAAAGATATCCAAATTGGGTATCAAATTGAAGGAAATTTAATATACTATCAAACTGTGGGCATTAGTTCTAAATTGGTGTGAATAATATAGATTCAGAAAGAGTTGAAACCATTTTTCAGCAATCTCATGAGGCGACATGTATGCACTGTTGGGATACTCGATACACATGGCCATAAAAAAAGCAGTTTTAGTGAAAAAAAATCAGCACTGAAAGCAACAATGGTACAAGCCCTAACAACAACCACTTTCACATTTCTATGTCAGAGCAAAAATTTAAAGTGCAGAAAACCCTCAAATCTCTTTGCACTTTTGAGATACCGGTATTGGAGACATTCGTCATGGCCTTCAATTAACATTAAATGATAATCATTTTAAGTCAATATAAGTAAAATCAGACTCAACCTTCACTTGTGGAAAAGATGGAGTAAGCAGATATAAGCAAAGGTTTTCAACCCATAATGGTATTGCTTTGTTCCTTAACTTGACAGCTTGCATTGCTTACCGCTTATTACACACCATCCTCATCATCAGTTGCAATATCCTCTTCGTCCTCTGAGGAGTCATCAAGGAAATCACTGTCAAAGCTATCATCATCATATGTTTCTTCATCAGTTCTGGTGCAGATTTCTTCAGTAACAATGTCATGCAGCTCATCTGGAATGAAGGCATCCTTAAACCACTGTACTTCCAGTTCATTTGCTGAGTTTCTCTGCCATCCATTATCTTCTGGTTTTGGAATGCTTGGATTCTGGAACACTGCATTCCTCCAAATTAGAGTTTGAAAATTGGCTCTTAATATGTGGAGTGACAACACTTGACTACAAGGAGGCATCTGACATAGATCAAGTCCACCATTGCATAAGATGGCACCTTTCTTTCTTTTGAAACGCTGACGAACTATGTCATGCCTGGCTTTGTCCACACTTGTGCATGAAGTTTTGCCATACAGCTTGCACACAAATGACTCTAACTTGAGGCAATCATTTCTTGAAACAGTTGTTGATGTTCCAAATCTGGAGAATAGAATTCTCAAATCTTCATCCCTTTGAATAAGTTTCAGAGCTTTGAGCTTTCCTTGCCCAGAAAAGCAACTTGTTGTGTCACAGCCTGTGAATGCATGCACACCAATTAAGGCATCACACATCTGTTTAGACAAAGTCTTTGCTATCTGGGAGACATTGATTTGTCGCCTGTTGTTTCCACAGCCAGTATCAAAAATCAGGGTCTTTCCAATAGTATCAGAGAATGAAAGAAGAAGTAAGAAAACATCAGTATCTGGTGATCTGACAACAATTGTTTCACAGTTTGATTGACGGGAGGCATATTGACAGTGCAGTATGATCCGCGTGTCTGCCTCTTCCTGTGATGAGTTGAGATCTGGAAAAGGTACAGCTATTGTAGATTCATCTGAGTCACTGTAAAGTAAGGTGCATTCTTCTTCACGGACAAAGAACACTTCCCTGTTTCTCAGTTTTTTTGCATATTTGTCACTTTCCCATTCCTTGAGGAGAAATCTGATCAGGGATCTTTTGTTTTCATTACAGTTGAGAAATGATTTCCAATGTCTAGGCACTATGGTTGCAAATCCTCTTACCAAGCATGCATTGTCTGCAGAAGATCCTCTCCTAAGTCTCTCACAATTTTTGATAGAATCTTCTATGTAAGTGTCAGTTACAAAGTGTACACAAGCTGATTGAGGTAAGGATGAAAATTTATGAGTGGCTATTTCACCAAATGTACTTGGGATGGCTGTCAGTGCTTGTATAAGTGCGTTTCCATCAACAATGTAAGCAGTGTTATTTTTCTTTGCATAATCCTCAAACATTAATGAGTTCTCAGGTGTGAGCTTGTGCATGAGAGTTGCCTTATTTGTCTTCCGAAGTGAGCCATCTGATGAAGCCAGTGACCATGGAGTAGGTGTTAAAGGATATTGAAGGACTTTTTGAAGGTCAATATTGTGCTCTTGGGATAAAACAAGAAGCTGGCCAAATAAATTCCTTTGTGCCTTGATTTTGATCACATTCTTATCTCTTTTCAAAGTTGCTACTTTCTTCAAAGATGAAAATGTCTTGGTCTTATTTTTCTGCAATGGCTTGTGAAATTCTACAGTCTTTTCCTTCAGTCTGTTTTCAACAAAACTTTCAAACAATCCTTTCCCAGTTTTTTCCACTGACAAAAGGTCATCAGCAACATCCTCTTGTACTTTCAATCCTGAGGCTAGACTGACCAGACCATCTTCTACTTCAAAGGGATTGATAAATGCTGAAAATGCCAGGAGGGTCTTTTGCACTCTTCTTTCACTACTTCTTTTTTCTGCAGGGTTTAATTCTTTGTGGCTTTCTGTGTCACTACATCTGTTGTTTATCATCTTCAGGGTTGCTGATACATATTCTGCTCGATTGTGTCTTGTCACACTCCAACGGTAATAACCGGGAAGATTCCTGCTGAATCCAACAATGCCTCCTTTTGATTTAGCGTGCTTGTTGATAGTCTGCTCTATGGTCATATCAACTGCTATTCTTCCTGCAGGCGTCCTTGATCTTGAGACACTGAAGCCATTATCCTATAACAATTCTTCTGCTCCTGGGTGAGAAAGACTCAGGTTGGCAAGAGACACATAATACACACTGAGGTACCTTGCATAGTTCTGGTGGTTCATGGTAAAAAGCAGTGGGCAGAGATCCTTCAAACAGAATACATGAAGACTAAAGTTGTTGGTCTTTGTGGCTTGCACAAACTGAAGAAGAAGCCAAACTCTGTCCATGTATTGGATCCAGTACTGTGCAGTTTTCCCATACTTTCCTGAGCGGACATTTTCTTTGAAGGCTTCATACTGAGAAAACAACTCAGCGTACACACCTGACTGAAGAATTTTCTTAGCTGTACTGCTTGACATTTCATTGGTGAGTTCTTTCATTGTCATGAAAGTCATTAGATCTTTGCTGAGTTTCGAGTCTCTGTCCTGTTCAAACTTCGCAAACAAAAGTCTTTCCAGTGCCTCCAAAACTGTCACATGCACTCGCATAGCCCTGTTGTAGTTCTTTCCACTCATAACCCTATCCATAGAGCCATGGGCACATAGCCTTGCTTCTGTCACAATTTCTTCAAATCCAGATCCATGAAGGAGCTTTCCCAAGGCACCAAGATATGACATTATGGTATGAAAGACACCCAAGTGAATAATGACCGTTTTGTAGACCTGTGGGTTTTGCCATACAATATCATATGCTTTCTTTGCTACAGCAAGGTCAAAAGTCACAAATGTGTATGGCTGACCAAGCTCTTGTGATGCCTCCAAAGATATTTGGAGTACTCTCTGTACTGTGGCTGCTTCAGTGATGGGAGCATTGATGACAGGCATATATTCAACAATTGAAGACATGTTGGTTTCATTTACATTTTGGGGGCTTGGAGTTGTTGATGAAAGCCAGCCCTTCCAGCCTGGGAAAAGTTCTCCACCTGAATTCAACTTCATCCTGCAGAACACCCACAGGAAATTTTCTTGATGGAGCTGTCTTTCTTGATCATTTTCTACTGTTGTTGTGGAAACCGTGAGAGAAGGTTCTGCTTTTCCAGTTGCGTAACAAGGTTGAATTTGGTGGGGTTTGAAAGTTGCAGACCTTTTCTTTGTTTTCCCAGTTTTGACAGTTGGTTGCTCCATTATTTTTTCCATGTTTCCTTCTTTTATTTCTTGTATCATAATGCCATGAGTAGAGTGTGTGGTGCCAGATCCATCGATAGTCTCCTCTGTGAGATCGAAGTTATCCCAGCAAAAATGGGTGATTTTTGGGTATGCCAATGCTGCAGAAGGAAGATTTGTAGAACACTCAACAACACTGTCGCACATTGCAGTCTCCAGTTCCAAAAGAGTTGAGTGGGATGCACAATGTCCAAAGCGATTGAGGATGTTTATAACTTGAAAACTTCCAGTTAAATGCCTCATAGTCATTCCCAGAAGCAAATGTTTTGGCATCTTCTATTGTCCACAAGTGACATTATAACAAATATCTTGAGCCATGGAACGTACAAGTCTTTCCGATCTACTACTTATGTGCCCAGTTCCTTGCTTAGATAGAAGTGCAGTCAAAAATTTGAGCAAAGCAGATGGAAGTTGATCTCCAGAAGATAGCAAATATTCTGATGTTGGGGGCCAAGGCATATGTGAATGATCTTTGAAAGAATCTAGAATAAAACGTCTCAATGTTGCAGCAGCTTCTTGCAGTTTTCTTTCCTCTGATGAGGCACTCTCAAATGCAGCTTCAATTGCACAGCCTTTGGGAACTTCATTGGAATATACAAGCTCACTTCGGTAATTTGGTTGCCAGAACTGAACTTTTTCTCCAAAATGTTTCTGTAGCTTCTGCTTCAGTTTGTCTGTTTTGTAGTTTGGGTTGTACTCTTGAGGGTACTTTGATTGCAAGTATGTTAGGTACTTTTCCCTTAACATTGTCATCCTTTCAACGGTGGCACTGTCAATGATGTGTTTTTGGACATAATCACAGATGTAATGAAAGGCTTGTGAGTGTGCTTCTTCCATTTTTGATTGTGTCTCAATGTTGCAAGTGGAAGTAGGCAGGCTGGTATGAGCAACATTTCTTGTGTAATCACGACGACATGATTCATGGTAGTGGGCTTCCCTTGCAATAAGGCATGCAGTTTCTACAATACCTAGCACTCTGGAATCAGATTTTTGTTGTGCAGCATTCAAAATGGACATCTTTGCTGTTTCTGTCACACATTTCACAAGGTAATCTTGCTTTCTTTTCACATACTTGTTCTTCTTCTTGCAAAAAAGGCACTGATCACTGGGAAGAAGCAATGTAGTTCCTTGAGAATTTAATGTTCTTTTCTTTCTAGGAGAGTGTTCCTCCTGCTCATTTGCTTTCCTTTTCTCGGTCTGCCTTAGACTGGTAAATGTCTGATAACAGGGTCTATGATATCCATGACAGAAATCATTTGGAGCTTCAGGTATCTGTTCACATATGTTCGATAGTTTTATTTTTGGGTTATCACTTTGCAGACGAATGCACTTGATGTCACATATTTTCTTCCAGCCTATTTCAGTGAAGGGTTTCACATCTCCATAGTTAGACAGATTGCTGTTGTGAATAATACACACTCTTCCATAAGAGTCTGAGGGTCTCCGCTTTTTATGTTTCTTCAAGTTTACAGGTTTTTCAGAAGCCATTTTCGAGTATCTTTTTAATCTTCTTCTTTGCATGAACTTCTGAAAGTCAACACACAGGTTCAATTTGAATTGTCACTTCTTTCTTTAAATTTCATGCTTGAATAATCTGTAAACACATAAAGAAAAGTTTTTTAAGGCCACAAAAACTTTTGATTTTCCCCAATGAATAAGATTTAAATTTCACAGTGCAGCAAATCGGGCAGTGTGAAATTCACTCAAAAAACTTTAAATATCTAAAAGTACAAAAAACCTGCTTACATTAAAGGTTAAAAATTTTACAAATATGCGTTGTATGTCCCTGTATCATGCCTGAATTGTTGATTACAAGCTTGCTTTTGTTCATTTTTATGAAAAAAAAAAGCAAATACGTTGTAATAGTTTTTTCCAAATGATAGAGAAATTGGCTATCAAAAATTTAAAAACCTTATAAAGCTTTGTTAAATATTGAATGACAAGAGGCAAAAAATACAAATGACAATAAAAAGGAACATTTGTTTTAATGTAAAATAATTTTAAGATGGTAAACAATCTTTTTCAGAAGAAAAACTAGTTCAGGAAAAATCACACCCATTGACCTTTTAAGGCCCGTAACTCTGTTACAAGACACTTGAGAAAATGGTAAGACCCACAGAAATATTTTTTGTATGTCCCTTTAGTGTGCCTGACTTGTTCTAGTTCAAAATTCCTCTTGTTTATTTCTTCCTGAAGGAAAGTAGGACACTGTAACCATTTTTTTTCCCAAATTAAGAGAAAATGGCCTTCAAAGATTTTAAATCCTTATATAGCTTTGTTAAATATTGAATGATAAGAGGCAAAAAATGGGAACTGACATCTAAAAAGTACTATTGATTGTATGTAAAACAATTTTAGGATGATAAACAATCATTTTATGCAGAAAAACAAAATCAAGAAAAATCGCACCCAATGACCTTTCAAGGGCCATAACTCTGTTACATGACACTTTAAAAAACGGTAACACCCGGATTTATACTCAAGAGGTATTGCTGTTTCAAAAAAAATATGTGGCAAAAACTCCCGAGGGGGGGGGGGGGGGTGGGTTTCACCTACTGGCCTACAGTCTATAAAGTGTGCAAGCCTCTATGTTGAATAGGTCTTTTCAGGACTGCTACTTCTACTCCTCCTCTTCCTCCTCTTTCTGCTGCTGCTGCTGCTGCTGCTACTACTACTACTACTACTACTACTACTACTACTACTGCTACTACTACTACTACTACTTCTACTACTAGTACTACTAATTCTACTACTACTTCTACTACTACCACTACTACTACCACTACTACTACTATTTTTCTACTACTACTACTACTACAACTACTACTACTACTACTACTACTACTACTACTACTACTACAGCTACTGCTACTGCTGCTGCTGTTCCTACTACTACTACTACTACTGCTACTACTGCTGCTACTACTACTACTACTACTACTACTACTACTACTACTACTACTACTGCTACTACTACTACTACTACTACTACTACTACTACTACTACTGCTACTACCACTACTGCTACAACTACCTCTACTACTGCTGCTACTACTACTACTAATACTAATACTACTACTAGTACTACTACTACTACTACTACTACTACTACTACTACTACTACTACTACTACTACTACTACTACTACTACTACTACTGCTACTACTACTACTACTACTACTACTACTACTACTACTACTGCTGCTGCTGCTGCTGCTGCTACTACTACTACATAATGGGCTAAATTTAAAAGTTACAAGTGTCTGTATTTTGCTGTAACTAAATATTTTGAATTGAATGAAACACTGTAGAAGTTGTTTAGAATAACATTTGATTTAAACTCATTCTTGTTCCCAAAATACTACAATGTACTTGATTGCATTCCGAAAGAGCTAAATGACTCTCAACAAAAGTGCAGAATAAAATTTCATGTCTAACCATAATATTCATTTCTTCTTTTTCCAGGAAATCAGCAAAGTCCTGTGTTTGCCCTGTATAGAGAATTACAAAAAGTGTCATCATTCATGGGTATCTTAAAGAATGAGAGAATGCTTGAGCAAGTTTTTCATAACGGTGAAGAACCTATACGGAACACCACAAAGCAGCTCAAGGAACTTTTTGCCAGAAAAAAGGTAATGCAACAAGATATGCATCCTATTTCCTTCATCTGTTAGCAATGAACTGCAAGTTCATCTTGCTGCCAGAATAGTTTAAACAATTATCTTTACATCAACATACTGTTGTTTACTCCTGTTCACATTGGTGCTTATGGAACAGCACTCAAATTTTATACCTCACTGTATGAGACCCTTGCAAATTCTACAAGGAGGAGCTAGTGGATTGTTCGTCAGTTGCCCTCTCTAATGAAATATCATATGACACCATCAGAAGCTTAGATAGCTCTGGAACACAATTTAGTAAAAAGAGAAGCTTTTCAGACTTGAGGGAGCACTGGTGAGTAGGGGTTGGACTGGCTGGTGATACTGTATTTCGTTCAGCTGGAAGAGAATTATGAATTGCAGATTTTTGGAAATTTTGCCATTCATTTCCTTCTTGCAAGCACAGAAAAGCATTAACTTGAAAACGAAAAAGTGCTCAATTTGGTTGTTTTAGCTTTGACATATAGCGGATACTCTCTGTCTCGGTCGATATGTCTGTCAGTTGCCCCCCCCCCCCTCTCTCTCTCTCTCTCTCTCTCTCTCTCTCTCTCTCTCTCTCTCTCTCTCTCTCTCTCTCTCTCTCTCTCTCTCTCTCTCTCTCTCTCTTTCTGCATAGCTGTCAACACTTTGTTTCAGGGATAGAAGGAAGTCTCAGGAAGGTAATGCAGGAAACATTCATACTAGCCTACATATCATTAATTTGCTAATTTCTAATGGTCAACATTATGGCTGTTAAGAGTTGTGTGATTAGTGCAGTGTTTTCGAAAATTTTGAAGCTTACTAAGGAACTTTTAATTTTTCTTACCCTTGATATATTCCCTCTGAATCTATGGAGTTCTTTTTCTCATGCTTTCCAATTGCTAAACACTATACTCTTAATAGCTATAATACTTAAAGGCAAAATATTTTTACATAAACCAATTAACACTATTTGTGCTATAATTTTTAACTTTGCTGCTGAAAAACAAATTAGCCACATCCTATGAATATAAACCATAGAAATATGGTCTTTTGAATTTTTTTTTTTATTTTAGAATGGTGACAGGTTCTCAAAGAGTATGACAGGTTTTGTGGATGCTGGTGCTAACAGGCTGAACCTGAGTCCAGCCATGGACAGAGATTTCACAGATGAGCTTTGGGATGTTCTTAGTTGCTGCTCCTCCTTGCAAGAGATGGTAGGTGCTTAAAGTGAATATTTGACAGTAGACTGTGTATACAACAACATTTTTAGAATCATCATTTCAGTCTCCTTTACTTATAGTTATGTGTGAATCTGTAAAGGAATGTAAGACAAGCATCCTATTATGAGAAAATGCCTCCTCTTTTCAGAACTAGTGACATTGCTGCTGTGAAAAAAAGTTTTGTGAGGCGGGAAACGAGAAAGAAAAAAATGATACCTTATGATAAAGTGTCATTTTGTCTCCTCTTCAGATTAAAAAAAAAATTATTTAGTTAATTGATTAAGTTTCACAACAGGCTATTTTGATGAAGATAAATGTCATCATTATTTGCATGTGTAAATTCAAATTACTTACTAGCTATTTAACTGTATTAACTTTGATACTTTAGCTCATTGCCAATATAAGGTATAGCAACGGAAATAAAAAAAAAATGGAGAGAAAATTATTCCTGTTTTATTTCCTTACATGAAAAAAAATTATTTTGTCATTAAAATGTTCCCAATTAGATAAAAGCAGAATGCACTGATTTTTTTGTTTTTTTGTTTATTTTTGTGTTTAGGTTGTTCAATATATTATTTACAAGCTGAAAAAGTATCAATTGATCTTTCCATACCATTGCACTCATCCATTTAAGGTAGACCAATAGATTTTGGTCTCATAATAGTATCATAGGGTGGTTACTAGTAGTTTTAGATGAAGAAAGAATTCCCTTTGCCAATTCTTATTTTCTCAGGTGAACTGTGTAAGGGAGACATTTGATGAGATGCGTCGGGGAACAACACATTTATATGTATCCTCTGACAACCGTACCACATTGGCTAATCTTTCAAGGGCTGCTGCATCTGGTCTTGCGGTCTTTCCTCCGCTGAGCGACCAACAATTGGCTTTACGCCTAGTCGTGGAGATTGGACTGGAAAAGTTACGCAAACTCTATCACGCTTTGATGGTTACAGCTAATAAGCTTTGCTTACCTGCTCAGTGGGAGAAGCTTTTTAGCCAGGAGAGTGCAGCTTCAAAGTTTATGCAGGAAGAAGATTTTGATAAGGAATTGCTGGCCTTATACAAACAGTTTTCTGTGTTAGAAAAGCTTCATTACTGCCTAGAATGTGTGGCAACCGTTGATGCTTTCACAGATAGCCAAGACCTCACCAAAATTGCTAGCGCTGTGTTATGTAGTGGCACTGATGATTGTAATAGTGGTAAGGTTTATAAGATACATGTTAACCCAGCTCTTGCACTGCCAGAGATTGAAAAGCGTCAGTGGACCTCTATTAGGAGAGAAACAGCAGCAAACGGAATTTCTACTGTAGAGACACTTCTTCGCTGCATGCCAGAGGGTATTTTAGAAAATGGGCCCTATGAATCTGATTATGTTTGGCTCTTTACTGCCCAGCAAAACCATTCTCAAATGTGAAAGGCTATTTTTCTGTAATCGAAAGAAACAAAAGTCCTTGTCTTATTCTAATTCTTATTATGGTGATGAACAGTTGTTTATTCAGTAGAATCTTGTTATCATGAGATATGAGGGACTTTCAAATTTATGTAGAATGAAGAACTAATAGAAGGAAAAAAAAGAATATCAGAGTTTATAGTTTTCAATGACTTAATCTTATTACTACATGTAAGCTACATCTCTCTCTTTTCCTTATGTATTTACATGATTGGTAACAACAAACAAACATCCCTACTCATCACTTGTCTTAGGTCTTACTGCTAACCCCTATGATTTGTGCGTGCACAGATCCAATTATCTTTATATAGCCTCTTTTTTTCTAGGCAGTGCATATTACCAGACAGGTTTATGCACCACATGCATGCTATCGGCCAGATCTGTTTAGCTTTGACATCTGTGAAACAAAGCTCTTCTGGGACTGGTTTTTTTTTTTTTACTATTTTGGGGGAAATAATTCAAACTAGACTTAGCACCTCGCTTTTTTGCTCTCTGTAATAATTGAATGTCATTTGAGAAAGATATATGAGCTAAATGTAGTTGCTACATTTCCTGGTTTGTTTATTGAACTCATGTGTTTTGTTATCTTAAAAACGATGCAGTATCTGTGCTCCCATTTGTCAAATTAGAATACTGAGTGCTTGAGCTTTCACATTTGGCTTAGTGACAAAAGCCAGATCTTTTCCTCATATTTTAAAGTATCATAGTGTTGAGATTTTATGTGGTTTTAAAAGCATTTTTAAAATTTAAATACCAAAAAATTGCTATTGCTTCAATAGCAGAAAAAGTAGCTTTTGGCCCTAGTGAAGAAATTCTAGACCTAGACCTAGAGAAAGGACTGATCTAAGGGGAGATTTATTATTTAAATTCCCTCTATCAGACTGGGTCTAGTCAATGTGTATTCTATTGACAGTAATGACAGAAATACCTCAAAGATGCTCATTGGCTAGGTATGACTAGGTCTTGGTCTTTACCCCAATGTCAAAGTTTAACAGTGTTTCAACTAATTTTGGGTGTCATCACTAATACACCTGTATTGCTTTTTTTTTTTTTTTTTGCATTAATTTGAAAAATAAAATATGAAATTAGAAAGTGACCCTTAAGTGCTGTAGAGAGTGTCGTTTTTAGTAAGAAAAAAGCAACACAGAGTTGCCAATTGATACTATTCATTGGTGGCTGTCCATGGGTTTAAACACTTGTAATTTTTTTTATAGAAGACCTATGTTATGAAACAGTTCTAACGGAAGACATTTCAGATTCTCCTAAATATAACAAATGACAGAGTCTATGTAACGTTTATTATTTTATATACTACTGTAAATGATTTAAATGGGATTAAAAAAAAATCATAACCTATGTATCATGCTTTCTTTTGCCCTTACTTCCTGACTACATATCAGAATGTTATTGTGAAACAGCAAATCAAACTGACCTTTTACTTCTGTACTTATACTTAGATCTGATACTGGGCGATGATCACTTGACCAGCTTCTTAATTTGAACAATTCTCAGGGAGAATGGAGGGATGGGAGGTCTTAACTTTCACTAACATCATAATCTGAGTCAGTGTAGGCCGTGGAAAGACAAAAAAAAAGCTCATTTGCTGTTTTTTCATGCATTTAAAAATGTAAGGAAGATCTACATACTCTTATTTTCCTTTCTCAATGGAATCATATAATTGCTGGCCTATTTTGGAAGCATTGAAGGAAACGAAAGGAATTATTTCAGCTGTAAGAGACATGCTTCTTCTTCACTTGATGCACATTTGATTAAATTGGGTATGCTAAGCTACCTCAGAACTCTCTGTAAAGGCCTTTTTATGTTTTTGATGTCATAGCATCATACCACCTTCACATTACTGAAAAAGAACTAACAAACACTGTCAAAGCACTATAAGAAATTTTAAGCTATTATAAATTTTCCTTAGAGGTGCAGATTCTACCATTAGAAAAAAAAATGTTCCTAACTAAAGATGCCTATAATTATATTAGAAATTTGAATATTTAGAGACAAAATATATGGAATTCTGTTCTGTGTGCTAATCTATAGTTTTTCCGCTCTACTCTTATTTCAAGCCCATGAAATTTCTATGAAGAGATGCTTGAGAATGGAACCAATAGAAAAATGTTTCCCCTTGTCAAGTATAATGTTACACTATCTAAACCAGATTCTGCCTATTTCTTCCTGTTTTTATTCTTAATGTTATGTACAAGTACTATCTATATTTATCTTTTTAAGTTACCTTTTACTTGTCTGTCCTCTGTTACCACCAATATTTGTGTATGTAAACCACATTACATGCAAGATATAACTGGCTATTGTTTGAAACTATATATGCCTCACTGTTACCTCTATTTTCTTCAAAATATATTTGAGTTACAAATAATTATCTAGATCTCCACTTTAAACTCATCTTAATTTAGATTCAGAATTGATTCTCTAGAGTCTAAATCTCTGAGAGCCTTACAAACAAATGAGATTTAGATGCTATTCATAGACATACTTGTGTGGACTTATCATGGAATCGCACCAATGTTGAACGTAAGCATACTCATCCATTTGATAATAATATGCTTATTTAGACTGCCAGGCCTCATTCGATTTCTTTTCTTTTTTGCTTTAGTGACAATAAAATAATGGGAATTTTTACAAATGTATTGTGTAATGGGAGATCCTTTGTTCCTCATTTAGCCCATGGAATCAGTGGAGTTCCATTAAATTGTAAGTTCGTTTTAATTCCCCACTTTATCTCAATTCTCATTGATTTAGTTATTACCCGCAGGGAGTTGTTATTGTGAGATATAAAACTTTCTCCCTTTTGGGAATAAATTGTAATTAGGCAAATTTGAAATTTGTACATCTGTCAGCATTGGGCTTTTGAAAAAAACGAGCTTTAGTATCTGAGGTGTGTCAGCTAATGACTGCCATAATTTTTTTCACGTATACACACTTTATGTGCGGCCTATGTGGTAGAGGCGCACACAAGAGAATTAGAAAACTTTGAATAGGAATCAGAAACTGAGCGTTGATATGGAACAGTGACATCATGAAAATGCCTGCTCATTTTCCAGGAAAGTTAGGTCTGTTTAGTTTGTCTTTTATTTTAATTTAGTATATTCATAACATCATTCATTCTGATATAATACAGTATCAGAAACAACATCTTAATAGCACAAAACTATCAGCATAAAATAAATTTGACTTTATTAAAATAGAATATTGATACATACTTCTATGCATAAACAGACAAAGGCTTCAAAAAACCACAAACACTCATTTACAAAAGATAAATTAAAATTTGCATTAACCATTCATTTTAGTCAGACTTTCAGTAAATTGTTGAGAAACAAAACGAAGAATGAAACTTGCACAATAAGCAAAATTACTTGTACCACCAGTTGTCTGTATATTTCATATCATTGCTAACATCTGTTACAGGTTACTGCTACTACAAAAGACTGTTTTTTGACACAGAGTACTAAAATGTTTTTCATCTCTTACTCCCCGTAAGAGATTCTGAAATAAATTCACTGAGCATTCAACAGCTTAGAACTAATAACTCTATACCCTTATTTACAAAAGTGTCCTATGCAACTGTGAACTGACTAGTGGCTCAAGTGTAATTCTTGTTGAGGAAAATGAATGACAATTTCTGAAAATGTAATACATTTATACTCGCTTGTTTTATAAAACCTTACTGTCTATATTCTTATAAAGGTTAAGAGCTCTTTTAATAATTCGTTATCATGTAAGTTAAAGGAAAAAGGGCCTTTATGAATGCCAGCAAAATTTTTATGGTCGCGTCAATTCTCTTACAATGATTTTGGTGATAATCTCGCATTCCTTTTGATAAAGTACATAAAGAATAAGTGCATGCATTTCTGTCATTAAAAGTGTTCAAGCTCAGCTAAGATTTTATCACAATTAATTTTGAAAAGTAGACACAGGGGTTCGTCATACGCAGGGTGCAATAAATAATAATAAAGCTTAAATGATACTGCTCTTGAGCTTAAATTTTATTCTCGTAAAATCATTTTTGTATCAGCTTAAAAACTGGCTGGCTCAACTAATATAAAAACAATTATAAGAGGAAACTAAATTTAAAAAAAAATAAATAAAAAAGCTAACACACCTTTTCTCATTTTAAATCCATGAGAAAAGGTATAGATATTTTGGCAGCAAACTTCTATGAAAAATAATACAAATCTAATAATAATACATGTAATAAGATTTAACAAAACTGCCTCCTCCATAGGATATAAGAGTAAAGCAAAATGAGCCCTAAAGGAATTTCATTTTGGATGCTGTAAAACGAAACATCAAAAGTTTAATTGATGCGTGTTTCAACCTGGAAAATCTACATAGACATTCCAGCAAAACAAACTTCCCCATGTATTTAAAAAAGTAAGGGGAACCATACAAAAGGTAAGTTACACTTTATTTTATCTTTAAAGAAAATAAAATTTTGAATTACACTGCGAGAGAGAGAGAGAGAGAGAGAGAGAGAGAGAGAGAGAGAGAGAGAGAGAGAGAGAGAGAGAGGGAGGGAGGGAGGGAAAGAGAGAGAGAGAGAGAATGTCAATAATTCAGAAGAACAGTTTGAGCAAATTGAAAACTAAAAAAAGAGCAGCTAAATTTTTTTATATTTCTGCATTTAAGGATCTAAGGATATTTTGTAATGTATTTGCCATCACAATGACAATCTTTGTATTTCAAACATTGGCTTAAAAAATAGATTTAAGAAAAAATTGTTTTTAAACCATAGATTAATAGTGATAAAAGATGAGTGCTTTTAAACAAACAATAATGATAAAAAATGTTATCAATCAGAAAACAAATACGGCAACAATAATTACATACAGTTTATAAGGAGGAAGAAAATGCAGATCTGCCACAAGTTTGAATTTCTTCCACATTTTAAGAGAGAAAGGAAATAGAAACTATG
Source organism: Elysia crispata (assembly GCA_033675545.1). Classification (NCBI taxonomy): domain Eukaryota; kingdom Metazoa; phylum Mollusca; class Gastropoda; family Plakobranchidae; genus Elysia; species Elysia crispata. Next base: position 274,856 of record JAWDGP010007363.1, read on the forward strand.
TCAAGAGCTTTTTGTTTTATTTTGAATAGACCTAATTTAAAAAGGGCCCATCAAGTAATCAATTCTTATTATATACTGAGCTTTTGGTTCAGTCAAGTGTGACCGACTTGTGATTGAACTGTCCAAAATATCTAGTATTATAAATCCATGCAAAACAGTTATTAACTATTAATCCAATATTTCACTCAGCTCTTCCTGCAAGTTGACTGAAACTCACTGCTTTGATAGTCACAATCTTTGACAAGGAAGACCCTACTGAAGAATGAAATTCATTCTATAATATAAACATGTAATCATATCCACAAACTTTGTAATAAGAGGGTAAAATATCATTATGGAAAACTTTTCACAACTTTCTTGTACAATTCAGTTGATTTTACAATTGGCTATACTATTCAAAGGCATCACTGGGTTGAGGCGCACACACATAATTTATACAGGAATGCAAAAGAATTGGAATGTGTTGTGAGTTGTTGTTTTTTGTTTATTAAAAAAAATATCATTTCTGACTGCTTAGTTAGCTTTAGAAATTAGAAATTAGAAAAAAAAATATGATGTACATGTATATTGGACTACATCTGCCAAAGAAAGCTTATTTTGCTGTAACAAAGACAATAGGCTTTAATTTTCTTACACTATTTTTTTTTCTCACAAACACACTACGTATACTAGGATACCCTCTCTTGAGAAACTGTAACTTTGTAAGTTGTCAATATAGTTTTAGTATATTCTGGAGAATGCAAGCCTGATAGTTATAAGCTCTTATTCATTTACATGCAGCTTTCAGTTTAAAAAAATCACTTTGCATTCAGTTCACTCATCCTCTTTGTGTGAGCAGTGTAGCCTTTTGTTGTACCTTATCTCATTGGAGGAACTTTTGGCCTCCAGTTTATTTTGCGATAAATGTACAAACTTCAAACATGCAGAACAAAGTGAGGCAATATCTGCATTTGTACATAAACCCTCAAACACTGGTTTTCCAGCTCCATCAAAGTGAGTAACTAAATCTTTAAATGTTTCAATAAAAAAAAATAGTTATAAATTCATAATAACATGTGAACAAAGTTCACGAAAATTTTTTAAAATCATTCATTGCTCCATTCTAAAATTTGTATTAAATATATGTTTAAACTAGTTAATTGGTATCTTTAAGTGTATAAAATATCAAGCGAATTTATTATTTACATGTACATAAATTAATAATATATATAAAAAAAACACGACAACAACGAACAAAAAATTTATTTACATAATTGGAAAAAAAATGAAACTGAGCTTTGACTCTGAGATGCATCTCTATTTTTAAGGCCACAGGCTTAAAAATAAAACTTCGGTTGGCATGGGATGTATTGAGAATTCGTTATTGCAACATGACATTTTGAATACATGTGCAAACTGGGCATAATAAACATAAGGCCACAGGCTTAAAAATAAAACTTCGGTTGGCATGGGATGTATTGAGAATTCGTTATTGCAACATGACATTTTGAATACATGTGCAAACTGGGCATAATAAACATGAAACACCTTTAATGTGATGTCATGTTAGTTGCTGCTGCAGCAGTAATGAGATTGCTCTTACAATAACAATAAGCTCTAATTTGCTTGTTTTTCTCAAATATACACGCGGGGTCACTGCCATATTTATTTATTCTGCTTATTTCTTTTTCACTTAACTCAAACTTTTTGGTATTTACTCGATATGTGATTGTCACCTCAAAGTTACCCCCACCTGGAGAAGTGTAAAATGTCAATTGGTAGAGAACTACTTCATTTTTATTATTCTGGGACATGTCTACCTTATAGATGCCACCCTCGTCATCTGTGCTCTTGAACTTGAGGAAAGCGCTCTTAGCTTCTAGTTTGCTCATTGTGGTGATATTAGCTATTGAAAGCAACGCGCAATCATCTCTGTATGGAGCAGTATAACCATTTATTGTATCCAGAGCAGCTTGAAGAGCTTTCTTGGCCTCCTGGTCACTTGGAGACACGTCCTTCCAGTCCAAACAGGCACACCAGTGCGGAGCGATATCTGCGTCTTGACACGAGCGGGACAGAGGGATCTCCTTAAAGAGACTAATTCCGCGCCTGCTCACATCGCCTACCCCAGCTCCATCAAAATGAAAGAAATCTTTGAAGGTTTCATAAAGGTCAAATGGTGTGGTAAGTCTCTGCGTATTGGTGCGTAGGTTCTTTATTGCCTGAGGGTATTTTTTCTCAAACCAGGGCGGAAATAAAAATCCAAAATAAGGCAGGCGTTCCTCCATTTTGCCAGAGTATGTGGAACGGAAGTTGGCATAACGCGCGCCGTGGTCGCCCATCAGAATGAGAAGTGTGTTGTTCAGATAGTTCCCCTCGTACAGAAATTTGACAACATTTTTAATATCAGCATCCATCTGAAAGAGTACGAATGAAAAAAAAAAGTGAAATAATCGTCAAGATGGTTGATCTTTTATCAAACACTCACAGCATAATTATCAGGCATGTCAAAACTTACTGAACTGAAACAAAAATAAGGAAAATGAAATGTGAGAAATAAAAATGCGGATCATTCAGCGCATCAATGGTTATACATATACATTACTCATCCTCCTACAATAATACAATAAGTTTCAATTATATATGCACTCTTAGAATTGGCTTTGAAATCCGTACAACTTTTTTTCGGACTAAGCACTAATTTTTTTCTGAATAAAATTCATGCATATATATATCCTCTTTCCTTAGGAGCGACACTTTTAAGTTTTAAACCCTGGCTTCAAGCGCATATTTCCCATGCTGCGAACTCTTTTACGCTGCGCATCAGTCGAATTTAATCTCTTTTAAGTGAACAAACAAACATGCATATATCGTGTTTTCAAAAATAAAATCCACTACTTTCCGCCATACAGTCTCAAAGCAGGTCATAGAATAACAATTGGGGATAAAAAAAAAATCTGGAAGTTTAGAAAACTATGACTCAATCGACGAAACTAAAAAAAAAAAAAATAGACAGAAGAATAGACAAATGAATTATACAAAAACTGTCGTGTGATGTTACAAAAAAGGCACACCTGATTCATTATACAAAAACTATTGTGTCATCTTATAAAAAAGACACTCCTTATTCAGTCTATATAGAGATAAATTGCACTCTAATGATCTTAATTATAGATGACTGATGAGCTTAAATCAACATCGACCCCCGAACAGAGAGAGAGAGAGAGAGAGAGAGAGAGAGAGAGAGAGAGAGAGAGAGAGAGAGAGAGAGAGAGAGAGAGAGAGAGAGAGAGAGAGAGAGAGAGAGAAAGGAAATACATGTAAAAATTACAAGGCTCTGTACTTTTCCCAATAGAACAGCTGAAGTTATTTTGAAGGCGTTTAATAATTCTAGAAAAAATAAAATTCAATAAGCTCAATAACATCCGTATTTTTCAGTATCATGCGCAGCACAGGTTCATTCTGCTGCTGACTCGGAAAGGTGACGTCTAACTAGAGAATCAGGTTCTTCCATTGATCTGTAACTACAAAATAAACCTAACACTAACAGCAACAAGAGCGACGACAGCGACTTCTTCTTACCAACGTCATAAGATTATTATCGTCGTGGCTGAGATCGGTGATGAACTGGAAAAGGAACTTGCGCTGCCGGGGATACATGAGAAACATATCCTTGAAGTAATCGAGCCACACCCGACTCTCGGTCCGGGCTCGGATACAGTGGGGGACCCGAGACTTGATGTCTTTCTTCACTGCCATGTAGTAAGGTCGTGTGTAAAAGTCAGTAGGCGCCTAAAGCGAAGGCAGACGAAAAAAAAAAAAAAGAAGAATTGATTACGTTTGACTTTCTTGTATTAAAAACAAATTAAAAATAAAAAATCTGGAGCAACAGAGCAGAGCCGACAACATTGGGCCTCAATAGGCTGTAGACCTACCACATCGATGTGACTTGAACCTGCGTCGAGGAGTTTCTGAGTATTCATCGGTGAGTGATTCATCATAGGCCACATAGCAATCCTTTATTTTGTGATAAATTTACACTAATATCAAATTTTAGATGAGCGAAAATGAAAAGAAACCGACAGAAAACAACCGTTTACAACAAACGGTGGCAGTGGTCGGTCTCTTGCGCCGTGTCATCAACTAGGACTTGCTTCTTTAAATTTTATTATCATTTTATCAAATAATGATTTCCTCCCAACCATATCTATCTCCTCCTGAACAAATGATTCGTTCAAACTGATAAAACGCATTTTAAAAGCAAATAACAAAGACGCCTGCATTTTTATACCTCTCTTTAGTTTACACAAAAGAAAAAAAATCACAGTGATCCAGTGTTGTTATAACTTTTATTATAACAAATATTATTATTATTATTATTATTATTATTATTATTATTATTATTATTATTATTATTATTATTATTATTATTATTATTATTATCACTATCATCATCATCATTATTATTATTATTATTATTATTATTATTATTATTATTATTATTATTATTATTATTATTATTATTATCATCATTATTATTATAATAAAATAAACTAAATCAATGACCATGACTTATTTTTTTCCCCAGGAGCACTATTTAGTGATGAAAGAACCAATGTTTTTCTGTGTCCGTTCGAGAGAACCTTTGTTGTTTTTAAAGTTTTCTACATTTTAATGTTGCTGAGTGTGTTCAACCGAACGAAATGGCGTGGAAAGGTTTTTAATGTGCCAAAGTTTGTCTAACCCGAAATTGGATTCGATTTATACTGTTGAGCGGTGAATCGAAACTACATAGTTAATCAGCAGATCGAAAAGAAGTTGTTGAGCAGATCTTTACTTCAAACTGCTGTTTAGCACACTAGCGTATGACCTTAATCAGTTAATGGCATCAACCCCCCCCCAACCATCTCCCCACTCGCGCACGTACGCACACATAGGTGCGTCATCCCATTGCAGCCGCTGGACGACATAAACGGCACTTAATTTTTCGGGTTTTTTTTTTGTTTTTTTTAAATTATTTTCAAATAGTAAATCGAAATAAGATCCTAACGTGTAAACACAGTTCTCGTTACAACAGAACAGAGGACTGTAAGCCTACTGATTTGCTGATTGGTAGAGTGATTTCAATTCGTTTGAACGTGTAACCGTGACATAAAACAAATCTCGTTACCAAACAAACCGTCGTCAAGATTGAAGAAAAGCTGTATAACGATTTCCTGGTTTTATGCCATCAAAATAAAGTTTAAAGTAGTAAGCCAAGCCTAACATAGATAAAATATCTCAATTAAAATTCAACAGTGTAAAGTCCTACAGGCTTAGAGATTGTATAGCTTCAGATCGATCGTTTTCCAGTGGTCAGTATTCTTATGCCCACATATGACAGAATGATAAGAACAAGGTTCCAATCAGCATAAGAGTGTAGCGAATTTGAACAAGATTAAAGTAGGATCTGATAAAATTTAACTAGACCTAGTGTGCCATGGATTCACCAACTGTTACATGATTGTGGAACTGCTGATAAAAGTTTTGCTTACAAACTTTATACAAAGAGGAAAGAAATTCTACATGCCGTTCCGATCAGAACAAAAGAAGCAACTTAGAAAACGACCATAAATGCTTTTAATTTGACTATACATCTTTTCATATTATCATTTCGACGAAGCAGTAAAACCAACTTGGAAAACTACCACAAATGCATTTAATTTGATGACCCATTTTTTTTTCATGCTGCAATGAGAACGATGGTTAAATTTAGAGAGTCACTTTCTGTTAGTCATAAATCATCGAAAACCATGTAAATTCACGCTTATTGCAATCATACATAAATGACTATAATAAAATGATGCTCAGTTAATTAAAAACCTTCATAAATTATGAAACTGCAGAGACATTCAGCTACATGAGGTTTCAAAAAATGTTGACGTACCTCATTAAATCCTAACATGCGCCAGTTGAATGGAGCAGAATGTGGCGCAGCGTTACACCAAGAGGTCAAGTAGCCCTTCTTGCGAGCATCGTGCCAGAAGAAAGGAAACTTGTCCAGAGTGGTCGCCCCTTTATGTTTCTTCCTAGATCAGGGATGAGAAATATTGAAAGGTTAATTGGTTGACAATGCTAGCGTTTTCCCGTACACAAGACACAATATGAAGACAAAAAATCTACTTTAAAACAATTCGACGCCATTTAGAGAAAGAGGGATAACATATCAAGCTTTAGAAGTCACCACCGTTGGCGCAGTTTGTTCTTAAGAGGAACAAATTGTACCGGTTATGAAGAGGAAAGCGTCAGCTTCAGGGTTAATACTTGGTATTGTTGTCTTTAGATTTGAATAAAATGATAATAAACATAGAGCATTTCACACAGTCAAGAGACTCTTAAGCCATTTGAAAAGCTCTCGTGATTTTAGCGGGGAGTTTCGCCACAGCATCGATCATGGAACTAGCAGCAACAATAACACCGAACATCATCATGATGGAAAAGCAAAAACGATATTCTCACGCTCATGACAAAGACAACCCCGACTTAACTAAAAATATCAATGATGGCGACGAGAATGAAGATGCTACTGATAAAAATATTAATGTTTTGTTTCTCTCTCAGTATGAAAAGTTTGGTAAATGTCAGAGTGATTGTAATCGACGTCACAGTAACGATAACGAGATGTTTCAAATAACTTTTAGAGAAGTCTGCTGTGCTTCCCTGTGAACATTCTATTCATGGGGAATCTTCGTCTTTTCTCCTCTAGCGCATCATTAAAAAACCTTTTTCTTCCTATAAAGCGCAAGACATGTAGCGGCAATAATAATTATTATCTCTTCGCAGCAAAGTAGTCGCAGCAGCGAGTGGTCAACCGTATTAATCTGTTCTTTCGACCTTGGACAAAGTGTGCATAGATAGTTTTACCACCTATTGCTTCAATCTATAAACTTCAAGCAAGCAGAAGCTATACTGTTACGTTCATGATTTTTCTCGTTAGTCAGTACATAAAAGTAATTACATAATTCACAGAACATTCAATATCAAAAAAGATTTCAATGTTAGAAAAAAAGCGTATTTGTATCGAAATCTTTTCAAGGGTAGCCTATGAAATTTATTATTATATTTTATCCGGTATTGCTCCAAAGCATTTACCCTACCATTCACCCAACCACGGGTCTTCTCGCTCATGTCTGAATCTTCACCCCTGAAACAAAATCATCCCTTAATCCTCAATCAGGTCTCGGAACTTCTTGAATACAATGTCATTATAAATGTAATGAAAAGTTCTATGAAGCTTTTTTCCATTTCAAGAAAGAAAGAATAAAAAGTGCAAAACTGCAGATCTGGGACATTCATGTATAAAACCGAACATAAAACAGGTAAATAAGTGAATACTGATGTTGGATTTTCATTAAAAAAAAAAACAACAGAGTTTGAATTTTATCATTTATCGCTAAAACCTGATTGACGTTACAAAAAAGTAAACGACTTTTGAATCGTTTATTGTCCATACCAAATAATAATGTTTAATAAAAAAAAAAAAAAAAACTCGATTGTATAAGATGAGATCCTGTGTGCCCGCTACGTTTCTTTATTGATATATATATATATATATATATATATATATATATATATATATATATATATACATACATATAAGGTTTGGATCAGATGAAAAGCTGCTTAATGATGTCGCTTTTCCCCCTTTTTTTTCTTCAAACAGCTGCAACCAACAAGCCCGCTTAGGCACGCTTTGCATTATTCCGTATCAGATCCAACACCATCCATTACACACTTATAGCGTAATAGAAAAAAACAAAACAAACACCGTTTTTGGGGTGGAAAAGGGGGGAGGGGGAAGGGGGTTAGAGATGATGATCACCATCATTCTGATCAGCGGAAGAAGAAATATCAATGAATTTCTAACCTCTAAAATACGCTTCAAGCTATCAAGGACCACAGGAAGCTCCAAGAGGAAAGTTCACTAACAAAAACGTGACGGAAAGAAAAGCTGCGCTGCTCTGTTCAATGCGTGCAAAACAAACATGACAGACATGAAGCAAACAATGAGGTCTTTACTGGCTCACAGAACATTTCTTTGTTCCCGGCTGCACTGCAGGTGTAAACTGTTGTTACTGGCTCTCAACCTATGTTAGATTCTAAAGAAACCCAAGAAAAATAAAAACCGCAAAAATGATGGGAGATCATCATTACATTTTTTATTTTAAAGGCCTCACACAATTTGTGTAAGCGATTCGTTTGCACAAGTTGACATCGCTCTACATTACAGTGAACCAGACCTACAGGTTTGATTGCGGGAAAGTCAGAATCTCTCAGTACATACAAAAATGTACTGCACAATGGATAAAATAGGGCCGACTTCTTTGCACTGATCGTTTGTCTTGTTATCTGACTTTTTTTTTTATAAACCCAACCTTAGTTAAAAAGGTATGAGGTCAAGTTGTTGGCCCTACTTGACATCTAGATAACCAAATAATTATAATCATTGATAAAAGTAGGACGGTTTTTCCTAGCGACGTATGCAAACAAACTCAATAATTCGACAGTAAGGTACTACAACGACGGCCTCTTTCTTGAATTCATACAGTTACAAGAACGTAATCTGAACCGTAACTTTTCATATCACCCATTTCTTTAAACCTGATAAGTATTTAAAAAAAAAGAATAGATAAAGAAAACAATAGCAAGATAATATTCAAGGCAGGTGACTGAGAGTGGGAGAACAGCAGAAGAACGAGAAGAATGGTAAACAATTGACTATTATGTTGTAGGCCTACTATACAATGCTCCCTCGGCCCATCGAACGGAGTCGCAAGGACAATAAATACATCAGTTACACTGACTACCCGAGGAACCGATCATCATTTTAGTGTCCATCGAGGCCTCGGTGTCCACTAGACTACGTGGATCTCTTAAGGGACGGAATCTAAGGATGAACTTAGGGAGACCTACTGAAAGGAATATCTGAAAAACAGACTTGTTTTTCGCTCAAGTTCGTCTCGCCAAAAAAAAATTACGTTCCCACTAGGTCTAAAAAAAACCCAGTGAAAACCAAGTAAGTGGCGTTAATAGGAATATCTACTCAAATTTTCGTTCGCAATGACTCCAGTAGCAGTAAAACCACAACACTTCAAGTTGAACTGAATACATATCATAAGTATCTTCGTGGTCCATGTTTTTTTTTTAAATCGTGGTCTAGGTTAGTTTTTGCTATTTGATTTATTCTTTTTCATTCTAATCCGTTCTGCATCCAACTTGCAGAAGCCATGCAGCCAGGGATCTAGCTCTACGCCTTCTCGAAAGGGGTTTTGTTTGGCATAAAGGAGACTTGAAGTTTTGAGAAAGTTAATGTCTCTAGAATCAAAATGTAGATCTTTAGCTGTATGTGAAACTTCGATTTCCCAAGTAAAAGGTTTCAAAACTTTGAGAACATTATCTTTTATATCAATATACTAGGCCTATTAGGTTCAACGTTTATTCGACGCACACTATATTTAGAATGATCCATGTTTGATCCAGTCATTAACTTTCTTTGTTGGGTTTTGTGGGTCATTTAAGTTCAAATATTATATAAACTATGATCTTGTTGATGTAAATTGCAGATCTATAAAAAATCAATCTACTACTGAATTGTGTAAGAGCTATTCCAACAAAATCCGGCTGACACCCGGCTGTTTTCTTCCCAATCTTCCTCGGAATGCTAATACGCCCAAACTAGTTCTTTATTGTAATCAAAACTTTTCAATCTTAAAAATCTTAAAAGATACTGAAGATGATTTTCTAAAGCATCGTGGTTTTTTTCTTTTTATATCGGGTCCAAGTACCGTTAAGCGATCCTTTACATTCAAATCATGTCAATAGTAAATTTTCAGAGTCAAGGACATTGGCAGGGATTTTTCTTCAGCATCTCAAAGCTTATTTTTGTTCCTTAGCAACAAAAGATAGTACATGAAGTTGGTAAAAAAGTAACAGGTACAAAGTAAAATTAACATAAGAGCTGTCATCGGCTAGCAATCCCTTGAATATGTGATTCTGGAAAGCTCTGTAAAAATGAGTTGAAAAAGGATATTACTGGATACATCATGGCTGATCCTTTCTTCGAACCAGTTGAATTTATTTGTGGTCCGCGAGATGCATACATTATATCGACCGCGAACTTTTTAGTAATCAAGCCGTCATTCTAACGTATACGCAGGAAGAAAAAATACACACTCCTCGCAAAATCACATAAAGAGGGAGCGGGAAAAATACCCCGCCTCTTTGCAACGCTCTCCATCTTTCCTAACTTATGAAGATGATCGATCGTCTTTCAAGCTGGATGAGGTGCATACCATAGACAATATGAAATGTGTGCCACTGACAAATATTGGAATGCAATAATGCGACAAAGTCCTGATCATGATCCCCACTTGAAACACCACTCGACCTGACTCAGACTCCTCGTATATTGAAGACTAGGGCCCCGAGCACACACTGAACTCACCATGATAGACCGTCTAATGTCATAAAAGCTTTCTTGGTGTCTTGGAAATCTCCTAGGTATCTCATTTAACGCCAAAAGTTCGTTCTATCTGTAGCATATTGATTGATCACATATTACATGTATTTGAGTTTGCGACACACTTTCATATATGTAAAATATATTTGACCTACGTAATGAATATCGGCCTTTTGTATATTTTTGTTAAGAAAAAAAGGATAATCTTGAATATAAACCAACCAAATACAGTCAAGGTCAAACTTAGGTACTTTCCAACAAAGCTAAACACATGAAACTTCTCTTGCACTAACTCTATAATACAAATAAGTTCTGTTCTACAAAATAAAATATCTTTGTTCTCAAGTGTATCTTTGATTTCCTTTACCCAATATTTGTATAGTGGAAGTTAAGTGTGTAGTGTAATGTTTAAAGAGCTGCCAATAAGTATGACATTAAATAAATATGTTAATATTTAATAACAGACTTAATAAACGATAAACCACAGTAATGATATAGCACCGATGTTTTGGTCCTGATACATATACAATTTTAAAGCAGTAGGGAAAACATGAATATCGAGCTTAATTGTTACTGCACAATGATTCGTTTCCAGGGTTTCCAACTATTTCTTTATGTCAGGATTTTCCACAATTATTTTTTAAACCATGGGCGGTCACTTTTATCGGTCCAACCGAGTTCCAAATTTGTCCATGACAGCAGTGTGGCTCCAGTTCTATGTTCTTAGTTTCGAAATAAACTTCTGAAATGCTAAGCCTTTTTATGAGTTCGTGAAGCTATTGACGAATGAACTTCCATTTCCAATTATTTTTTTTTGATTTGTTACAAATGTGTTCATACGTGTCGTCGACATTTCTATCTGATTGTCTCAAAGTGCTTGCAAGACATCAGAGAGCGTCTTTTGCTTAATGTATTCTAAAAGTACCAAAAAAATACTTCAGTTGTTTTTGTAGGTCAACTTGCCTTTTATCATTTAGGTCCTAAAATATGAAAAATCTTCCAAAAGCAACCAGAAAGTATCATCTTCAGACATTTTCAAATGTATTCTGAATCAACACCTGCTCAAATATAATGCTAACACAGAGCAAAACTTTCACGCCATGTGTCAAATTGTTGTCCAAATTTTGTATGTCATATTTCTTTCATTTTTGTAACAAATATTTTAATCTAGTTATAGTTGGTCTAGCCCATTTTATTGTAAAGCGCATTAAGAGCCATTGTCACCTAAGAGCTTTATAAAGATGTAATTCATTATTTTATTTATTTAATTATTTATTTATTTATTTATTTATTTATTTATTTATTATTATTATTATTATTATTATTATTATTATTATTATTATTATTATTATTATTATCTAAAAACCTGTATGCTAAGAAACTAGGAGTGAGCAGGCTTTGGGGACGAAATCTTCCATTACTCCTTGTTGGAGGGAGTAACCGAATGACCAAACAAAACAAAAAAAAAAAATAAAAAAAATAAAATAAACATTACTGCTAATGAGCTCTCTACCTGACGAAGTTCTTCCTAAAAACAATAGAAACTGAAGGGACGTAAAGTACGTGCTAACTGAAACACGATTGTCAATCAAAAAAACCAAAACAAAACAAAAAACCACGGAACAAAACAAAATGAAGGTTGAGGAAAGATTAAATCAAAACAATCAAGTTACTTAAAGTCAATGGATGTATCGGAAACGTTATGGTGGAGAGACCATTGGATGAGACAGCTGGCCACTCAGGAAGTAGGAGACGAATTCAGCGAAAACAAAATAATTTTAACAAAGAGGTGATCGAAAGGTATCTAGCAGCTCAAACAGACAACGCTCGAATTGCTCAGCCTAAAGGTTGGAAGACCGAGGTCGGCGGTGACTGCCTGTAAATGAATACTCAATGTCAACATAGCGTGGATCCAATGGCAACAAAAAGAAGAATGGCCGATAAGAGATCTTTAGGAAGGACTGGATGGTACTGAGAGCACAGTGAGTAGCCAGCGAGAAGGGAACACACACACAAGGGCAATAAAATTGGTACAACTTCAGTAAACACACAGTGGGGGTTAAGGGTACAATCGCCGACAACCGTGCTTTAATGACGGATCGGTACACGCATTGCTTTATCTAAGCGATGTAAGTGATACTTCACAGTTAATGAGCAAACAATACGAATCTCACTAAAAGCGTTTTCTTTTTCCGCAGGCTATTTCTTTCTCATCATTTGCGTTTTCCTTCAGTCCTTTTTTTTAATTCTTCCGCCCATCTCTCCGACCTTCACCTTTGTCGCAGGGTGCTCATAACTCCCTTCCCAACAAAATTAACAAATCTTTTACAAAGATCTCTCTTTTTCTGTTTAAAAAGAGACAGGCACACCACTTTATAACTACGGGACTAAAAAAAGAAACAACACAAGTATAGATTGAACATAAAAACGTTTCGCTTTTATTGTGGCTTCATCAGAGTGTGTTGTTTCTTTTTTTAGTCCCGTAGTTATAAAGTGGTGTACCTGTCTCTTTTTAAACCTTGTTTACCTATTTACAGACACACACGCGTCCTTTTTGGATTCTTTATAATTACCAAGTTGTCCTCCAAGTGTGGTGTTTTTGCTTTTCTATTTGGATTTCTCTCTCTCTCTCTCTCTCTCTCTCTCTCTCTCTCTCTCTCTCTCTCTCTCTCTCTCTCTCTCTCTCTCTCTCTCTCTCTCTCTCTCTCTCTCTCTCTCTTTCTCTGTGTATGACACCCCCCCCCCCCTTTTAACGCAACCTCACGTCTCTTTTTTCACGTCAATCTTTTTTTCCCTTTTTCACCCCCGTATGAAAACTCATCTTCAAGAGACTTTCATATTTACAAAGAAGTACTATTATGAAGTCGCTGCCATTGCCAATAAAAGTTTGTCCCATTTATTTGATAAGCCATTTGAGATTAACATTTATGAAAGTAAACTCACAAGTCTTCCAGGACAAAAAAAAACAAAACAAAAAAAAAACAAAAAACCTCGGATTGAAATTGCTAATTCATGAAATACATTGAAATAAATTTGCCAGCTGAAGAGAAGGCAGAATAACACGAAAAGAATAGAGTAGAAGATGTTATGCTCTACCAGGAACAACAAAAAGCCAAGGGCAAATTGTAGTTACAAACAAAGGTGTTTAGTCGTTGAATCGAAACATGCACGATTCACAAAAATTACACGATCCTAAAATCCCATATACCGGTTTACATACTTCAATATTTACATACATACATGGCATCGATTTTCTATTTTCAAAGTTACCTGCATTCCGGCAGCTCCCACTCGAACTTGCCAGTCAACATGGGGAACATGACTGCGGTGGTTCCATCGCCGACAATGTTGTGACTCTCCAGCTCTATCGCCTTCAGGGTATCCTTGAAGTAGCTCCTCGTCTCTTTCAGGCGCCTGTGCCAGGACATGCGCGACATGGAGTCGAAGCCCAGGATGGCTATACTCATTCCCTGGAACCCGAGGGTCAGCGGGTCGGCGTTGTCTGATCTTTTGGTTCTATCATCGCTGTAGTGTATTCCCGAGTAAATGCTTAGGTTAGTTTCATTTTTAGTCATACTAAGACACACTCCTTTAAAAAAATCGGATGTCATTTTGAAACCATCTCTAATATTTTTTACAGGATTTCCGTATTTGATAGCAAAATCTCCGTCTCTCAATAATGGATAGTAATCGCAGGTTACATTTTTATGCTTTTCAAGAGCAGATTTGGAAAACCGGACCGTCCCATTGTCGACGTAGAGCCATTCCTCATCTGTGCATTGTGGTGGAGCCAATTTTTTGAAAAACCTCATCATTACTGGATCGTTGTCAAGGAGCTGAGGAATCACGCAGTTCTTGACCTGTTTGACCCGGCCAACCGTTCCACTGGTGACCTTTGAAAAATCTATCCAGTTCAAAGAGTTGTCTCTGTTTGCCTTAGAATCTTTCACGCCTAAGTTGGCAACCATCCCATTCAAGCCTTTAATCTGAACGCCTTGGTTCGAGTTGCGCAGATAAAAAACGGATGCGATGAGAACCCACGCCAAAGATATACACAACACGGATTTAGTTTTGCCCAAGGGATAGAGCACTCTCCAAACAAGGGATGTCATACTTCACTTATCAACGAAAGTAGCTAAATAAAATATTGTTAATAATGATAAAATCTATTGTCATATGTCACGTACGATCTTACAAGTATCGTTGAGGCATCAAAGTGTTCCTTTGGCACAATAGATGATAAAACTAACTCATCAAAAAAAACACGGATATTATTAGGTTTGAGATTCCTGATGAGCTTCCCGATTCATCCTCGGAGAATGGATCAAGGGATCATCTGACTTCGTGCTGCTGTCACCTGGTGGGAAAAAAAAATTTAAAATATTTGTATCTGCGCAAATCTTGTATATCCGGTATGGGATGTTTTTTCCCGATCATTCAGTTCTATTATTATATTTTCAGCATAAAGGAATAACTGCGACACTAGTATTTACACTAACAATATTAGAAAGGTGACGGTGATAATAATAATAATAATAATAATAATAATAATAATAATAATAATAATAATAATAATAATAATAATAATACAGATTATTTTTAGAACGCTTTCCCTATCTACAAAATGCAGCTCAGAGCATACACTTTAAAATCGTATGCCCAAAGAACATAGTTAACATTGAAAAATTACATTATTATAAAACATGAAATCATAACGTTCCATCTGCAAACAAGAATATCTACATTTAACTAAGGTAGGAGATGGAACAAATGCGTCTTTAGTAGCTTTTTAAAAGTTTTTTTTAAAAATAATTTGTGCCTTTCAGTCCCTGTTGCTGTGGTTGGCTGTTCCACATCTTTTTTTTTTCCCTCGAGCGATGGGACAGTGATGATCAATAAAGGGCAGAAGATTTAACAAATATCTAAATATCTTAGCGCTGTGTCATTAAGACATGTATCACACAGAAAGGAAGCTTTATCTTTAATGCGTGAATTTACTGATATACAGTGTAGAATCATGTTTGAGTAGAGGTGATACATGCTCCTGCTTTCTTTTGTCTGTTACTATTCTAGCAGCACTATTTTGGACTGTGGTTAGGTAAGTGCCAGTATGAAGAATTACAAAAGCCCAGCCTTGAAAGAATAAAGTAGATGCAAGCGTCTTTTTTTGATGTTTCATTCCGAAATTTTGTCTGAGCGCATATCCGCCACAATTCAAGATACGCAAACTTATAAAGGTGGCTTTCATGTAAATAATAATAATAATAATAATAATAATAATAATAATAATAATAATAATAATAATAATAATAATAATAATAATAATAATAATAACAATAACAACAACAGAACTTGACGAAAAATAAGGACCATCTAACCAAGCATTTCCAGCCCACCTAAACACGTTAAATTTTGTATAAAGATTGGAGTGGTAATATTATTTTTCACCAAAATAATACTTTTGGAAAATTGAAAACAAAAATATCAATATATTGTTTTCTTAAAAAGAAAAAGATAAATGTGCGAACTATTTCTTGTACGTGCAGTTGGACAGAGATGGCAGGAATGAACTGGAAGTAGGGTTGTAATGTAAACGGCGGCAGTTGTAAAAAATGCCTGGAAGAGATCTACATGTTAGGCCTATAGATTAGGGTCTAAGTAAAGAGCCACAATACGTTTCTTGGACCTGATTCTAGATCTAGGGCATTTTACAGCAGCTAGACTCAAACCAAAAGGTGAGGATCTATATGTAGATAGACCTAGGTTTTACTTTAAGGCTTGGAATTTCAAAAGGTTTTAAAATCTAGATCTAGATGTAGATTTTGTGTTCGAATTTTAGAGATATATAGATTCTTGGTAAAGAGTAGTAGTAGTAGTAGTAGTAGTAGTAGTAGTAGTAGTAGTAGTAGTAGTAGTAGTAGTAGTAGTAGCAGCAGCAGCAGCAGCAGCAGCAGCAGTAGTAGAAGCTGTAGATTTAGTAGACTATCTAAATTAGATTTAGAGAAGGCACATATGATTAATTATAAGTTCGAGTCATAAACAGCTAAATCTAGCACTGATCAGGTATAGATCATCTAGATGTAGGCTAGTAAGTGCAAACGACCGAAAAATGCTTGCCTCTGTAAAATTCGAGTAATCGACTACAGTACCTATTGCTTGGCATACATAATGTTATTGTTTATCTCGGAAGTTTGGGCGTGTAAATGGTAAGTGTTGGTCTTTCCGGTTTCAACAGTTGTGTTTTTTGGGGCGATTCGAATCTTCCCAATGGAGATTGCAAGTCTTTTAGGGATACCGATACGTTAAAATACCTTCGCCATGAACCTATTATTTTTAGTGGTGTATTTGTATAAGCTGCAAGTATGTTTGCCAGTTCAAATGGACAGGTGGGGAAGACAACTACACTGAAGAAATGCAAGCTGCACAACAATAACAGATAATTCTCCTCCAGAGCCATAAAACTGCACTGAAGAAAAGCAAACTTTACAACAAAAATAGACCTAATCTTCTCCAGAGCCACTCATCGTACAGTTTTGAAAGATATAGAACCTTGAAACTTTGGAATTCTTCTCAACACGTCATAAAAAGACATATTAAATGAATTAGAGATCTCAATTAAAAAAGTAAACTACATTTGGGTGCAATCTTTTAAGCAGATCAATTTTTATTTTATCACTCCACCGAGGCCATAATGTGGTGCTGACGATCCATTACAGATACATCGTAGTGCTTGACCTAATATGATGAAAAAGTAATCTCCAATACGAAGTAAAAATCTGTTCCTGCTCAGACAATATAACTGAGAAAAAAATTTTAAGGCCCTGGTTTAAAAAAAAACAAAAAACAAAACAAAACCGTGGATTGCTAAAGCTTATATCATGATTATTCTATATCTAGTCAGAATTTGTATAACTCATGTAAGACAGATTAAGAGTGGCAAGTTAACTAAATGGCATAATTTGAATGTCTCCACGGTTTCTTGTTGACCATAGTGGATCTGGAAGGAAGCAACCGCCGCTCCGGCAAAAAAAAAGGGACGATGACAATGGTTCTTAAAATACTGACTAATCAAATCACTACTACTTTCTCGTGCGAAACAGCATGTTTTCCATGACGCAG
This sequence comes from Elysia crispata, assembly GCA_033675545.1. Taxonomy (NCBI): domain Eukaryota; kingdom Metazoa; phylum Mollusca; class Gastropoda; family Plakobranchidae; genus Elysia; species Elysia crispata. The sequence goes on from JAWDGP010007363.1 coordinate 292,452, forward strand.
GTCGCATTCCATTTAATTTTTAAACCTTTTTAAGTTTTTCACTTCATTCAAGTAAAATAGCACATTTTTTTCATATAACTTTATCCACAAAATAAGAATAATTTGTTTTAAAAGCGTCGTCAGCTTTCAAAATTGTAAACCCCTGAGAACATTCTTTTAAATATTGTTTGGTTCATTATAACGAATTTGGCCAAAAAAAAAAAAAAAAAAATATAACGAACTGTCAAAAGCATTTGAAGCCTAATTCCATAATTTTTCTTTAAAATTTTTTGTACCGCGTGGAGCACTGATGGTGGCAGATCAAAATTCAGTAAACTTCATTTCTTTACATTGAGTGGCTTTGGAGGATATAGCAGAGAAAAAAATCGAAGTTGCCTTTTAAAATATAGAAAATGAAGGGCAAGGCGACGGGTGCTGCATCTTCAAATCGATGAATCAAATCCCAATGAGGCAAAGTTTTTTTTCACGATTTCACTTTAAACCTCTACCAAATCACTATTAACCATTTGCTAATTTATAATAATAATAATAATAATAATAATAATAATAATAATAATAATAATAAGTAGTAGTAGTAGTAGTAGTAGTAGTAGTAGTAGTAGTAGTAGTAGTAGTAGTAGTAGTAGTAGTAGTAGTAGTGGTAGTCACTTAAAGCTTTATCCTAACCATTACTGAGCACTACCTAAAACTCTCTCAGGATCTTAAAATTCTTGCTTGTAATTTCCTCAGTAGCCTGCCTCGTCTAGATCTAAATTTGAGGATACGATTTGAGGGATACATATTGTTATAGTTAGTCCTAGATGTTAGTGCGTCCAACTGCCCGTGTTGGTGCTTACGGATTCAGTGGATATCGTTAGGCTATTATGATCTTCCCAATCAAGATGAAAGTCACTCAGGGAAGCTTAGTAAATACCTTCGCTATGAACTTCTCTTTTTTAGCGGTCGTGGTGGCCTATTGGTATAAGGTATGTTTTCCCTTAGTGGCAAGGCGACTGGTGTCGAAGCATCTATAAATCGATGGTTCTTATTCCACTATCGCAAGCATCTTTCGATTAATTTCACTTACTAACTACTACTGAGTACATGTATTACCTAAAACTCTCGCCCTTAATATTTTTACTAAGCACTCGTATGCTAGGAAGGTCATGATCGACAACGCTAAATATCAGGGCACCTAATTGATTGATTAAATACTCATTATAATAATAACAATAACAACAACAACAACAACAACAACAACAACAACAACAACAATAATAATAATAATAATAATAATAATAATAATAATAATAATAATAATAAGTAAGAAAACACGAAAAGTAGTATTACAGCTGCAAAAGTAAAAGTGCTAGTTTTCAAATACTTTTTACGAAAGCTAATGTGGACAATTAATTACAGTACCCAATCGACGGAGGAAAAAAAAAAGTGTGGGGGGGGGGAGAGGCGGCGGCGGGCTTTTCATAATAGTAAAAGACCTTACTATAAATGGTCTGTCGAACGGAGGACAGGACTGATGTTTCTTGTCTGCTTTCATCAGGTATGTGAAGAGCCGTGATGCTGTCGCGACCTCATCACCTGTTATTCGTTTCGCAGTATTTGTACACGTAGTTGTGTAGGAGATTTTTTTTTGTAATTAAAGGAACATGCTTAAAAAAAAATTAGCTTCTGTTGTTGTTTTAAGTTGATTTGGTTTTGAGTAGACATTTTTCTGCCGTTCAGAGTTGTAGCGTCCTGTTTTTGTCGAAAATGGTTGAGCCCTTTTAACAATATCCCTCAATGTTGGCGTTCCTTAAACTCCATTTATGCTCACTCAGCGTTGTGGCTGATTTTCGAGCTTCAGATTATAACAAGAAATATCAGCCACAACGCTGAATTATTCCTGATTTGAGCATTTCATTAAAATACACATGTATAATCATTCAGAAGCTCAAAGATAAGAAGTATAGGCTTACAGCAAGAAATTAATGTCAGCACTTTGTACTTGTATGAAGAAATCAAATTTCATGCAAAAGGTTTTAAGAGGCGTTTCGATATCAGGCTTCATGAACAATTTGGGCAAACTAGATGTTGAATACCACAATGAAATATATTTGTGTGATTTTTCCTTTGAAATAATTCTATCGTTCAATATTCTTGAATCTAAATAAACCAGCTATAATCTGTAGAAATGAACCTTTAGTTAACAAATGTGTATGCTATGATTCTACAATGTTAACCAAAAGAAAATAGGTCTAGTGTTGCATTCCAGATCAGTATTTCAGTGAACAGAACCATCTATATATTTTACCCTATTCTCTTGCCCCCAGAAAATTAATGTAATCCATCTACATTAAAAAACAAAACAAAACAACATAGTACATTTTGAGAAATGCCTGATTTACCTGTGTTTCGCAATTCGTCTTACGTGATCATAACACTTTCATACTGGTATCTTTATCGCTTGCATTACGTTTACTGCCTAATTTGAAAGAACCATATCTTAACAGTTCGATAGGTATAAGACTATGCAATCTGCTGGTGCTGTTGGAATTTATGACATTGCCAGCAACACATTCAACACTTCAGACGAGAAAAGGGCCACTAATGTACATGGCTGTCATGGTGATTCACTTCCGCTTAATTCATACAATATGTCCAAAATGAAATGGATGTCACAACAGCCTCCACAAAGTCCAACCTTCGATGAGGAGCGTCAATAAAGTTTGATTTAACATTTCGCTACACTGACTGACGCTTTAAATGGTACTAGAGAAGGACAGTAAACAAATCAAAACACAGAAACCATCAATTCAATGCAATTGAAGTAAACTACGTGTCCCACACAGATTTTGAGGGTGTGAAAACTTCCTGAGGCAATTAGTTGGAGGAAATAACAACAGATTCTAGTATTTACAGCGTTGCAGTTGAAGCCCCTTCAGGGAACATTGAGCAAACGCGTGGATAAAAAAGACGCAAAGCAGAGGATGAATTAAAAAAAAAACATTAGGAAGAGAAAAACAAATGAACAAATGCGGGAAAACCATTCAGAGCAAGAGAGACAAAAGAAGGGTATGAAAGAGGGTGGAGATACCATGATAAATTAGACTCAGAGAAATGAAAAATCATATTTCATAGTTTTTGGAGCTCCAAAACATCAAGAGGAGAGAGGAGATAAAATGATAAAAATCTCAATGTTAGACACTTCCAAAGCAAACAGAAAAGCTAACGGTCAGTAAAAAAAAAATTCTATTTGGTTCCCCTTAACGTGTCAGGAATATGTGTTGCTACTACAATCAAAAAGCCGGACCTTGGCAATATGTTCCACGGTGATCTGAGAGACAAACATAAAAAGAGTACTTGTAAACGGCATGGAGGAGGAGGAAAAGAAGGTAATCAGAGCTTTCCAACCGAGATAGTAGGATAAAGGTTAATTTCAGAATTCTGCTCAGGTCAAAAATGAAAAAAAATTACTAGCCATGTTACGACCTATTTTCAGACAACAAACTTAAAGGAAACAACACATAGTATTTATTGCTTTTTTCTTTCTTTTTTTTATTGTTGTTCGCGGACATCCTGAGAACGAGAATGATTCTGTTCACTCTTGCACAAGTAGAGCAAACAATCGCGTTCAAATCTATACAACCCCACAGAGGCGGCAACTGTAAGAAATACCAAAAAATATAACATCACGAAAGTATATTGTATATGAGATTTTTCGGTGAGTTATTGTAGACTTTTACAACGCTTCTCACAACTTAAAAAATGTAATCACAAATGATACCAAAGAAAAAAAAAAGAACTGGTTCAACATCAAACCCAAGAGCATGAAGAAATCAGAACCGCTGAAGATGTATGATTACCTAATGTATGAGGGTAACGGTTGAAGAATATTTTTGCCTTCATGGCTAATTAAAAAAAAGTGGAGAGTAGGAGCTTACATCTACTGAAAAGTGAAAAGGCATATTGATTTATTCAAAGCACGCAAATGTCTATCAATAGCTTAAAACTCACTGAGCTATTGTCGTTATGCGAGTCCACTAGGATCCCCAAGGTGCATCAACAATTTAATTAAAAAAAGGACAAACTGACCTCCTGTCTTTATTTTTAAACTTTTTAAAAAAATGTTAAAATTGATTTTATAACGCTGCATCTTGTCATTAGTTCTCGATGTTTACGTCTCAGTTTACGAAGGCCTTAGGAAGAGTGAGACTTCATAGACTTGATTGTGAATTGTATTCTTTGTTTATCGATTTAACTCCTGCGTTTTAATGAACCCAATTTATGGTGGCAAAAAAAAAGTTCAGTATAGAATACTAAGTAAGCTTAAAGAGGCCTTAAAGCGTTGAAGAATCCATTAAAAATTTTATGTCACCTGGGTCAAAGAACGCCAAAACATTGTAATTAAACAGTGGGTAAGCATTTTTTCTAAAAAAAAAATAATAAAAAAAGTAAAACGTTTCCTTTCTTTATCCATTGAGTCTTCTTTTAATGATCCATACTATTCAAAAATGATCTTTTCATAATCTCTAATATACAAAAATGTTTTTCTCAAGGTTTATTACTCTGTGTCACTTATGCTATGTTTTGACTTATAAGCAAACTCACAATTCGCATGATACTTGCATGGGTCCAATCAAGATTTTTCTCGGCCCAAGATTAATAATGGCTATTACATTATTCTAGTATCAAAGGAAATAAAAGTATTATGAACAAAAAGTGAGGATTTACATAATTATGGATACAACCTAAGACCTAAATCGTGAGGGAAAATCATCGTAGTATGCTCGATCGATAGTTTTCCCTGACGATTTGTCGCAACACAATCATCCTATGTTCTCATTTAATATTATTCCCTGTCAATTAACTTGATATCCATTATCGTATGTGTAATATCTCAAAAATATCCCTTAGTTTTAGCATGAAATTTTAAGAACAAACAAAATGCATGGTAACTCGAGAATTTAAAATTTTGTTTTAAAGTATTTAAATTTGTTGCAACGAATCAGCTTTTTGAGCCCTCTGAAAAAAGCAACAAAATGTTGCTTACGATAGTTTTTCCGGACGGTGACGATAATGCAACTGTTGTGCTCTTTCTAACATGTTTCTAAGCTTTCTCGCACACAATTACTTGCTTTTGAAATACATGTATCTCATCTACGAGTACCACATGAGCGATAAACTCTCATTTACCCCTGTTATTTCTGCGACTGTGTTAATTGTATAATTTCATCAGTACTTAATATGTTGTGTCTACATGAAGCATTATTCGGTTGTCTCAAAGATAAAACTATGGGTAATGGATATAAATTATGTTTGCCATTTATCTTAGATTTGCATGTGTTGCTATGCTGGATCTAGTTTATACTCTTAAAAAAATTCTAATTAAAAAAAAAGATTTTGAAATAGCAAGGATGAAACAATAAACAATAGGAAGTAACTGGGCCTATTCTAATTAAAACTTACGTGTTCAGGAAACGTAGCTAAGAGCTAAATCAAACTGAGTGGATGATATCCAAGATTTGAAAGTAAAACTAAGTTAATTAGGGTTTTTAATTTTTATTATAAAACTGTAAGAAACTTTCGACAACTCAAGTGCATCTTACATATACTTTTATAGACTAAAAAAAAATTCTTACAATAATTATGCTATATCTCCAAAAATAGAAAATGCGCTGAAAGAAACGCTAACAGAGCAACTGAACCCACAAGTCCCACCAGGCTTCCACTTTATGGCCCATAAACAAGCTTAGGAAAAAATACCAAAACGACCAAACACCCTGGAACCATTAAAATATTAATATTTTACTGTTGTTTCAAATGCTTAAAATTCTTAAGAGGGAGACGTGCCCATGAACTCGTTTAAGTTAGAACGAATCGGGTCTAAAATTGCGCTGGAGATTGACCGCATGGGTCAGAACAGCGAAATTACAAGATACTCTCGCCAAAGACCGCTGCAGCCACGTTTCACAGCATAAAGAAGAACAAGTATGAAGGATTTGAATAATTATATTTTACGAAAAAAAAATGTCTATGATGGTGTTTGTTTTGCAAATAGGAATTATTAGTCTTTCAGCGCTACACAAACTCTGAAAAACCACATTTCTGTGCATTAAAAATGGAATTTTGTGATCTAGGCCTCGTCTTAAGTGAAACAATTCTCATAAAAGGACGTGTGGCTCACTGAATGATTTTCCCGTGCGTTACACGGGATCGGCCATGTTTTTTTGGTCAGTTATATAAATCATGTATACAATTTAAAAAATCATTAAAAAGAAGCATTCAATATGTACTATTCAAATCCGTTTTAAATGTTTATTTGTTTTTAATTTGCACGGCCAAATTTCAAGTAAATTGATTTAACGCTTGTAAACCTAAAAATAGGCCGGGATTGAGTGAGTTAATGGTCATGGCTGGACCAAACATTTGAAACAGGAATGACTCAAAGTTTAAGTCACAGTATATGTCAAATTATCCTAGATTTGACAGTTTTCTCCCATCCAAGATCTATTATTGTGTTCTTTTCTTGTATTCTGCTGTTCAAAATTTTTTTTTACAACAATTCATGCTTGGATATGGTGAAGCTCCTGACATACAGTATTCTGTCTAGGACAACACTTGATTATGTTTTTTTATAATGTGTGCCTTCATAAAAATAAAACTTTATGTGGGAAGAAAATAATTTTAATTTGAGTTTCAAATTT
>JAWDGP010007366.1:0-17500 GCA_033675545.1 Elysia crispata
CCTAGTCTTTCCATATCTCCAAACACCTAGTCTGTCCATATCTCCACACACCTAGTCTGTCCATATCTCCACACACCCAGTCTGTCCATATCTCCACACACCCAGTCTGTCCATATCTCCACACATCTACTCTGTCCATCCATATCACCACACACCCAGTCTGTCCATATCTCAACACATCCAATCTGTCCATATCTCAACACATCCAGTCTGTCCATATCTCCACACACCCAGTCTGTCCATATCTCCACACACCCAGTCTGTCCATATCTCAACACATCCAATCTATCCATATATCAACACACCCAGTCTGTCCATGTCTCAACACATCCAGTCTGTCCATATCTCAACACACCCAGTCTGTCCATATCTCAACACATCCAGACTGTCCATATCTCAACACACCCAGTCTGTCCATATCTCAACACATCCAGTCTGTCCATATCTCAACACACCCAGTCTGTCCATATCTCAACACATCCAGTCTGTCCATATCTCAACACACCTAGTCTGTCCATATCTCAACACACCCAGTCTGTCCATATCTCCACACATCCAGTCTGTCCATGTCTCAACACACACGCAGTCAGTCCATATCTCAACACATCCAGACTGTCCATATCTCAACACACCCAGTCTGTCCATATATCTCAACACACTCAGACTGTCCATATCTCAACACACCCAATCTGTCCATATCTCCACACACCCAGTCTGTCCATATCTCAACACACCCAGTCTGTCCATATCTCAACACACCCAGTCTGTCCATATATCAACACACCCAGTCTGTCCATATCTCAACACATCCAGACTGTCCATAAGCTCTCAACACATCCAGTCTGTCCATATCTCAAAGTGACATCCAGGACTGTCCATATCTCAACACATCCAGACTGTCCAAGTATCTAAACACACCCAGTCTGTCCATATCTCAACACACCAAGTCTGTCCATATCTCAACACACCCAGTCTGTCCATATCTCAACACACCTAGTCTGTCCATATCTCAACACACCCAGTCTGTCCATATCTCAACACACCCAGTCTATCCATATCTCAACACATCCAGACTGTCCATATCTCAAACACATCCAGACTGTCGATATCCTCAACACACCCAGTCTGTCCATATCTCAACACACCCAGTCTGTCCATATCTCAACACACCCAGTCTATCCATATCTCAACACATCCAGTCTGTCCATATCTCAACACATCCAATCTATCCATATATCAACACACCCAGTCTGTCCATATCTCAACACATCCAGTCTGTCCATATCTCAACACATCCAGTCTGTCCATATCTCAACACATCCAGTCTGTCCATATCTCAACACACCCAGTCTGTCCATATCTCAACACATCCAGTCTGTCCATATCTCAACACACCCAGTCTGTCCATATCTCAACACACCCAGTCTGTCCATATCTCAACACATCCAGTCTGTCCATATCTCAACACACCCAGTCTGTCCATATCTCAACACATCCAGTCTGTCCATATCTCAACACACCCAGTCTGTCCATATCTCAACACACCCAGTCTGTCCATATCTCAACACACCCAGTCTGTCCATATCTCAACACACCCAGTCTGTCCATATCTCAACACACCCAGTCTGTCCATATCTCAACACACCCAGTCTGTCCATATCTCAACACACCCAGTCTGTCCATATCTCAACACATCCAGTCTGTCCATATCTCAACACATCCAGTCTGTCCATATCTCAACACATCCAGTCTGTCCATATCTCAACACACCCAGTCTGTCCATATCTCAACACACCCAGTCTATCCATATCTCAACACACCCAGTCTGTCCATATCTCAAGACTTCCAATCTATCCATATCTCAACACACCCAGTCTGTCCATATCTCAACACACCCAGTCTGTCCATATCTCAACACACCCAGTCTGTCCATATCTCAACACATCCAGTCTGTCCATATCTCAAGACATCCAATCTATCCATATCTCAACACACCCAGTCTGTCCATATCTCAACACACCCAGTCTGTCCATATCTCAACACACCTAGTCTGTCCATATCTCAACACACCCAGTCTGTCCATATCTCAACACACCCAGTCTGTCCATATCTCAAGACATCCAATCTGTCCATATCTCAACACACCCAGTCTGTCCATATCTCAACACACCCAGTCTGTCCATATCTCAACACACCCAGTCTGTCCATATCTCAACACATCCAGTCTGTCCATATCTCAACACACCCAGTCTGTCCATATCTCAACACATCCAGTCTGTCAATATCTCAAGACATCCAATCTATCCATATCTCAACACACCCAGTCTGTCCATATCTCAACACACCCAATCTGTCCATATCTCAACACACCCAGTCTGTCCATATCTCAACACACCCAGTCTGTCCATATCTCAACACACCCAGTCTGTCCATATCTCAACACACCTAGTCTGTCCATATCTCAACACATCCAGTCTGTCCATATCTCAACACATCCAGTCTGTCCATATCTCAACACACCCAGTCTGTCCATATCTCAACACACCCAGTCTGTCCATATCTCAACACACCCAGTCTGTCCATATCTCAACACACCCAGTCTGTCCATATCTCAAGACATCCAATCTATCCATATATCAACACACCCAGTCTGTCCATATCTCAAGACATCAAATCTATCTACATCTAAACACACCCAGTCTGTCCATATCTCAAGACATCGAATCTATCCATATATCAACACACCCAGTCTGTCCATATCTCAAGACATCCAATCTATCCATATATCAACACACCCAGTCTGTTCATATTTCAAGACATCCAATTTATCCATATCTCAACACACCCAGTCTGTCCATTTGTCTGCACACTCAGTTTGTCCAAATTTCTGCACACTCAATTTGTTCATATCTGCACATGTAAACAGAGCCCCGATATCTCTTCAAAATAAATACAAAAGCCCAATCCGTCCATATGCTCAGAAGCCCGTTTCATCCATATCTTTAAGTGCTTTACTCTGTGAACCTTCATATAAACAATCTGCTCATATATTCCCATCAGTTTATATCACTGCATACTCAGTCTGCATAAATCTATGTCCAACCAGATTATAGACATTCATTCGTGTCTCTTTTGTCCAGTAGCCTTATTCAGGAAAAGACTAACGCCCAAACCTCTAACAACTTTAAATTAAAAATCTGTGTCAATCTTAAGACGTATTCATGGGAATTTTCGCTATAAAATTAAATCAAAAATTACACCTCACCCTAGGCTCGACAAAGCAGTAAAATTGACGGTTCGTTCATCTGAGAAAATAATCTTTATGTGAAAGGCGACAACAATTATGCATGATTTCCTCAAAAGTATTTTGTTGGTTTGATATGTTTTCTGCTACTCTATAAATCATTACAAATTTCTCCGCAGAAAACAAGCTTGGTAGCATTGTCACCTTAAATTCCACGACTTTTTGCAGCTGGTTTGAATGGGTCAGTTTCTTCAGTTATTCAGCCTCTCTATGATTTGATGGACGATAATGCATTGACCAAAAGACAACACTTGCCCGTGTGACAATCCTCGCCGGTGAATCCAGGCGCACACCCAGACGTGCAGCCTCCTGTGCTGACAAAACACAACTCCTGAGTGTCAGCACAGTTGCACTGTCTGTCACAGTTGAGGCCAAACTTGCCGGCAGGACAGACCGTTTCTGGATTATTGAAAAACATAATCTAACAGAATATTTTTCCAGATGAGCCTCAAGTTCGCAGTAATTCGGGGTAATTTCCACGAACAACATGATGGGTTGTTTGGTGTTTTTGGTTTTTTGTTTTTTGTTGTGAGGATTTGATTCAAAGTAGAATCTTAATCTTTGGTGAAGCCTAAACAAACTCTTTTGTTTAGGGATTAAAAAGCTTCATGCCGATATGTTAGTACTATGAAATATTGAGCTTGATCTAGATCTCGAATTATTTTTATATGTAACAGCCTACTTTACAACCAATTTTCTCAGTAATATAAATGGCGCAAAACTCTGGAATATCACCAAACGTTATATAGGCCAAGTGTCAGTATTATTTAATATATTGAAAATATTAGCCGCGAGCACTAAAAAAAAAGTAATTATGTAGTTACAATTTGATTGCGACTGGTCGCACACTGTTTTGAACACTTAAATTTTTTTTACAGGATTACATCGATATCATTGCATTTATTCCAGTCCATGGTAGGAGCTTAATGTCATGTTTAATGTCAGTCCAAACTGATGCTGTTTATGTAGGCTTAACACCAGGTAGAACGTAACGCCAATGTCGTGTTGAATTTTTCGCGCGTAAAAAAGCTTTTACAAGGAACCTCTACAATAGGATGAAGCGTTAGAAAATTATATCCTCAAACTTTAAACTCTTCTTCTGTTATCGACTGTCCTGCTTTCAATCTTGAACTTTTATTCATTCACACCTAAACTGTAGAAAAAAAATAAATCTGTGTTCGATCTAGACTTAAACATTCTTAATTGAGATTTGCTAGCCAAAAGACGACTTTGAGCTTGACAAATTAACCGGTTTAGAATCGAGTTTGACTAAAAAATAAAACTACGAACTTTATTATTCTTTTTTCAATAGTGAATGGGAGTTCATTTAGAAAGCGTGGCTCTGTTTCAACAGTTTACTTAAATATAAAGCAATTGGCTCCAACCCTTGAAGACAAAATCACGCAGTCTTGTCTATTTATTATTTGGGGATTCCAGGAAGTTAAGGCAAGGCGAGGATCGTTGGGCAAAAAACCATTTTATGAGTTTGGGCTCGAAAAAGATGCAGCGCTCATAACAAGCTGTGCGTAAATAGTGTTTATCAAGACTATGATGACTACATTAGCTAAAGTTTTTGACAGCGGTGGTATTAAAAATGAGCTCCACAGCAGATAGCAAGTGGTTAAGGTTTCAGTTTAATGCAACATCGAAATAGTGACGTTATAATCAGCCAGGCTACCACTTCACTTTATAAAACTTCTCTGTGGGTTCAGAGTTGGATTTAGATTCTTATCTTCGTTTCTGTAGACAAATGTTGGAGTTTTTTTTGGTTTTGGTTTTTTTTTAAAGGAATTAAACGATATTGATCTCCATAATAATTAAGCATGATTTTGGCATGATGGATTTTTTTTTTTATTTTAAAGGTCTTTTATTCGTGTTGAGCAAAGGTGAAAGCTACAGTAACTGCAAGATTATTCCTTTTCATGTTAAAGGATGTCTATTACACCGTGTTGGTTGGGTGGATAGCGATGTATAGAGAAGATCAACTCGTTTAAAAGCTCTGCTTTTAGTTTCAAAACTCATAGATGTACGAAAGGAAGTCCGAATAAGAAAATAATATGAAACCAGCAGAATGTTCACACAAGTAGCGGTATATAAATTATTTTATGTAATCAAGCGCTTTTTTTTTTTCGGGGGGGGGGGGGGGGGAGGGGGGCCTTAATTTTTTTTTTTTTACATTGACCTCTGTTTGAGTTTTGTTTTTTATGTTGTTTTTTTTTTTTGTTTTTGTTTTTTTTTTTGGGGGGGGAGGGGGGTATTGTTCTTTGTACGTTTTTCTTTGTTTCACCATTGACGGGAAATTTGACGGTTCGTTCAACTGAGAAAATATCCTTATATAAAACAACAGTACATGATTTCCTCAAAGTATTTTGTTGGTTTTGATATGTTTTCCTCTGTGGTTGTGTATTTTTTACACTCTATAAATCACTGCAAGTTTATCCGCAGCATTCCGTAAATCTAAAGAGATTCCCCTACTTTTTGTAGCTGATTTGAATGTTGTTTTTTATAAACTGTTCAATGCCATGAAGTTAACGACATACCTCCTAGTACAAGAACCTCACAAAGTGTGAGAATAGGTGAACTCTGTCGCTTTGTTATATTCACGGTCCTGACAGGCCCATCTATGGTGTGTGTGGGCACCACCTCGTATACCGGCTTAGCACTGGCAGCTGTGTCTGTGTAGGTGTAGACCGCACCTGAGACTCCATCTTGGAACGCTCTTAGCGTGAAGCCTCGGAGACGACTTTCACAACAATCTATATTTAAAATCATCAAAAACCTTATAAGAGTGTGAAATTCAGGGAGGGTAGGAAGAAATGAAAGGAAAGGGAGAGAAGAAGGGCACAATAAGATAAATAGGGAGGACAAAGAAGAAAATGAGAAGATAAAGGATTGCATTCTTAAAATTATTCTGAAAAAAAATTACTTTGACTTGGAAGATAGTTAAATGATTGGTTTGGAAAATCAGTGTTCAATGATCAGGTTTGACACCACTTTAGCGGCAGGAGTATTGCATACTGTGTAAACCTCGTATCTCCGTCTCTTTCATTTATCAATGAAGTACCAAGGGATTGTCACGTATGTCACGCAAAAATGAAGATTACGTGGTTTGGGATCAGTTATAATATTTCAAGAATAATATTAAAATCAGACCCTGACTCCAGTTCTTAAAGGAAATCACCGTAAGTCGTGAGATTGCAGACGATTACCTCATAGCTTAAAATCTTGATACAGAATGTTTAAAATATTTCTTACCGTTGTGGACAGTTTCCATGACGGAATTCGTGACAACTCGACTTTTCATTCCGATAAAATCCATACGTTTCCCTCCCAAGTGAATGTCATAAGTTCCTTCTAGCACACATATAGTACTAGATTTCATGTGATTCAAAACGTTTGCCTCAGGATGTAATCTTCATTTCCGTTACCCCCTACCCCACCCAGTCCAGACTTCAGGATGTAGACCTTCTCCATCAGTACCATCTACCCCACCCAGTCCAGACTTCAGGATGTAGACCTTCTCCATCAGTACTATCTACCCCACCCAGTCCAGACTTCAGGATGTAGACCTTCACCTCCTTTACCGCCTACCCCGCCTTGTCCAGACTTCAGGATGTAGACCTTCTCCATCAGTGCCACCTACCCCACCCAGTCCAGACTTTATGATGTAGACCTTCTCCATCAGTGCAATCTACCCCACCCAGTCCAGACTTCAGGATGTAGACCTTTTCCATCAGTGCAATCTACCCCACCCAGTCCAGACTTCAGGATGTAGACATTCTCCATCAGTGCAATCTACCCCACCCAGTCCAGACTTCAGGATGTAGACCTTTTCCATCAGTACCACCTACCCCATCCAGTCCAAACTTCATAATGTAGACCTTCTCCATCAGTACCATCTAACACACCCAATCCAGACTTCAGGATGTAGACCTTCTCCATCAGTACCATCTAACACACCCAGTCCAGACTTCAGGATGTAGACCTTCTCCATCAGTACTATCTACCCCACCCAGTCCAGACTTCAGGATGTAGACCTTCTCCATCAGTACCATCTACCCCACCCAGTCCAGACTTCAGGATGAAGACCTTTTCCATCAGTATTACTTACCCCACCCATTCCAGACTTCAGGATGTAGACCTTCTCCATCAGTACCATCTACCCCATCCACTCCAGACTTCATAATGTAGACCTTCTCCATCAGTACCATCTAACACACCCAGCCTAGACTTCAGGATGTAGACCTTCTCCATCAGTACCATCTACCCCACCCAGTCCAGACTTCAGGATGAAGACCTTTTCCATCAGTATTACTTACCCCACCCAGTCCAGACTTCAGGATGTAGACCTTCTCCATCAGTACCATCTACCCCACCCAGTCCAGACTTCAGGATGTAGACCTTCTCCATCAGTGCAATCTACCCCACCCAGTCCAGACTTCAGGATGTAGACCTTCTCCATCAGTGCAATCTACCCCACCCAGTCCAGACTTCAGGATGTAGACATTCTCCATCAGTGCAATCTACCCCACCCAGTCCAGACTTCAGGATGCAGATCTTTTCGATCAGTACCACCTACCCCATCCAGTCCAGACTTCGTCATGTAGACCTTTTCCATCAGTACCACCTACCCCATCCAGTCCAGACTTCATAATGTAGACCTTCTCCATCAGTACTATCTACCCCACCCAGTCCAGACTTCAGGATGTAGACCTTCTCCATCGGTACCGTCTAACCCACCCAGTCCAGACTTTAAGATGTAGACCTTCTCTATCAGTACCATCTAACATACCCAGTCCAGACTTCAGGATGTACACCTTTTCCATCAGTACCACCTACCCCACCCAGTCCAGACTTCATAGTGTAGACCTTCTCCATCAGTACCATCTACCCCACCCAGTCCATACTTGAAAATATAGACCTTTTCCATCAGTACCACCTACCCCACCCAGTCCAGATTTTAGTATGTAGACCTTCTCCATCAGTACCATCTAACACACCCAGCCCAGATTTCAGAATGTAGACCTTCTCCATCAGTCCCTTCTAACCCACCCGGTCCAGACTTCAGGATGTAGACCTTCTCCATCAGTGCCACCTACCCCACCCAGTCCAGACTTCATAATAAAGACCTTCTCCATCAGTACCATCTACCCCACCCAGTCCAGACTTCAGAATGTAGACCTTTTCCATCAGTACCACCTACCCCATCCAGTCCAGACTTCATAATGTAGACCTTCTCCATCAGTACCACCTACCCCATCCACTCCAGACTTCATAATGTAGACCTTCTCCATCAGTACCATCTCCCCACCCAGTCCAGACTTCAGGATGTAGACCTTTTACATCAGACCACCTACCCCATCCAGTCCAGACTTCATAATGTAGACCTTCTCCATCAGTACCATCTAACACACCCAGCCTAGACTTCAGGATGTAGACCTTCTCCATCAGTCCCATCTAACCCACCCGGTCCAGACTTCAGGATGAAGACCTTTTCCATCAGTATTACTTACCCCACCCAGTCCAGACTTCAGGATGTAGACCTTCTCCATCAGTGCAATCTACCCCACCCAGTCCAGACTTCAGGATGTAGACCTTCTCCATCAGTGCAATCTACCCCACCCAGTCCAGACTTCAGGATGTAGACCTTCTCCATCAGTGCAATCTACCCCACCCAGTCCAGACTTCAGGATGTAGACCTTCTCCATCAGTGCAATCTACCCCACCCAGTCCAGACTTCAGGATGTAGACTTTCACCTCCTTTACCGCCTACCCCACCCAGTCCAGACTTCAGGATGTAGACCTTCTCCATCAGTGTAATCTACCCCACCCAGTCCAGACTTCAGGATGTAGACCTTCTCCATCAGTACCATCTACCCCACCCAGTCCAGACTTCAGGATGTAGACCTTCTCCATCAGTACCATCTACCCCACCCAGTCCATACTTGAAAATATAGACCTTTTCCATCAGTACCACCTACCCCAAGCAGTCCAGACTTTAGGATGTAGACCTTCTCCATCAGTACCATCTAACACACCCAGCCCAGATTTCAGGATGTAGACCATTTCCATCAGTCCCATCTAACCCACCCAGTCCAGACTTCAGGATGTAGACCTTCTCCATCAGTGCCACCTACCCCACCCAGTCCAGACTTCAGGATGAAGACCTTTTCCATCAGTATTACTTACCCCACCCATTCCAGACTTCAGGATGTAGACCTTCTCCATCAGTACCATCTACCCCACCCAGTCCATATTCAGGATGTAGACCTTCTCCATCAGTACCATCTAACCCATCCACTCCAGACTTTAGGATGTAGACCTTCTCTATCAGTACCATCTAACACACCCAATCCAGAATTCAGGGTGTAGACCTTTTCCATCAGTACCACCTACCCCATCCAGTCCAGACTTCATAATGTAGACTTTCTCCATCAGTACCATCTACCCCACCCAGTCCAGACTTCAGGATGTAGACCTTCTCCATCAGTACCACCTATCCCATCCAGTCTAGACTTCGTAATGTAGACCTTCTTCATCAGTACCATCTACCCCACCCAGTCCAGTCTTGAGGATGTAGACCTTTTCCATCAGTACCACCTACCCCATCCAGTCCAGACTTCATAATGTAGACCTTCTCCATCAGTACCATCTAACACACCCAGTCCAGAATTCAGGGTGTAGACCTTTTCCATCAGTACCACCTACCCCATCCAGTCCAGACTTCATAATGTAGACCTTCTCTATCAGTACCATCTAACACACCAAGCCCAGATTTCAGGATGTAGACCTTCTCCATCAGTCCCATCTAACCCACCCGGTCCAGACTTTAGGATGTAGACCTTCTCTATCAGTACCATCTACCCCACCCGGTCCAGATTTAGGATGAAGACCTTGTCCATCAGTACCATCTACCCCACCCAGTCCAGACTTTATGATGTAGACCTTCTCCATCAGTACCATCTAACTCACCCAGTCCAAGCTTCAGGATGTAGACCTTCTCCATCAGTACCACCTACCCCACCCAGTCCAGACTTTATGATGTAGACCTTCTCCATCAGAGAAAACTACCACACCCAGACCAGACTTCAGGATGTAGATCTTCTCCATCAGTCCCATCTAACCCACTTGGTCCAGACTTCAGGATGTAGACCTTCTCCATCAGTGCAATCTACCCCACCCAGTCCAGACTTCAGGATGTAGACCTCTTCCATCAGTACCACCTACCCCATCCAGTCCAGACTTCATAATGTAGACCTTCTCCATCAGTACCATCTACCCCACCCAGTCCAGACTTCAGGATGTAGACCTTCTCCATCAGTGCAATCTACCCCACCCAGTCCAGACTTCAGGATGTAGACCTTCTCCATCAGTACCATCTACCCCACCCAGTCCAGACTTCAGGATGTAGACCTTCTCCATCAGTACCATCTAACACACCAAGCCCAGATTTCAGGATGTAGACCTTCTCCATCAGTTCCATCTAACCCACCCGGTCCAGACTTTAGGATGTAGACCTTCTCTATCAGTACCATCTACCCCACCCAGTCCATATTCAGGATGTAGACCTTCTCCATCAGTGCCACCTACCCCACCCAGTCCAGACTTCAGGATGTAGACCTTCTCCATCAGTGCAATCTACCCCACCCAGTCCAGACTTCAGGATGTAGACCTTCTCCATCAGTGCAATCTACCCCACCCAGTCCAGACTTCAGGATGTAGACCTTCTCCATCAGTGCAATCTACCCCACCCAGTCCAGACTTCAGGATGTAGACCTTCTCCATCAGTGCAATCTACCCCACCCAGTCCAGACTTCAGGATGTAGACATTCTCCATCAGTGCAATCTACCCCACCCAGTCCAGACTTCAGGATGCAGACTCACCAACATTAATATCATCTGGCTGGTCCCGCCTTCTGTTGTAGATAACAAAGCTGTTGATGTTCACTGCTCGTGAGAATGTCACTTTCCACCATCCGATGTTATGGTTATTTGTGTGCGAGCATGTTTTTTCAAGCCTTGCAGGATTTCGGCCCGGTTCTCCTTGTTTTCCATCCACCGCGTTACTAGCGGCCCATGAATTGAATGTGCTAGACTGAGTGGTCGCTTGCTTGAGGGCCACGTTGCGTCCTGACAAAGTAAAACGAAAAAATATCAAAGAGAATTTTTTTTTCTTCTGACTAGTTTAGTTTTATTATTTTCAATGAAGAGTCTAATAATCAGTGTGTCATCTATATGTTGTTGTTTTTTTTGTTTGTTTGGTTTTTTTGTTGTTTTTTTTTTTGTTTCTTTTGTTGTTTTGTGTTTTTTTGTTTGCTTGTTGTTTTTTAGGGGGTTCGTTTTTTGTTTTGTTTTGTTTTGTTTTGTTACGCTGTTGTTGGTTTTTTTGGTTTTTGGTTTTTTTTTTGTTTTTTTTTTGTTTTTTTGTGTGTTGTTTTTTTTTTTGTGTTTTTTTTTGTGTTTTTTTTTTTTTTTTTTTTTTTGGGGGGGGGGGGGGTTGTATAGTTTTATTATTGCTTGATTTTTTTTATTCAAGAGTCTATAGCCGTCTACCATTTATGATATTTATTAAGAATATCAAGCGTAGTTTTTGAGTGGAATGTTTTATCAACACTGGTATAACGCCTACGGCTCAAGGAACTAGGTCCAAAAACGTCTTCGTGTCATGTAAACAGACCATTCATAAAAGCAAGCATTAAAAAATATAGAGTAAAACATGCATCACGAGTATTATACAATACTTAGGTAAACAATGAGAAGAAGACAGACTCAGAGGGAAACAAACTGATGATGAAGAAAGGTAGATAGAAATCTTGGTTTAGTACTTTGTTAAAACAGAACAATTCGTTTATTTTCTTTAACGACAATGTCCTAAGAAGTATACTTTCAGACAGAGCTTTGATTGATAATCTTGAAATCAGACCAATTTTTATTTATATCGACCATTTTCCCACTTTTTTCTTTGATCTATAATCTGTTTATTATTATTTTATGTATCAGGACCCTTGGGTAAAAAATAATTATAATTTTTTTTCATAATTGTTTTGGTTTTGGGTTGGTTTTCTTTTTTTTTTTTTTTTGTCATTGCTGTGTAAACTTTTAGCTGACAAAGGCGATTGCATTTTGTTGCATCGTATTTGTAATATGTTTATTGTTCAAGTGGTTCAACAGGATTGAACACAAACAGAATTTTATTTCGCCTCGAATAAAAGGCCATAATTTATTTCGTAATGAAGTGTTCATAGAGACCCTGAATATACGAAGACAATTATCTTTTTTTTAACTCACATCAGGCATAAATTAGTAAATATAGATAGAAGGAAGCGAAGGGGTAGCGGGAGGAGTGAGTTAGATACATCCACAGAAATACTGTCAAGAAGAGAAACAGGTGCCGAGCCTACAGCTGTTGATAATGCTGAAACTCAGAAGGGAAAACTGAAGAAAATATCATCTAGACACTAAGTCTGTTTCGGAAAAAGAAAAGCCATATTTCAATAAACAGGAAATTAAAGTACTATGAAGAATTCTTCTTGAAAAAAAAGAACAAACAAACGGAAGTTCTCTTTTGATAAATAAATATTCCGATGCAGTTTAAAAGTTTACCTGCACTGATGTAGAGAGAACAAAGTTCCTGAACCCCAGCCCCAGACACAGTGACACTGTCCACAGCTGTCTGTGTTGGACACAAAATGTCCAATGTCCGCTCGTCCACCTTTGCTCTTCTCGCGTGCTGACAAGGTGTGATCCCACCCGCACTGCTGTCTTGGTATGAAACGTGAAGCTGGTCCTGGCGTCCTGGGTGAGTATTGAGATAATAAATAGTTCATTACCGACTCAAACAAAAAAATCGCGACGGTCGTGTTCAATCATATCAGAACACCAATGGAAGTGAAGCAGGCATGATAAGGGTAAAATATTTGTCACCGAAGGAAGTGGCTGTGGCTGCAATTTGGAAGATCTAAACAGATGGTGCGAATCTAAACACTCATGGAAGAGGCTTTAGCTGTACGGTATTGTGGCAGATCTAAACACAAAGGGAGTGACCTAAGTACGTAATAGATGATGGGTGCTGTATTGAGGGAGATCTAAACACCCAGGTAAATGATGTATCGAGGGAGATCTAAATACCCATGTAAGTTATATATTGTGGGAGATCTAAACACCCAGGTAAGTGATGTAGTGAGGGAGATCTAAACACTCAAGTAAGGGATGTATTGAGAGAGATCTAAACACCCAGGTAAGTGATGTAATGAGGGAGATCTAAACACCCAGGTAAGAGATGTATTGAGGGAGATCTAAACACCCAGGTAAGTCATGTCTTGAGGGAGATCTAAACACCCAGGTAAGTGATGTATTGAGGGAGATATAAACACCCAGGTAAGTGATGTATATAGGGAGATCTAAACACCCAGGTAAGTGGTGTATTGAGGGAGATCTAGACACCCAGGTAAGTGGTGTATTGTACGAGATCTAAACACCCAGGTAAGTGACGGGTGCTATATTGTGGGAGATCTAAACACCCAGGTAAGTGATGTATTGAGGGAGATCTAAACCTCCAGGTAAGTGACGAGTGCTGTATTGTGGGAGATCTAAACACCCAGGTAAGTGGCGAGTGCCGTATTGTGGGAGATCTAAACACCCAGGTAAGCTATATATTGTGGGAGATCTAAACACTCAGGTAAGTGACGAGTGCTGCATTGTTGGAGATCTAAATACCCAGGTAAGTGACGAGTGCTGTATTGTTGGAGATCCAAAAACCCAGGTAAGTGACGAGTGCTGTATTGTTGGAGATCTAAACACCCAGGTAAGTGACGGTTGCTGTATTTTTGGAGATCTAAACACCCAAATAAGTGACGAGTGCTGTATTGTTGGAGATCCAAAAACCCAGGTAAGTGACGAGTGCTGTATTGTTGGAGATCTAAACACCCAGGTAAGTGACGGTTGCTGTATTTTTGGAGATCTAAACACCCAAATAAGTGACGGGTGTTATATCGTTGGAGATCTAAACACCCAGGTAAGTGACGGGCCCTGTATTGTGGGAGATCTAAACACCCAGGTAAGTGACGGGTTCTGTATTGTGGGAGATCTATACACCTAGATAAGTGACGGGTGCTGTATTGTGAGAGGTCCAAAAACTCAGGTAAGTGACGAGTGCTGTTTTGTGGGAGATTCAAATACCCAGGTTAGTGACGGTTGATGTATTATTGGAGATTTAAACACCAAGGAAGTGACGGGTGCTGTATTGTGAGAGGTCCAAAAACTCAGGTAAGTGACGAGTGCTGTTTTGTGGGAGATTCAAATACCCAGGTTAGTGACGGGTGCTTTATTGTGAGAGATTTAAAGACCCAGATAAGTGACGAGTGCTATATTGTGGGAGGTCTAAAAACCGCGATAAGTGACGGGTGCTTTATTGTGAGAGATTTAAAGACCCAGATAAGTGACGAGTGCTATATTGTGGGAGGTCTAAACACCCAGTATACAGGATACGATTGTATCATAGGGTATGGATAATGATGGTTATATTGTTAGAGATTCGAACAGCCAGATAAAAGATGGTAACCGAAGTGCCAAAAAATTGAAATCACAGACGAGCGACAGTGGTCATTTCATCATAGATCTGAATACCGCAGGATGTTAGATATCTGGACATATGGCAAGGAATCTAGATTCACAAACTGTTATTAATATTCGCCCCTCAAATGTTCTGAGTCTCTTTTTATCAGGCGAATGGGTTTACGTCCGATCGCTTTAATGAGCTTAAATTAAACAATGTGAATATAAGAAAACTAGATTTACTTGCAGTTAAATTCGCTGCATATTTGTTTCAATTCTCTTCTTTTTTCTATGCCCCGCTTCTGACAGGATTGGCCTACCATGATAATCCGTGCACAGCAGATTTCTGCCAAGTGTTTCATCAGTAATACAGCTCACCTGGTTGACTGAGCACTAGACGGACCCATGTCAAGGGGTGTGGAGAGGTCAGGTTGAGGTTGACAGTGTGGGCGGTACCGTTGTTACAGGTGTCATCACTGTGGTCAAGTAACCAGGCACCATCATCGCCAGGCGGGAGAGAGCTGAAGTTGTAGCTGGTCGTCTCTGGACATGTTGAAAATAGGACGAACAGCGAGGACAGGTTTGGAGAGGAAACATGTTTAGAATAAAAACTGAAAGGGGGGGGGGAGATTTTAATTACGTGCTACAAGGAAAAATTGTGTTGTGGAGAAGTAAAGTCAAAAGATGCCATGCTCTTCGTGGGAAACATGGAGTTGAGAACTAAAGCTGAAATGGACAATTCTGGGCACGCCCTAGAGGGGAAATAAACCTTGACAATTGATAATTCAAGGCACGTGCTACAAGAAAAAAAACATTGTGTCGAGAACTGAACCTTGACAATGGATAATTCAAAACACGTGCTACAGGGAAAACATTGTGTCGAGAACTGAACCTTGACAATTGATAATTCAAGGCACGTGCTACAAGAAAAAAAACATTGTGTCGAGAACTGAACCTTGACAATGGATAATTCAAAACACGTGCTACAGGGAAAACATTGTGTCGAGAACTAAACCTTGACAATGGATAATTCAAGGCACGTGCTACAGGGGAAAACATTGTGTCGAGAACTGAACCTTGACAATGGATAATTCAAGGCACGTGCTACAGGGGAAAACATTGTGTCGAGAACTGAACCTTGACAATGGATAATTCAAGGCACGCGCTACAGGGGAAAACATTGTGTCGAGAACTAAACCTTGACAATGGATAATTCAAGGCACGCGCTACAGGGGAAAACATTGTGTCGAGAACTGAACCTTGACAATGGATAATTCAAAACACGTGCTACAGGGAAAACATTGTGTCGAGAACTAAACCTTGACAATGGATAATTCAAGGCACGTGCTACAGGGGAAAACATTGTGTCGAGAACTAAACCTTGACAATTGATAATTCAAGGCACGTGCTACAAGAAAAAAAACATTGTGTCGAGAACTGAACCTTGACAATGGATAATTCAAAACACGTGCTACAGGGAAAACATTGTGTCGAGAACTAAACCTTGACAATGGATAATTCAAGGCACGTGCTACAGGGGAAAACATTGTGTCGAGAACTAAACCTTGACAATGGATAATTCAAGGCACGTGCTACAGGGGAACATGTCGAGTGGAAGAAAAGAAAAAGCTTTAGTTTGTTCACGCAAAGTCTTTTTTTGGTTCGTGTGTGTGTGGAGGGGGAGGGGTATTTTTGTTCTTGTTTATTTCTGAAAATGTTTCCTTTGCATCTCGGTGTATTTTTGTAGCGTCGCGTGATTATTCCGGTAGGTTTGTCTTAATGATGTGATTATTCCGGTAGGTTTGTCTTAATGGTGTGATTATTCCGATAGGTTTGTCTTAATGGTGTGATTATTTTTCAAAACCTGTTGCCAGGAGTAGGTGGTATGGTGACACTAAGTAGCCTGGACTGTCAACTTTTCTCAAAAGGCACAAGAGTTCACGTTGCTTAATTGTTTGCGTTGTGCCACGTTTAGTTAACATTTTCTAATACTAAGACTTTTATTCCTTACTTTATTGGCATTTATTACATGTCGTAACAATGTTTGTTTTACGTTGTTTCTGCTGATGCACGTCGTAACAAAGAGTATTTTTTGTGTCTTTAATTTTTCTTTATTATTGTTTTTCTTCCAACACCAACAATAATTTGGTATATTTTCCAGAACTGTTTTGTATCGACTTGACATGTTCAAAAGTTGATAATATGATATGATAATACTGTTTCAGCAAATTTCTACATCGGAAATGTTCATAAAATCATTTTTTACGACTCCCAATAGTATCACTATAGCGTAGTAGGCAGTCTGTAACCGCAGCACCTTGTGAGGCGGTCTGCTGCGCGTGGCTAATGGCAGGTTTGTGTTGCCTCACAAGCTGATACAATACTGGCTTCACGGCATCACAGAAAAGGGCATGTGGTTTCTTCACAACCACGACTTAAGATCTCCATTATGATTGCCATTGTGTTCGGGCATGTTCTGAAGGTGAAAGCCTCCTCGCTTCATCCTGTACAGTTCACACAAGAAACTTGCATCGAGACATCTAGAGATAGGCCCGCTTATACAAGGTGGCTCAGTTTTCATAAAGTTTACTTGGAGGTGAAACTTTTCTTTTTTTCGATTTAAAAAACTTTTGTTGGTTTCAA
>JAWDGP010007366.1:25000-26339 GCA_033675545.1 Elysia crispata
AGGTACACAAGCTCAGGGATTCCACTGCTAAACCAAAGACACATAGTCGTTGAGAATATGGATAAACCTTGGTGGTTGCAAAGCTCAAGTGCTGGCTGGTTCGCCTGGGTGACGTGTTGATATAACTAAAGTGGTTATTACCCATCCTGGAGAATAAAACATTCAAGTGCTGGCTGGTTCGCCTGGATGACGCGTTGATATAACTAAAGTGGTTATCACCCATCCTGGAGAATAAAACATTCAAGTGCTGGCTGGTTCGCCTGGGTGACGTGTTGATATAACTAAAGTGGTTATTACCCATCCTGGAGAATAAAACATTCAAGTGCTGGCTGGTTCGCCTGGGTGACGTGTTGATATAACTAAAGTGGTTATTACCCATCCTGGAGAATAAAACATTCAAGTGCTGGCTGGTTCGCCTGGATGACGCGTTGATATAACTAAAGTGGTTATCACCCATCCTGGAGAATAAAACATTCAAGTGCTGGCTGGTTCGCCTGGGTGACGTGTTGATATAACTAAAGTGGTTATTACCCATCCTGGAGAATAAAACATTCAAGTGCTGGCTGGTTCGCCTGGGTGACGTGTTGATATAACTAAAGTGGTTATTACCCATCCTGGAGAATAAAACATTCAAGTGCTGGCTGGTTCGCCTGGGTGACGTGTTGATATAACTAAAGTGGTTATTACCCATCCTGGAGAATAAAACATTCAAGTGCTGGCTGGTTCGCCTGGGTGACGTGTTGATATAACTAAAGTGGTTATTACCCATCCTGGAGAATAAAACATTCAAGTGCTGGCTGGTTCGCCTGGATGACGTGTTGATATAACTAAAGTGGTTATTACCCATCCTGGAGAATAAAACATTCAAGTGCTGGCTGGTTCGCCTGGGTGACGTGTTGATATAACTAAAGAGGTTATTACCCATCCTGGAGAATAAAACACTCAAGTGCTGGCTGGTTCGCCTGGGTGACGTGTTGATATAACTAAAGAGGTTATTACCCATCCTGGAGAATAAAACATTCAAGTGCTGGCTGGTTCGCCTGGATGACGTGTTGATATAACTAAAGAGGTTATTACCCATCCTGGAGAATAAAACACTCAAGTGCTGGCTGGTTCGCCTGGGTGACGTGTTGATATAACTAAAGAGGTTATTACCCATCCTGGAGAATAAAACATTCAAGTGCTGGCTGGTTCGCCTGGATGACGTGTTGATATAACTAAAGTGGTTATTACCCATCCTGGAGAATAAAACATTCAAGTGCTGGCTGGTTCGCCTGGATGACGTGTTGATATAACTAAAGAGGTTGTTACCCATCCTGGAGAATAAAACACTCAAGTG
>JAWDGP010007367.1:2500-177500 GCA_033675545.1 Elysia crispata
GCAAAAGAGAGAAACATAACAACTCTAAAACACGGCAAGCTGTGGCTTGATAAAACTAAGTCATGCAGATGAACTATGGTTCAAATTTGTAGTCAGATACAGAACCAATAAGACACCATGATATTTAGTTTCCATCTTTAAATAAGGCAGTAAAATAAGAGGATTTGAAGGATATGATGAGTGGAACTGTATGTTTACAGCTTTAGGACACTCTTCCACTGCAGCTTAAGAACTCCCATAAGGGTTTGGGTATTTTGGACCAGGAGCTCACGTTGCTTTTATTTTATCATAGATAGTCCGTCTGTTTTCTTTTCAATCCTCTTAGTTCGGCACTGGAAGACATTAAATATCAGACACGTCTCTTCCTTCGGATGAGGGGCGAGTTTCTAACTGACAGAAAAAGTTGCGGAGCTATCCTGATAGAGCCACCTTAATCTTTGCATGTGTGGATGATAGAGAAGGAGGGATAGAGAGAGAGAGAGAGAGAGAGAGAGAGAGAGAGAGAGAGAGAGAGAGAGAGAGAGAGAGAGAGAGAGAGAGAGAGAGAGAGACTGAGATAGGTTTGTAGGAGTGAATAAGTGTTTTAGTCAGCTGATATGCGCTGAATTGACCAAGGTATTTCTGTTTCCTTACTAGCTCCCAGCACAGACTCACCAACTTGTATCTCTTCTTTATACCGATCACCAACACGGAATTACCAGAACGCCTCGGCTCGCAATGGGCGAATTGTGTGCATTCCTCGCTTTTCTAGTTCTATTTTTCACTAGGATTACAACCAACGTGAAAACATTTTGACGTCCCTTCTCATCCAAGCAGCTTATTCCAAGAGGAATGTGGAGCTGTTTGCTTTCTCTTTCCTCTCCTCACTATGTGCCAAAGTTGAAAAGAAGTCTGAAAACTCTATTGACCGCGAGTGGCGCTGTGAGCTCATTGACAACCACCACAGACCTTTCGATTTAGGCACAAATAAAGCAAGCGGCTCTTTCAGAGTTTAGATCTAAGGACAATGAGGTAGCGGCGCTGTTTACTCTGGCCAAAAAACAATATTTTTGGTTTAAGTTTTTCGAAGTGTGGTGTTTGGCACTGGCAGTCGCACCCAGCTCAATGGTTTGTACACTGGAGCCTACATTGACTGACAGTACATACTGTAACTCTCCTCTCGCGTGTTCCTCCTCCTCCCCGTGCATTTCATGTGTATATATGGCAAATCAAACACCAACTAGGAAGAGAGACCCCGAGCTCTTTGCAACAATCCTGTGCCATTTTTTAATGTTTGAAAAACAAAAAGAGTTAATCTGACAGAGAATAGCCAATACCGCTTATTGGCGTGTACGAACAACCCTCGATGAATGAAACTGTGTTCTCTAATAAACAAGAATTAGAACTCTGTATAGAAATACCGAAGCTACGCTACAGCAGTATCGCCGTCGTTGCAGGCACATTGAGAACTGCTGTAATATCCGAGGGAATTTAAAGAGAAACATACCATTTCCTTGCTTTCGATTTCCTAATCCTGGCCACAACTGCCATTAATATGAAACATTGTCAGTCGGTACGCCTCAGCGCGGGCCTGCTGCAGCATTGCGCCTTCTAATTTTATCGAAACACGTTCTGATAGTGCTCAAGATCAGCCACGTGCAACAAGGGAGTCCCACTTACCGTTACTTCCAGAAGCGGAGGACGAAGATGCCAGGGCTCGCTGCTGCTTCAGTCTTTCTTTCAGTTTCAGCATTATGTCTGAGGGAGGAGAAAAATCCTGAAACAGTTATTCTCACCTGTTCATTGAGGAAGGCATTTTTTTTTGTTTTGGGGGGTCATTTGCGAGAAACAATTGAAAAAGAATGAAATAGCTCCGGGATATAATAAATAAATAAATATTGCGACAAGTGGCAATGATAGCATAATTTTTGGCCTTTCTAATAACTGATGTTTAAAACTTGCCAGACGCATTTTTAATAAAAAAAATTTTTAAACAGAGAGAGAGAGAGAGAGAGAGAGAGAGAGAGAGAGAGAGAGAGAGAGAGAGAGAGAGAGAGAGAGAGAGAGAGAGAGAGAGAGAGAGAGAGTTCATAAAAATTACGAAATACGTGTCCCACGCCAAATTACCAAAGATGTGCAGACCGCTGTGATTATACCTCCATTCTGACTGTAAAGACACACACGCTACATTCAATCATTGTGCAATTCCCCATGAAAGTAGTTCACTTCCGTGTCAGAATGATTTGGGGCCAGAGCGTATGATTACCTCGAGATCGAAGTATACCGGCAAACAATATCAATACTCAGGTCTTCTTATTTTTTTTTTTTTTTTTTCAAAGATAAATATTTCTATCCAGTTGAAGCAAAATCCACGGATAAAAGGAGACAGTCATATTACTCTCTCTCTCTCTCTCTCTCTCTCTCTCTCTCTCTCTCTCTCTCTCTCTCTCTCTCTCTCCCTCTCCCCTTCTCTCTTTCACCCCTCCCCCCCTTTTCCGGTGTCTGTGTTCTGGACATACTTTACTTTTCATTCAAAGTGAAGCAAGATTAAAGCCATTCATCACTCTATTACACTGTCAGTTATTCTCCTCACCAGCCTGGGGAAGACCAAAGAGACTGGTACAACGTTGGTAGCGACACACACACACACACACCACATCAATACAACCACAATGTAGTAACTGCCATCTGTTTTGCGGATTAGGGAACGGCCATTTTGCTACTGTTACTGCCAGGAGACTGCAAATCTTGATGAATGAAAGTTTACTTTTATGGAAATCGAAATTAAGTAAATAGAGCCTCTCATTTTTACTGATTTTTTTTTTTTTTTTTTTTGTAACAGAGTTGGGACACACTAACGAAAAGACGTGATATTTTTTTAGTTATTGGCAAATATAAACTTTGAGGGACAAAGATATCAAAAACCTGGGCCAAGTTGGACCATCCCCATCATGACAGTGGACACAATGCTCTACGCAGTTCTTCGACAGTGGTAAACCTAGCCTAGAAGGGCTGGTAGTTTGCGGCTTCCAGGGCGACCCACCACAGGTCGGCAGCACCAGCAGGCTGCTGCTAGTCCCTGAAGGACGACATGTAGCTCTGGTTGCTCGCTGACATCTTCAACAAATCTGCTCCGGGTTATTTCGCTTCTAATTTCTCCAGGGAAGAGCTTCATAGTTTGTTAAAAACAACCTACGACCCTCTTTGTGGGAAGAAAGGGATGGAGTGTGTGTAGAGTAACTTGATTGGCCCGCAGGGTACACTGAAGCACTGTCCTCTTCAGCGGTTAACCGTGTGGCTTTTATATATATATATATATCTTCCCTTCTCACTTAGAAATTGATAATTTATATTTGTCATTATTACGATAATGAAACACACCTCTGGCAGACGGAATTCTTCTGAGCGAACCTCAAATCATGCACACAAAGATGTCTAGGATCAACAGAGGCTAAATAATTAATGTTCGGCTGATGCTAGACGAATACAGCGTGAAGAATCCATTAACCAAGGTGGCGCCAGGAAACGCTCAAGTGGGTGTGAAAGTTTCACGGCGATTTTGATGTACCTCTTTCAATTCGTAAAAAAAAAGATTTCAGGCTTTGGAAATTTAAAAAAAAAAAAAAAAAACCTTTTGTTTTTGTTTGTTTGTTTTTGTTTTTTTTTTAATCGTATAAAATATATTGAAAATTTGAAAATGGTGTTTCTAAAATTTTGTTGTCTTTTTTCAGGGGGGGGGGAGGAGAGGGAGGGAGGGAGAGAGAGAGAGAGAGAGAGAGAGAGAGAGAGAGAGAGAGAGAGAGAGAGAGAGAGAGAGAGAGAGAGAGAGAGAGAGAGAAGAGATAATATAAAATTAATGATACAGAAATTCCTCTCCCTCCCGCTGTTTCTTCCCTCAGACATCCAGATGTCTACCGTAACTGACATTAAGTGAAGTGGGGCAGGGGGACTCTGTCCGACATGGTAACTATCGACGCTATTTATCGCACTCACTGCAGATGAAATTAGCACGAACGATTCGCATGTCTGGACAGAACTAATTGAGAGCTGCCGTAGCTGCTCACGACGAGAAGAATTCCCTCTATGTTGCGATATACAGAATAAATATCATAGAGTTGTAGAGGCCAAATCAAGTAGAGCAGCAGTGGGCAACAGCAAACGACATGCAATGCTCTCTCACTCACTCACTCACTCACTCTCTCTCTCTCTCTCTCTCTCTCTCTCTCTCTCTCTCTCTCTCTCTCTCTCTCTCTCTCTCTCTCTCTCTCTCTCTCCTGTTTCGCTTTCCCTCTTATGGCCTAATAAAAGTGCTCAAGTAGTCCAGCCATACCTACTGCAATATTAACATCTAAACTGACAAGAAACTGTAGCTCCATCACAATATAGAAGGGAAACTATCATCTCAATAACGAGTCGCATAAAGAGGACATGAAGCTCAGTCGATTTGTAATCATCGGCATCATTTTCTCAACTATCACACAAATATTGGTGTTTTTAACCATTGTATAATCATTCTCACTTAAATGAAGGAGATAACTTGTTATCTGGTTGGCAAGTCGGCAGTAATCTGGAGGGATAGGGGGATTAGATAGTCAAGTATAAAATCAGTTCTCTCGACCTGGTCATGGCCGAGATGATGTAGACCACCCAGGGCATGACTGCCCGCTGGTTAAGTCAATCAGCAGATGATATTCTAATGATAGGATGTGTCTAGCCGAGTGTCTAGCTCAATTGCATCACTTCTGTCACTGACTAATTATGATGACAAAGAGATTTGAAAAAATAGTAAAAATTAAAGAGAGTGAAGGGCGGGGGGCACTTCTCTCAGGATAGACAGACATGCATTGTTTCAGAAAGATGCACCGGTAATATTGTGGAGTGAACTTCTTGACATTTTCATGTTTTAAACCTCACAGGCTGAAAAATTATTTTAAATAATTTCAAATGATTTGGACTTAATCGCGTGTAAATACACAGACTATAACGTAACAACAAAAATTAGTGTTGAGGATGGGATGAGATCGGAAATTTATCTGACCGAATTAATGCCCTAAGAAACTAAATTTCGAACAGTAGCAAGCTCGACACCCCAATCATTACAAACCTCGCGCAAAACTGGTCAGTCTCTTGGAGCACGAGACACTTCCGCTCTGGCTGGTGTCGCTAGCGTCACTACCCTCACGTGACTGTCCTAATTTGGTAATGGTGGATGGTCGCGGGACTGCAGGACCAGCTAGTATGATCTCCGTCCTAGTAGCGGCAGCTCTGACCACGGGCGCTAGCGCTGAGCTTGGTGAAGGAGACCAGGGAATGCCTCGAGCACTTGCTCCAGGCTGAGTAGAATAACGGACTTCAGTGTCACAGAAAGATGAGGCACGCTTCTCAAGGGTTTCCGTCTCTTCAGATTGAATACTGACCAGAGAGCAATGGCAGGATGATTGATGCCTCCAGGAGGCAGAGAGAGAAAAGTCAGTAGATTGTGCTTGAAGATGTCCAAGTGTGTCTTTTAAAAAGCTTTCATCTTTTGATAAACGCGTCCTTTGTCTGTGCGAACTACGTCTTGTGGTAGTGTATTGACATCTATGCTGGACATTTTCCAATCCAACACACTCTACAGCGCTCAAGTTTTCCGAGTGGTTGATGATATACTCCCCGCTTGTTGTGCTGTTCCCGCCAAAACTACTGTTACAGCTGCTGCTGGTACAGCTTTGACTACTGCTCTTGAACTTATCACTGGCGTCACGAACGTTTTCAATTATCTTACAGTTTCCGATAAGAAACTGTGTAGCGTTGTTGTTAATAAGGCTAACGCCATCATCGCTGGTAGCATCACTCTCGCTACTGCTGCAATCACCGCTACCTCTCCCGCTGCTACTGCTGCTGACACTGCTAGCACGGGTCGCTTGTTTCAGCATGGACCTCGGCGACTGAATGATGCGAAGACCGCGGTATTCTGTGGTTGCTACAGCCCAACACAGGTCACGCTCATGGCGATGGCGACAGGGGTTACAGTTCGTCCTGCACAAGGATGAGGCAATCTGTGAGGAGAGCGTCCCGACACCCGCTAACGCGGAGCTCATTGCACGCCTTTTCCTAGGCTACCCGCGCCTGTCATTGAATTGAAAGAGGAAAGTCTCCTTCAAAGTCGGGTTCCAGCTTCTTTTAATAGGCCGATTATTTGTTCCCGCTATACACAGAATAAGTGATTAGTTCCATCCTTTTAGCCGAATAGTGACGGTTCCTTCATTAGTTTTTCAAGCAAGTCTAATACAGCTTCAAATAATGTGGCAAAGTTCTAAACAAAAGTGCCAAGTTTTAAAACTTCTTTTTCCGCTCCTAGAGAAAGGAATTCGAATGCCCAAGACTTACAATATAACACGGAATTTCTAATGATCAACATCTAAACAGACACATGAAGTTAAACTCCCAAAACAAATCAAATTAAAACATCCGTATTTGATTATAGAGAAACATTGGAGCACCATCGTGATTGTTTGTATCTTCACGCCTCGCGAACAAGCTCTGTTTTAAGTTAAGTCCTCGGCTTAATATCACACGGATACACTCTCATACGTCGCCGCACACCGCACATCAGTATAATTATACTTCACACTGAAGCTTTCACTACTCCTCATAGTAAGTCTAGCCACAATGTGTGTGTGTGTATATATATATGTATGTATGTATGTATGTACACATATAAAATCTTATAACTTTATTTTGCTTGCTTTGGCATAAACCTTCATTATGTTTTGTTATAAGTCTTCACAAGAGATAACCATTAAAACTCTTTACAGCAGAATTAAGAACCGAGTAGAGTTTTGATTAAATTAATAACAATCATAAAATATCGAGTGCACGCAGTAATTTAACAAAAGACACGGTTACCACTCTAGTAATTACAACAGTGTGTGTGTGTGTGTGTGTGAGAGAGAGAGAGAGAGAGAGAGAGAGAGAGAGAGAGAGAGAGAGAGAGAGAGAGAGAGAGAGAGAGAGAGAGAGAGACTATGCAACCATTCTCGCTTTAAGATGTCAAAATATCATCAAAACTTGCTGAAAAATAATGTAGGAGCTGCACTGAAATTTAAAATAATAAAAACGTGGAAAAGTTGTGTTGGTTGGTGGGTTTCCTGATAATTGTGCAACAGGTGTTCAGGGATTGTAGAAAATATCCTTAAGTTGTCATCAATGCTGCCCAACCCAACTCCGACCCCCAGAGCTTGTCTCGCATTATTCTGGGACCGAGAAAGATTTGTTTCGACTAGACCACACTTAGCGAGTGTTGCATTCCTAACCTGAGCCAGACAGAAGACAAGCCTTAGCTCCTCCCGCGGCTCCCTGGCGTGTTCTGTATGAATTGGGTATTGAGTTTTATGAAATATTTTGATCTAAGCTCAGAGCGTTTCCAGTGATTGGCAAGCGAGCTCAAGCCTAGATCGAAGGCCTGGACAGCTGCGGACGGTATCTACCATAACAAGACGAAGCACTAGATGAGAAGATAACGCAGACAAACGTTAAAACAGTGCCTCAGGGAGGCTCGATATAATTCTAGATTAGATAAAAAAAAAAAAAAAAAAAAAGGCCTACATGATGTATTGCAGGATTAGATTAAAGGAGAAATTTCTATTTTAAGTTTTGTCTAATTCAATTCACCGGTTTGGTTATAGTTTCGAGTTTACAGATTGTAATGGAGGGGAAACAAGTTCAAGTTTGTACACTTCTCATCACGTCGACCTTCGGCCTGGGTAACTGGAGGTTCCACTCGCCGCCACTAATCACGCGTGGGACCTTGCCTTCTTATCGATTAGTCTCCAGTCTTAGTGCTGTTGTGTGGGTCAGCGTGTGTGTGTGTGTGTGAGAGAGAGAGAGAGAGAGAGAGAGAGAGAGAGAGAGAGAGAGAGAGAGAGAGAGAGAGAGAGAGAGACTTAATGTCTTGCACAAATAGCTGCATTCCAACGAGGAGGGGAGGGGGGGAAGAGGGGGATCTCTGTCTTGCCACCTCTCACAGAACAGGTTGTTGAAACCTTTGTTTTAGTCGCTCGACTGACATACATTTAGCATACATCTGCATGGACGTGCAACAGTCTACCACTTAAGTCTTGTTGCCCATTTTATATTGAAAAATTACGCGAGTTTATGAAATACTGTACTTTTAACAAGCTTGGGGAAAATTTCCATCTAATGCATGCAACCCACGTCATTATAGTACAATTTACAAAAAAAGAATCCACATGAACTGAAGTTCTTAGGCCGCTTATCAGGATAGAGTGATGGCAATCGCGGTACTAAATCAGCAAGCCTGTCCAAAATTTGACTGATAGGGCTCCTTTAGAAAGACTCTTATCTCTATTCTAAAAACTTAGTTGCTTTAAGGCGCGGCTGTAACATTTTGCTATTGTGAAAAATAACAAAGCAATATTTTGGTCCAGAATGTGGACCTCTCGATACACCACTGCAGCAAGGATTTTAGACAAAAGGTTAACTGTGGCGGCGGTAAGATTGTTTTGTTGACCTTCTGCAATTACGCCATGCCGCAGCGCTTCCCAAGAGAGACAGACCAGCAAGTCTCGTGTCTCAGGACAGACAGCTAGAGTTAACTGATCTGACCGGCCTGTATTGTCCTCAACACCAATGTTACAAGATAAAAGCGGCCGCGGACTCTCTCTCTCTTTCCTGCGATGTGCACTGAGTTACTGGTACAGTGTGCAGTTGGGCTTCAGGCGGGGGTGGTCAGCTGTAGCAACCAGAGGGAAGAATCGAGTCGCCGGGAGATGACAGGCGCGGCCACGGCTTGCTTCACTTTGCTCCATGTGTATGGGCAGTGTCAATTGGTAACAATCGAGAGAGAGAGAGAGAGAGAGAGAGAGAGAGAGAGAGAGAGAGAGAGAGAGAGAGAGAGAGAGAGAGAGAGAGAGAGAGATTTTGGGGGGTTGAATAAAAAAAAATATGTGCCAAAGCTACTTTATGGGTTGTTGTTTTTGTTTTGTTTTTTTTTTTTTGTCATCAATGGTGTTCATTAAAAAAGAAAATCGAGATTACAAAGTGCATGTTATATTCTAAAAAAAAAAAAAAAAAAAAAAAGCTGCAAACAATTCCAACAGATTCCTTATAATCATTGTTTTCATTGAGAAGAAGTCTTGATTTATGTGCATAACACCAGAAAACACAGATATCCGACAACTCACGGCGATTACTGTAACATACTCGATAGAAACATTAAATGTAACACCAAATTGACAGAAATTCAGTTATCAAGACGGAGATCAGAAGTGGCTCACTATAACGAGAACAAATCAATCTGGGTTGTGTATCGAATGCGTTTAATTCTTCACGCCTAGTGTCAATTGCTTGGTGAAATCATTAGAGGAAGAGAACAAATTCCCTTCTTCTCACACCGCACTGGTGAGTGCTTAATAGTCTAGCCTAACAAAGAGCAAAAGCATTTTGAGTATCTATTCGAAGAGCAACTGTAAGCAGAAATTGACAAGTCACCCTCCACTTCTATGATATCAGAACTCAACTGAAAACACAATGTTGATAAACCACAACAATCCAAACACGAAATCACAGACACAACCCTATGATATAAACAGCATGAACTCATCATTATCAACTATCAAGGCTACAAATAGTCCGTAACGCAGGCTAGACTTAACCAAAAAAAAAATACTTTCTATTTTTCAGACATTTTGTTCCAGTTTTGCTCAATAATGCAACTCAAACTTTTTTAAGTTTAAACTGTCTAACCTTCTAAAGATTTTATCGACTGTGATTCGCTATCGGCGCTGTATACAAGTAATGACAAACCGAGCCAACACATGGTCATTCTCTCTCTAGCTAGATCTAGATCTACATACAAGAACACTAGCGAAATTCACAGTAATGAAGCGCTATTGCTGTATATCGTCTAAAAGTCTCTCTGCGCTCCACCGATTTGGGAAAAATTCACAGAGAAGATGTACGAACCTGAAACGGTGATAAGCTGTTTAAATACAATTCTTGCAAAACATGAGACCCAACTATCCCCGGCATAAGTTCCGCAATCAGTCGCCATCTTGAGATCGCTGTAGATCTCCATCTCCACATGTGGTAAGGAAAGTTTGGCAGGACGGGGGAAAAGTGGGCAGGGAACCCAAGGGTTGGGCGGGGCTTACAAGACAGACCTACAGCTGCAGGCCACTGGGTAATACGGAGGGAGGAGTCTGTATCACTCCAGGTATCTCATGACAGCAAAAATTAGAGCAGTGTGTGTGTGTGTGTGTGAGGGGGAGGGGAGATATAGAAAACATTTCGATGTTGGTTTTTTTTTGTTTTGTTTTTGTTTTTAATTTATTATTAAGAAAACTTATTGAACAGTTCGTTGCCAAGTACAAAAGGTGGATGGAGGAGGGGAAAAATATGTTTACGTGAATCTCCGTCAAGTGGACATCATCTGACAACAGCAAAATTAAACAGTCCGGTCTTTCCATATACCGCCATTCCAGTTATATGGTGGAGAAATCGCATACACAATCATTCTGTTTTGTGCAAGAAAACATGAAGATAATCATAATGTATCAAACATTCGGGAAATTTTCAACGAACCTCAACTAAGATATTTTAATTTCTTTTTCACTTTTATTACTATTTTTTATTATTATTATTTCTCACCATGCCTTACACAAAAAAAAAAAAAATTTAGGGGGGAAGTGGAGAAATGAAAATTGAGCATTCACCTCTTAGATCTATACTTACTTTACTCTCTCTCTCTCTCCTCCTTCCCCCCCTCTTTCCTTCCCCTACCCTTTTCCACCACATGCACGCACACGTTAAATCTCAGTGGGTAATTCCCAGTTATCTGAAGGATCCCAATGCGTGTCCCCTGAACCTCGAGAGGAGGAAAAGAACGAATCTATTTGAGATGACACCACATCACACCTTAGGGAAATCACTAGTACGATAATATAAGACGGTCCTCCGCGCTTTTCTCTCTTGCGACTTAAATCCCCTAAGATTCCCTTCTTTAGAAGAATCGAAGTGAAGTCATTTATTTAGGACCAGAGTCAATTTTGACCATAGAAGAGTTAGATTACATTTTCTATTTCCTTTCCATGACGTTGGTGTCGCCCTCGTGCCTCATTTATTTCACCAAAAGATGCACGAGTAAACCCGCGCTGGTAGAACCCTAAAGGAAGATTTCACCTGAGGAATCTTATCATTCAACAGGATAATTGCGTCCCCTTATCGTCTTTCATCT
Organism: Elysia crispata; assembly: GCA_033675545.1. NCBI lineage: Eukaryota > Metazoa > Mollusca > Gastropoda > Plakobranchidae > Elysia > Elysia crispata. The sequence goes on from JAWDGP010007367.1 coordinate 13,716, forward strand.
CATCGCTAAGCTACCGGGCCTGAGGCCAGCCGTCACAGACCACCACTATAGCTGTAACGTCGGGCCTGGCTACTTCAAGACCATACAACGAATGCGACACTTGGCTATTTTTTTAATATATTATGTTCTTAACTTCCTTACAAATTTAGAGCGCCAGAGTGATAGCTTAGTCTGTCGGACGTGACAACAAGGAGGTGCGGGTTCGATATGTAGCGATGTCTTTACGATGTTGCGGCGGCATTTTATCAATTCAGCAAAATTCTTCGGGGAAGCCATGGGACATAACTTGATCAAAATGAAGAATCCGACTATCCTCTCACTTGTCTCTTCAGTGGAAGTGAACCATACCGAGTTTGTGCAGGCACAATCAAGTAAAGCACAGGCAGCTCCACTAGAGTGTACACACAAACAATAAAAAAAAATAAAAAAAACCAAATTCACTCGAGTACTTATGCTGAGAGCAATCCCAATTTTATGGGTTATAATCATATTTTAGAAGAACATTACTCTACCGGGATGTATGAGCGTCGCTTTCATTAATGCAACAATATTCTCGTTGTAAATAGAGAAAAGTAATGTTGAAGACAACTTTCCAAACTCCCGTATCTTCAGTTGGTTGAGTGGCTTGTAAGTCTTTCAAAACCGATGCCATAAACTCACTGAGTATAAACATGCATGGTAATAATAATAAAGACAAAACACACCGATTCATAAGATTCCAAGTCCAAAACAAAGAGGCCTGAAATTTGTGCCTCAGTTTCGGGTGATGTAACTGCAGGCTGTGAACTGGGAATATCATAAAGTTGTCGCTTACGTTCCAGATTGTTTAAGATGGCGACAAATGTAAGGGTATCGGCTATAACCTATGATGACAATCTTCAATAAATTGATCTCTGACATTCCAAGATGGGGAAAAAAATTAGATTCGGACTAAGGAGGTTAAGGCCGTTTTTTTTTTTTTTGTTTTTTTTTTTTTTATTCATCTTTCAAGTCTTGTTGAATTTTGTTCATTTTTTTTATTATTATTTTTTTAAATTATTATCAATAAAAACTGATATTTTGGTTAGCAAGTGGTGATGAGTTATCTCGTTAATAACGTAGAAAATGAAACTCAAAAGGTAGAGTTTCAAAGAGGTCTAGGAAAGAGATTGACCTCACAAGATCAGCCACCAACCCATCCGAAATACAGTTATTATTCAGTAGCGGCCAGGGTCAAACAAACAAACAAACAAAAAAAAAACTAGCACCAAACTTTAAAGTTTGAACGTGTATTTTGCCCAACGGAACGCGACTGTCACTGAATAGAATCCAAGACTTGCGACGATCTTATGTTGTAACTGCCTTGACGGAACCCACTGTGGAAACAAGGTGACCAGCCTAATCACACTGCCTCTGGCGACGGCCATCATGTCGGCCAGCGGGAGAGGCGCGGGGGGCGCTAGCCCAGCCAGCTCCGCATCAATCAGCGGAACGACATGTCACATCTTCTTTCAAGCAATTTGAACAGTAAATAAATGTGTCAGTTCTGTCACAGCTTCTAATGGGCAGAGCCCACTTGAGGAGACGGTCCGGGTATCTGGAGCAGACATCAGTGCCTGTCGCATGCCGACACCATCACTGTTATACAGACCACAGTAGTGAAATATTTAGACACCACAAGAACAAGAAGAAGAAAATGGACGGGACTAGAAATGAGTATATGTAGTTTGAAAGTAGCTGAGTGCGAAGACTTGGGTAGTCCAACGCCTTAACAAATTACATGCATGTCAGAGAGGATGATTCATGTCCTCAAAACCTACACATTATTTCTATTCTAAATCAAGCTTAAATCAGTGATTATACTTGAAACAAAGCAATATAATATAATGGTTAGTGTTTAGTGATTATACTTGAAACAAAGCAATATAATATAATGGTTAATGTTAACAAAACCACAATCACAATTACCCCTCATACGTGAAGGTGGTGATACTACATGTACCTGGCTAAGGTCAACTCCCAACCGGCAAATCCGACAGATCAGTTTTTCCCTTTAAACGGGCCGCATGCTTCCTCCCTCAGCCCATCATACTGTTGCCTATCACTGAGCTCATTCGTTGTCAGATTGCATACGATTCGAATTTCTTCTATTGACAGCCAATTAATAGTCTTTTCTTCTTCCTTCTTTTCTCCCTCTTCTTCTTCTTCTTCTTCTTCTTCTTCTTCTTCTTCTTCTTCTTCTTCTTCTTCTTCTTCTTCTCTTCTTCTTTCTAGGACTTGCAGTAAACAAAACTTTACATATCAAATTAAGCATAGCACCTTTTTCGGAATCTTTCTTGCAGCAGTACACTTTTCGCGACATTTTGATGACTAGAGTAACAATTACTGAACCGGAAATAACAGAAATGAAAGAGTCATGAAAGGGCCATTTGGCTCCAGTCACTGTAAGGCACATAAACATGTGCATAAAAAAATAAATAGAAACTTTAACATCCTATCCCGAATCCTCCTTCACCCCCTCCCCCCCATTTTCCCTCTTCTCTTTTTCCCCAAATACACCCGTCTACCCCGATCGAAATTCTCGGTTTCCTCATTCTCTCTCGTGTAGAGTCGACCATTTCCCGATTATTCTTTTTCTTCCCCCACCCAAAATGCAGACCAGCGTCAATTATGCAATAGATAAAACTAGCCTGCTGTGAGCGCGTGGATTCAAAAGTGATTATTATTTAGTTCCCTTACTTCAATCAAAATCTCTCCTCGATTGTTACTAGTACATTCTTTAGCTGAAAGTGGTAGGTTTGGGTTCAAAACATCCACATTTCGAGTGGTTAGTGAGGGGAGGAGGATGGACTGTAGCCTAGTCCCGCACTATGGGGCTCACGCGTAAATTATTTCAGGCAGAAGCCTGTCGAGTGGACACAAAAGACTGGATGGCCAGGTGGGGAAGGTTCACACCTCCAGATTGGAGCTCTGGACACAACACATAGCTAACTGATTACAAGCGTCCAGCGCCCGATGCCCGGTGGTAGCTGCCATGCTGGGGAACACAGAGGAGATCCAGCGGAGCATCTTGCTGGGACTGATCAGTGTGGAAATTGGTTCGTTAGCACAGACAGCAGGAGGCATGATTCAGGACGATTTTTTTTTTTTCAAAGAAACGTTAAGTAAAGCAAGCTAGCAGGGGCAGTCCAGCCTCAAAGGAGCAACTTTGCTTCATAGACCAACCACGCAGTCTTCTTTAGAGGGGTTGTTCTGTGCTCGCTCTCTCTCTCTCTCTCTCTCTCTCTCTCTCTCTCTCTCTCTCTCTCTCTCTCTCTCTCTCTCTCTCTCTCTCTCTCTCTCTCTCTCTCTCTCTCCCCCTCCCTCTCTACTTATCTATCTACCTATCTATCTTATCTATCTATCTATCTCCCCATCACTTTATTGTCTCTCTAATTATAGATAAAAACAGCAGCAACTGTAGTAGTAGTAGTAGTAGTAATAGCAGCAGCAGCAGCAGTAGTAGTAGTAGTAGTAGTAGTAGTAGTAGTAGTAGTAGTAGTAGTAGTAGTAGTAGTAGTAGTAGTAGTAGTAGCAGCAGCAGCAGCAGCAACAGCAACAACAACACAACAACAACAACAGTAATTTAGTGGGAATAAAAATAAAAAACTGGAGAAGTAAACCAAAACCCGTGCCTTATACTGCTGGCATGATGAACGGTGACTCAAAAGGCTTAATAGGACCGCAAATCAATAAAACGGTGACATAATAGCATGTTTGCACTACGTGCATTTTCTCGAAGTGTCCGCCAGTTTAACTTGATCGACTCGCTCACCTTAGCGCAGCTCTGTAATCCGAAGGCGATAATCTCGGACTCAGGGTAAGGATTATTTTTTGTGCGAAAGTTTCACGCGTCTCTGGGCATTTAATCCCGTGTTGCGACTAGCGCCCCACTCCCCCTGCCCCCCATGCTAACTTTTCCTCGACAGGCCACAGTCCCAAGCCTGAGCGGTCTGATCAGATCACCACTGTTTGATGAACCGCGTCGTCGCTAAACACGAGGGTCAAATAATTGTCAGTAATATTAGTGACTGATTTACTCATTGTTTTCCCTAACCCGGTCTACCGCAGACGGTTATTTCATGAGGGAGTGAAGACCACAAAGAGCATCGCCATAATCATCGGAAACGAGAGATGAGGAATTAAATGAGGTGTTCTTAAGTTCTTTGACCATTCCATGATGACAAGCACTAAACCCATATCTTGAAGGATTTTCCATTTCCATGATGCTTTCGGCTTGTAAATTTAGTACGCGTGTGTTTGTGTAACTGTGTTTAACAAATCCAAACAAAACCTTCTGACAGCGATTTTCTTGTAGATCGATACCCCTATATCGAGACAGCACAATAAGTTGAATTGCACTCAAGACCAGCTATCGATATAGTTTCGATACTCCTTAATCGAGAAAACACAATAAGTTGTCTTGCACTCCTATCGATATAGTAATATTGCTACTGAATGTGAACAAGTTCGTTACCCCAAAACTATTTACTCTGCCATCTGAAGCGATGCTCAGAAATGAGTAGCCTGTTCGAGGGAAAAAAGGTTGGGGTGTTGGGGTGTGATACAACCTCTCTTGACTGCTTGGGGCTAATTGTGGTAGATTGACTCGTTGGTGAACTAGTTGAATAATAGGCACTGTATACTTTTGTCTAATTGATAAATTGGCTGCTTGATTATTTCACTGATTGAGTTTCGATGGTTCGTCTGTTTGTTGCTCGATTGATACTTTTCCAATCTCAACGCCTCGCATATGTCCCTCAGGCCTTGTTTACATTCGATGTCACTACAAAGCAATACAGAGTCCACGCTTGTAAACATGGGTGTGTGAAAGGTTAACAGGCAGAGTGTCTGCCCTCCAATTCTCTCAGTATCACAGGTAAACATGGTTGTGTGAAAGGTTAACAGGCAGAGTGTCTGCCCTCCAATTCTCTCAGTATCACACGCTTGTAAACATGGGTGTGTGAAAGGTTAACAGGCAGAGTGTCTGCCCTCCAATTCTCTCAGTATCACAGGTAAACATGGTTGTGTGAAAGGTTAACAGGCAGAGTGTCTGCCCTCCAATTCTCTCAGTATCACAGGCCCAACTCATATTTCGCAAGTAACTTTCTAATCTCAGAACTACGCTCCAGGCGATGACTTCTTGGGACAGCGTGAAATCCAGACTTGCGCTTCCAACACACTTGTTTGTCGACATTGATAGGCAATCAGAAGGCAAAGGACAAAAAGCAGCCGTCGCAGTCGATTAGAAGATCCCAAGAGAACAAAGAATGCTATAACATTTAGAGCTGCCATTGATCCTAATTTTCAAAAAAATCGTGACAGGGAATCTATCAGACGCAGTGATCAGACGGTGCACCTTATATCACAATTTCTTTCGGCCGTCACAATCCGGCTTTTATAGGCATAAAAATATCACAACGGCAAAAAGAAAAAAAAAAAAAGAAGAAGAAGAAACAACGAAAAACAGAACTTGCACAAAGATACAGAATCGTAAGAGCAAAGGCGATGATCAGAAGTGGTTTTTTTTTTTGGCAACATCTGGCTTTCTCAAGATTAGCTTTAAAATATGTGGAATTAAATAGAATCTAACAGAGTCGTCTGATAAATCACATAATTTGAAACTTTCCTGCGCATATTTGAAACTACAAAGAGCAGAAATTCGTATAGAAACTAGAACTCACCGTCCTCCTTCAAGTCAGCTGTGATGGCTTTCTTGATGGGGCGCGCCCTCCTCGGATTGTACAGCTCCCCAGCGTCGGCCGCCGTGGCTCCGCCCAGCAGAGCAGAAGCAGCGCTAACAGCGTCTCTGCCCCCTTCCCCTCCAGCACTAAGCCTGAGGTCTAAACCTCCCACCCTCTTGCTGCTAGCCGTGTGTGTTTCCGTTGAAGCCGGCCGGTCGTTATTCTTCGAAAGAGTCCACCTGTCCTCCACCTGCCGCCGAACGTGAACCAAGTCCTGAGAAGCCGAGGAGAGAGACGGCTGAAGCTGTCCCCTGGACCCCAGCGCCGCTTTCGAAGAGGACTTCGAATCCTGCACGACCTTTACATCTACATGGGACAGCTTCGCGCTCTTCCCCGTAACTCCTGAAGGGACTGATGTGGATGACGTCGATGATGAAGCAGTAACAGATTTTCCCGATGAACCATGTCTTGCAGCGTTAACGCCGGATGAAGTTGATGATGATGAAGCATGTGCGGCAGAGGCTGTATTCTGTCCTATCCACCGCACATCTGGGTGCCGCTGATGGTGATAGTCTGTGGTGGAGATGGAGGATGAGGAAGAGGACGGCCCTGGCTGATGGTATGCGTTGTTCGTGACATGCTGACGGTATTCGTTGGAATGTGGGTAGGGAGGCTGGGACATGACTGATGACGCCGATGAGGAAGGGGTGGCTGGGGGCAGCACCAGTCCGTGGTAGTTCACGGAAGAGTTGGACACGGATGGCGGAGGCGGGTAAGGAGGGGAAGATGACGACTCAGACTGTTTGGCGTTGTTGTTAGCGTTCCCACGACTACTGCTTCCTCTGTTAGACGAAACTCTAGACGCCAATGCCGCGGCGGCTGCTGAAGATGATGAGGTGTATGATGACGGTGGAAAGGAAGTTGTTGAGGACTGGTGAGGTAGAGCTCCAGGTACGGCCGAAAAGTTAAGAAAGTTGAGGTTGGTCTCCCTGATGTCTCGGCTGCTGGTGAGGGTCGAGTTAATCACATCAGAGGGGTAGGCCAAGCTGTCCTGGTAGGTCCCGTCCCAGTTAACCTGGACAGAACGGATAGATACACAATGCTTCTTGAAATGGGGAAAGGAAGATGAGGAGGGGGGAACAAGAAGGAGTTATAACAATTTTACATTTTTTTTTCTCCCCCACTCTCTCTGACCAAGTATTGTTATTATTTTTAACAATAATACCCAGCAGTTGCTTGCACCGACCAGCTGTCATTAGATTTTAAAGAAACAGAAGAAAATCTTTAAATGATCGTCCCTTTCGTGACTGGTAAAGATTTGTTTTGGAGTCGAGAGTAATGAAAACCCCAACCAGATCACACAATTTGAGCTTGCAAAAACCAGTTTCAGCCGAAACTAACGAAGTAGGTCCCATAAGGATTTTCAAACTCGCAGACAATGATGGCAGAAGACACAGAGAGCTTAGAATTCAGTGCCAACGTTCAGCGTTCAACAGATTTTGGTGCACACTCAGAGTAAACTATTTTGGGACGCTCTTCACCGACAGAAAACACCATTCTTGGTAAACGCGGCTATTTTGACATACACGCATTCATTGTCTTTAAGTTACAATAGACACATGCATTGTCTTCAAGTTACAATGGACACATTGTTCGATTCCCAAGAGCGGTTAGTCCGCGTGCCCAAAGTCTCAGGAGAGGACACCGGACTCTGGGGGGCCTGACCTCATTACATGCATTGGTGATTAATTGCTTATGTTGTGTCAGGTCAGCGTATTATGCACGATTCTGCCTCATTATTTTCTGACTGATCTATCTATATTTCAAACGTCACCCAAATTCCCACAAGGAGCCTTCCCTTCACCACGCCATAGAAAAGCGTGGGTGGAAATCAAGAACACTTGTTTGCTTTCAACCACGGACAATCTTCTCAGGGCGAAACCCGTCTTGACCTCCCTGAGCTGCTCCCGTCACTCGCCGCGCGACAAACTGACATTCTTTAACGAGTGCAACAGATATTAAACAGATTGTCGTCCCTGTTGGTTTTAACATAAAAGCTAGGAAGAAAGAAAGGAAAAAGAAGAAGGAGAAGGAGGGAGAAATAAAGAGGAAAAAAACAAAACAAAGAGTGGAAAGATCGGCAAGGAGAGGAACGCTTAACTTTATTTTACAGAGCCAGTCCACCATGAGCGGTGATCTCAAGGTTTTCCCCTCGTAACTGGTGATCAAGCGATTAATCTTAACGGTAAAGAAAGAGGAACCAGAAGGCGATACTAACTATTGCGATGCAGTCTATCTCTCAATGTATCCTCAAAAAAGGGACTGCATGATGCTTCAGAATCTAACCAACGTTGATGGTTTTCAGTAAACAGCCTTAAGCAAAAAGCCATTTGAAAGAAACCGCCTTTCTTGCATGAGGGTTGAGGGGAAGCAAAGGTCTACAAAATTAAACAAGCATGCTCACCTCCCGGAGTTGGTGCGTCTTGGAGAAGTCCACACGCTTGGGACTGTCCTCTCTAACGCCATGCGACGGTGCCTCCTGGGGGTGTTGTTGGCTGCTGCTGTTGCTGTTGTTGCTGCTGCTGTGATGGTGGTGGTTGGCCCTCACAGGGTCTCGGCCCCTCGCCCCACCAGCGGCGCCGCCTCCACCTGACCTGCGCGACGTTGAGTGACGCGACTCCTCCACTTTCTCATCTTGAAGAGAAGACAGAAAACATAGAATATAATATGTGGGGATCGAGGGATAGCAATCCACACAGGAAAAACTGGACACGACAAAATGATGACTCTATGTTTTACGGAATAAAAAACGTATGGTTTTTAATCCATTTAATACTTTAAGGTTAACCTGTGAGTTATACATACGAGTCACAAAGCCCGCATATGCAGAAGCAACCACATGCCTATCCACCGCGATGTTAGAATATAAAATATGCTAAGCAGGAGAGAGGAAAAGAAAATATGGAGAAACGTGAAAAGCAATTTCAAGAAAACGAAACACTTCTTGCTCTCGTCTCCGCTATAACTTGATAAATATCAAGCAAAGGCATCTGCTGGGATTCGAACGAATTGCCGTCTAAACTAATGCCGATGTGGTAGTGCCTGACCTTGTATCGATCACCGGTGACACGTAAGCAGAAACTAACCTGAGGAGAACTCCAATATGGGACACGCCATTCTAAGCTTTGTCACCCGTGCTAGGAAAGATATTTGCATTAACATATGAACGCCGAGGGCGGTCGATTTCGCTTTTGGCACCGAATGAAAAGGATTCCACCTCTCTGTCCTTTCACTCAAGGAGAACGGCTCTGGAAACTCCTTATGTTTATAACATACATACAAAGCTGATGTTGGAATTCTTTCCAAGGAATGAAGAGGAGGAAGGAGAAGTTACAAAGAAGGAACTGGGTTGCAGGTAGTCCTATAGAACCTTCTATCGCACAAACGCTCAATTAACTTGGTTTGAATTTTCTTTTTTTTTTCTTTCATTCTTTTTTCTTTCTTTTTTTTTTTTTCCTGGGGGGGGGGCTCGGGCTCGAGGAGGCCAACACAACTTTCTGTTGGAGAAGAGCATATATATAGCTTCGGCATTTAATATGGCAATTATCGATCTACTAGTCCCCTTATGCCTGTCACCGGTTTCTGGCCATTCATCCTGCAAGTGAAGCCCCCAATGTTCATTTTAAAAGTCACCCTGAGCTCCGAGTGGAAACATGCTGCTTTTTCTTTTTTTCAGTCTCTCTCAATTCTTCCCTCTTCCGCCCCACACCCCTTACTCTCTAAACCGTTTCTTCTCCCTCTTTCTCAAACTATTTTCATTCCCTACTTTTCTTTTAAATCCACATCCTCCCCTACGTCCGTAGCCCGCCCTCACCCTTCTGCCTTTGACGTTCAACAGAATTAAGAGAGCACATTAGACAAACAAATAAATAACGAGCTATGACCATCGACTCCAATATCCAAACGGTTTTTGATTGGCAATCAGAAGGTGCTTGGATGAGAGACCAAGCTAAGGTGAGATAGGCCACAGGTAAGACTCTCCAAGACTCCCAAGGAAACCAGTAGTGGGAAACATTAACCTTTCAAAATGTTCTCGAGGTGGATTACAAGAATCCTACAGTAAATCACGATCGGAAGAAAGTATTCACAGCGATGTATAAGTGTTAACAATAAGGAAATAGAATATTGCCATGTCTCTTCTTTCATATCGAGACTAAAATAATCTATGTTGAGAGAAACAATCTTATCTGTTGCTAATGTTCAATGCCCATTATTGTCATCCTATATGTCATTTTTTCTTTAAAATCTACTCCCTGCAGCAAGGAGCCCATTGTAAAAATTCTTGGTTCCTGATCCTAGGCACTGAATGTTCAGAAGCACACAGCTTGGTTTAAAAAGCAAATATGAATATCATTTTGAGTAATGAAAGAAGATATTAATCCTGATGTTCCGCTCACATTCCCTACCCCAAACACTACTAGAGTCTCCTTAAGGAACCAGAAGTAAAAACTCAGCCCATGTTTCAAACTCGGCACACATACTTTAGTATAGTGTACATTTTCTGGAAAGCTGCACTTGTCAATAAAGTAACAAGAGATACTCGCGTCAATTCTACAGGAATTATCTGGAGAGATAATCTCATCACAAAGAAATTCACTACTCTAACGGCCGTAAATATTTAAAAGATTTAAAACATTTTCTTAAAAAAAAAAAAAGTGTCATACTTTTTTTCCTTTTTGGGTGGAGATTTCATTTAAAAATATTATCTCTTCCATCCCTTTTTTCGCCTTTAAAAAAGAAAAGATATTAAAATATGCAACAGTGGTGTCAGTTCCGAACCATTCAGCTGAACAGCACAATAAAGTGTGACGTCACCGATCTGAGCTCAGAAGTGGTCAAGTGTTGTCACCTTTGATCAAGCAAGAATGTCGCGAGTTCAACTCAACATAACTACGATGGCGTTTCAGAGCCCGATAGTCCTGCATTTGAGATACTTGCTGAAGAAGAACCATGAAGGAATGGAATTGCTGAGAACCAGTTACAATGTTGCTAGGGGTCAGCAATATACTGACTTTTCTCCCTTTGCCATTGTTCTTTTCGAAAAGTTTGCCAGATTATGTTGGTTTCAGATGCGAATTGAGCTTAGCGCGCGCACACACAGATACACATGCAAACGGTCTGTTTAGTGATTCCCTTAATTTTTACTTATTACTTTCGAATTAAAAAAAAAACAAAAAACTACACACACACCATGAAAAACTACGATAGACATAATCAGGAATGTTGATTTCGAATGATAATCATTTCGAAACAAGCAAAGTATTAATTCACACGACTACGATAAGAATCGCCTTGTATATTGCCTCGGGTTTATTATTAGATTCCAGGGTCCTTGACGTACCTTACTATCCTGGACGTGAAAAGCTGTTTAGTTCCAAGACAGCTGATAAAGGAGAATTTCAATCACTCGGAATTGGGGTTCCGACGCTGCGTATAAAATATTAAAAAAAAAAAAAACTATCGAAGAGGGCATACCAGCGATAATTCCTCACCTGAGATTAGCAAGCAGCAGCTGAGAACTTATTCAAACACAGTCTCGAATAAATTGAGGAAATCACTTCATAGCACTTATCTTGTAAACAACGTTTGCGTCATCAATGCCCTTGACCATAACTCATTTTCACTATATATAGCCCGTAGTGGAGGCTATCTATTATTATGAAGTATTATTTGTTTGCCTGTGTGCCTCTGGAAGGTGCGCGCATGCTATATACACTGGATAAGGGTAAATCTTGAATTGTGTGAACAGTGTTTAAAATTGGAATGCTCGTTAGGAAAGGTAAGCGACAAGGGGTTGCTAGCTCGTGAGAGGTCACACAAGCCTGGCAGAGGATCTCCAGTAACCGCCGTCAGGCATGGCTTGAAACTAGACTGCTGTGGTTGGGGCTCGGAACTCACGAGGAAAGAAGCGCTCAGGGAGATCGCTTCATCACAAGACCCCTAACGCCTCTCAAAAGCACAATGCCAAAATTTGAACCACTCTGATCCAAAGTCTTCAGCACTATCAGAAGAATGAATGACCATCTAATCATTTATAACAGGGTTTTGCTGCATTTCTTCGGGGGGGAAAAAGAAAGAAAAGAAAACACAGCTCTCGGGTGGATTCGATAGATGAGCTGGGCAGAAGACTCGAGAACAGCTTACTGATCTCTCAAATGAAAACCTTTGCGGTGTTCGAACTTAGGGAACACAATCCTATTTACTCATGACTGCTGCTTTATGTTTCTTGGTTTTCTTTGCACTGAAACCCATTATGATAGCTCGGATAAGTACTACACCAAAAATCAGAACAGAGGATGATACATCACAGAAATCCTGAAAAACATTCTTAGTGCGAAAATATTTAAAACTAATGATGGATAATTGTTATTTGGAAAAAACATTCTTAGTGCGAAAATATTTAAAACTAATGATGGATAATTGTTATTTGGAAAAAAAAAACAATACGAATTTTATACCTAATTTCGTATATCTTTCCGATAGGCCTGTAAGTTGGCAGGTCTGATTTAGGATGGCACCCCGGGGCACGGACTGAGTGCGATGACATGCAATCTTTTATGGCCAACTCAGCCCCACTAGGAACCTCTCCACATGAATAGAGGGAGGTGAAAGCCTGTTTTATAAATGTGTTGTCCGGACGCTTTAGAGAGCAAACAATTTTCAAACAAACACGGTTTTTGTTTGCATATTTTAATTGCTCTTTTATTATGTGTCTTTTCGGCGTCTGTTTAGACGATTTCCTTTGAAGCAGCCCAACAAAATAACTGAAATGGTATACGTGTTTACTATGTAGCTATTATGAGCAGGGCAAGTAACAGGAGAAGGCTTCTGGGGAGGGGGGGGGAGAGAGAGAGAGAGAGAGAGAGAGAGAGAGAGAGAGAGAGAGAGAGAGAGAGAGAGAGAGAGAGAGAGAGATTTTTACCCGAATGCCAGGAATGAAATGTTCAAATACTGAGACATTCAATGGTTGATGCATAACACAATACAATTTGATCTTGATATCAAACATACTACCCTCAAAACACTGTTTAAAACATCTGCTTGTCTAAACAACTTTATGTGCGTATTAATAGACAATTTCGATCAATTATAAATTCCTTTCCTTGACAATCATTAAATATATTAGCGTTTCTTCTGAAACATTAACAGAGGGATGTATTCATGACAAAGCCGTTTGGGTGATGAGGATGATATTGATGTTGATGATGATGAATGAATGAAAAGGAAAGAGAGAGGGTTCATCTATATAAAACTGTTTATATGATTTGATGCCTGCGACACTGGTAAGACGCTGCAACAAAAACTAACTTACTTTTCACTATTTTTTTCATCAAACCGTTGCTGATCGAGAACTTACCAATAATAATAATAACGTTTCAACTCACTCTCCACGACGCATATGATGCACAGAGCAAAAAAAAAAAAAAAAAAGAAGGAATGACTGGACAAACAACCTGCTAGAGCCTTAAACTACATTTAGACACACAAACACTGTGGCCGTGAAAAGGCACAGAGTCTTAATTACAAGCAGATCAGCATGGACTTTGACAAGAAGCGATTCGCAAAGAAGAAAGTGGTCCATCTCGCAACCTTCAGCTATCTATGGTGTTACGGGTCATCGGCCGGTACCACTAGAACCAAGGTGCCCTTAAAGTACACGTAACAGAGCTCAACTTCTCTATTGAGCGGCGAGTCACCGTGAACCAGGCTACGGGCTAACGAAGAAAGAAAGAAAGAAATGCTGAGACGGGAGTTAAAAAGAGTTTAAAAAAAAAACGCCTTATCGATCTGCTATTCAATATCCCACTTTCACGAGGGAGAAGGCCATAAATTAATGCTATCGTTATAATCTGAGGTCGAAGTAAAATTAGCTTCTTTTTTTTTTTTTTTTTGCTTTCTTCTTCCTCGATTCGTTTTTAGTGCCCACAGTAAATCATAACACAACAAACACCTGTTTAGCTTAGGGATTTTTTTCTGTTTTTAATCGTCCAAAGGATTTATTGAAGATGTTTAATGTATATTTCTACAAAATTGGCCGGCATATTAAATAATTTTAAGAAATCCCATTTTTTAAACATTAATTGAAATTTAAAGAACCTCTTCTCATGTAAAGAAAACAAAATAACATTCAAACAGAAACGTTCGGCTCACCCAAATCTTAAGGGGGGAAAATGTTACATTCATCACTTTAGAAGAGAAGCATTACTTCTTTTAATTTTACCGTCTCGCGAGATAAGTCGTCATGTTAGTGATAGATTAATAGGAACGGAACGAGGAAAGAAAGGGGGGGAGAGAGAGAGAGAGGGAGAGAGAGAGAGAGAGAGAGAGAGAGAGAGAGAGAGTATGAGAGTATGAGCGAAAAGGTACAGTTTACATAGCTATGGCTGGACAAAAGTCTTGGGTTTTGATTTAAGGTAGCAGCGTTACAATGAAATTCACACCAGACATGCACACCCTTTCCAAAAAAAAGTAAAAATAAATAAATAAACACATTTCTACACTCATTAAGACGTAACGGATCATGATGAAAGTTCATGCAGACCCTAGAGCACACGTAAGCCACTGGACACCCTGGCCACTAAGAGATTTAGATATTAGACAATCTAAGCAAACCTATATTTATATCTAAATATATTAACGATTTTTTAAGATCCATTAAATCCTAAAGATGTATTATTATATCTAGACTCCGGACCCCAGTTTTACAAGTAAATGAATAAAAATGAAATGAAACAAATAAATAAAATAAAAACAAAAATAACAAACTAAATCAATTAAAAAAAAAAAAAATATTAAAAAGTTTTTTTTTTTTTTTTTTTTTTAATTATAAAAATAAATCAATAAAATAATGAAGTGACAATGATCTAATCTCGGTTTTCCTAGAATAGGTCATCTGGTGGATAAGACCAACAGATCTGCATGTATATGTCTCGATCATATTGTTGCTTTTAAATATTCACAGCACAGTGAATCTTTACATTCACGATTTTTGAGGAGTACAAAAGTCTTTGGCAACAAAGATAACCCTTTCTTTTAAAGCATAACAATATATTGCGTTTGAGTATTAAATAGTGATAGTGGTATTGACAGTAGAAGTAGTAGCAGCAGCAGCAGCGGTAGCGGTAGTGGTAGTGGTAGTAGTAGTAGTAGTGGTAGTGGTAGTGGTAGTGGTAGTGGTAGTGGTAGTGGTAGTGGTAGTGGTAGTGGTAGTGGTAGTGGTAGTGGTAGTGGTAGTAGTAGTAGTAGTAGTAGTAGTAGTAGTAGTAGTAGTAGTAGTAGTAGTAGTAGTAGTAGTAGCGGGAAGAAGGAAGAAAACAAAAATGTGTTTAAAGCATGGAAACTTAAGAAAGGAAAAGAAGAAAAAGAAAAAAAAACAGTGCGACAGTGCGGAGCAGGAGCTTCCAGTACTCACCTGGACGGCTCACTTTGCGCCGGGCGCCGGTGTGGTTAGTGGTGGAGGCAGGCAGCTTGGCGCCCTCAGGACCCTGAGGAGAGAGGAAACAACACAGGGACGTTTAAAATTGGCTTTTAACGCCTAACACACTTTAAATAATTGTTCTTTGCTAGATATTAAGAGTAGAATTTGAAATTACTTTTAACTTGTCAATTATTCTATTTTGTATGCTTTACAGATTTTCAAGACAAAGTGCAATAATTTAGTAAAAAAAAAAAAAAAAAAAGAAAGAAAGAAAGAAAGAAAGAAAGAAAAGACGAGGACGTACCAGATATAAGCAAAACATTTAAACATACAGGATCGTGACTGAAAACTGCGGTAAACACGTTTCTCACAACCCATCCGACGATGGCTGCCAGCCTGGTTGTTTAGTTGTTCTTTTAATCGTTACCTCACCTGCGTCTAGACTGGTTTTAGTCACGATAAGTATAGGAGTTGTTAAATGAAATGCTACACGATACCTCCTCGTTGTCAGTCCTACGCCCTACCTACTGGAATGCGGTATGATCGGGACAATACTTTGTGAATGAGTCTTAGAAAGGCTTAGGAGAAGTGAGATGACTCAGTATTACTGATCAGAGTACAGAACGACTGACAATCGAGTGGTCTTTACAACCACACCTTATGCGAAGCTGTTTTACTATTCGGCTACCGCGCAAGTGTGCATACAATCTTACCCAGCGGGAGATACCATTTGTCTCCATCAAAGTTTACTTTCAAAAAGGTTAGTTTAAAAAAAGAAAAAGAAAAGAACAAATACGAGATCCGGGCAAATCGATTAGTATGATGAAAAAAAAAACAAAAAAAAAACTCTCTGTCTCTGTCTCTCTCTCTCTCTCCCCCCCCCCCCCCCTTTTCCAACCACCACTTCTCTTAGATGAGCCTGAAGAAGCAAACGCCGAACAAGCTGGCCATGAGGATCCCTAGAGGTCGGCTCGATTAGCCTGCATCACTGGGCGGTGCCGCGACACCAACTGCCGCTTCACAACACGCTCCACCGCACGCTGCACAAACACTGGCATCCAACACAGCAAGCAAGCTAAGCATCATCAAACTCTTTACTTTGTTTTCAATGAATATGTTTGGGGCATAATACAGTACCCCAAAAAAATGGATTTTTCAATTGAAAGAAGAGATCAAGAACAAGCGTAAAACGGTTTCGAGATGTTGAAATGGCGTCGTAAGATGGCAGGCGATCGAACAATGCGTCGCACGGTACTATTTGCAACTCCCTGAAATTCTTAATGTTTTGTTTTTTCATTGAAAAGGGAGGTGGAGAGATCAGAGAATATAATTTAAATAAATAAAAAAAAAAATATCATACCACGATACGTACAGATATTCTCATTGCAAGATTCAGATAATTGTAAACAGGTCCACGAACTACACAAGAATTGATGATGGGCCTATAAAAAAATTGTTGACAGGAAAAGTCGGGGGTGGGGGTGGGTGGATGAGAGAGAGAGAGAGAGAGAGAGAGAGAGAGAGAGAGAGAGAGAGAGAGAGAGAGAGAGAGAGAGAGAGAGGGGGGGGGAAGACCAATCTAAACAGATCATCAACATTTTAAGCCCAAATGCCGAAAAGGTGAAACGGTTGCCTTTCAATATTTCAAGAAATCAATTCAGAAGCCGAATGTCGGAAATATCGGATCATTCGAGCCCAAAAAAACACCTCCAGATTGTTCTCTGTTTGTCGCGTAGGTTTATTTTAAATCACTAGATAGTAGTAAAATGAATGAAGAGAAGCCATGAAACTGGACGTAGAGCAGATGGTTGATTGGAACGAGAGTTTTTGTCCTCTAACACAATCAAAACCAGCAACATTCGAAGTTGGTAGGGAGAAAGAAAATTGTTCATGACTGAGATCAACCAGCCTCAATACTCTATCTACATCGATCTCTAATATATGAGGAGGCCGCCATGAACATGATTCATACCATTACAGATCTGAACAAATGAGCAGGTGCGATTACATTGTAACTATTATCTTGCGAAGAAATCTGGTCCAGCCTCAGAACTTTCAGGGAAACAATGGACAAAATAATTCTGTTCGTAATGTGTTATCGTCAAGCAAGCAAATACTACATACTTGGGGAGCCTCGTTACTCGTCAAGTATACACATTGTGGAAGAAGGGGAGGGGGAGAGAGAGAGAGAGAGAGAGAGAGAGAGAGAGAGAGAGAGAGAGAGAGAGAGAGAGAGAGAGAGAGAGAGAGAGAGAGACAGACAGACAGACAGACAGACAGACAGACAGACAGACAGACAGACAGACAGACAGACAGACAGAAAGACCGTCAGACCGACAGACAGACACAGGGAGATTAAAACAAAAAGAATGATAGTTATGAACGGAACAAGGACAAAAGAGCTTGAGGTTTTTTTAAATCCTTTACAAGAACTTAAAATTAACACATAAATAAATAACGTTGAGAAAACAACCGAAAAGTTGAATTTGACAAAGTTGAGAACTAATATCAGAGTCAACTGAGGGACGTTAAGCCCTGGAGTCACCAGTTGTGGTGGACTGGTCTGACAAAACTTCAGAGTCCATTAACAACTCATAGTATTAAAATAACATAAAATAAAATAAGCCTAAGGAGAGAAAATTCTGCTTTCCAAAAACATTCAAGACAAAAATGTCACTTTAAGGGTACTTCTAAGGCAAATTATGCATATTATTTTACTGAAATCCACAATCAAACCTGGACACTATACGAAAGAGCGAATTCCTTGATAGGGGATTTCATGTGTGTGTGTGTGTGTGTGTGTGTCTGTCTGTCTGTCTGTCCATCTGTCTGTGTGTGTGTGTGTGTACGTCCATGACCCTCTAAGAAACATGCAAGACGTTAAGATAGCAAGCTGGTGAAGCCCCTCAAAGTCCACAGCCGTGTGTACCGGGGCGACAGGCTGAAGGAGCTCGGCCCCCGGCCCCACCCGAGCGCGGTGTTTGCTTGCTGGGAGATTAGCGGGAACACCCTAGCGGTCACCAGGTCGATGGCCAAAGATATGGTCAATGATCAAGGAGATCGGGATTCCCCTCGCACAATTCTGGAAACTGGAGAGAGTCGTCTAGATAGTATAGAGCCACTAGTAGGGATACGGGAGGTTCAATAATGTGGAGAAAGAAAGTAAGAATTCTGTGCGTGAAAGGACTGTGGATATGGCGATAGTGATGGATAAAAACTCAGCAGCTGAAGAGAGGTATCTTGACCTCTAGGCTCGCCTCGACCATTATTAAGATTGTCTCATTGAAACAGTGAGTTGCCTTGTGGATTCAGGGAATCGGGATACGCAGGTCTTCCTCGCACAGCTTTCTATTAGGGAGACTCGTCTGGAAACCATCGGAGGTAGATTGTGGAATAGACAGAGAGTTATATACCAGAACACGGCGAAATTACCTGTTTTGTTGTAACATTAACAATATTGAATAATTAACAGAGAGACCATAATGTGATATCAGGTTATATTGAGAAGGAAAGTAGAGCGAGGCAGAGCAAAGGCACTTCTATCTACGCTTATTCAAGATACATCTTATCTGAACTTAACCTCATGAGTTGTAGAAACAATCTTCAACAGAACTGATATAAGATGGAATATGAAAGATATCACACTACTGACAGGTTGCTCGTTTGATATGTTGCGTTTCTTGGTTTATTTCTTTATTATTTTTTAAAAGGTATAAGGTTAAAAAAAAATCTTGTACTGACTGACAAAAAAGAGGTGTCTTTACAACACACTCTCTTAGATGAAAATGAAAACTTAATTAAAAAGTCTAGGTGCAGACATTATAATAGTGGTTTGGACAGGGTGGGCCGGAATAGGGATTGAAAAAAAAATCGATCTAAATTATTTTTTTTTTCCTTAAAGGCTGCCGGTAGCTGAATATTGCCTCTGTTCTTATACTCTAAGACAGTGTCCTATTAATTTTAGATTAAATAAAATAGACGGATTTGGTTTGCATCTTAGAAGAGATCTCCCATTACTCTAAATAAAACGAGAGAGAGAGAGAGAGAGAGAGAGAGAGAGAGAGAGAGAGAGAGAGAGAGAGAGAGAGAGAGAGAGAGAGAGAGAGAGAGAGAGAGAGAGAAGGCAGCAGATAAACGAATTATTCAATTTAAAAGAGGAAAAACGTAAAGCCAGCTTAACACTATAATTAACCATGAATTTCACTGAGTTGAAGATCCCGTCGTCACTAGCATGGCTGCCCTTACCTCTTCCCCTTGTGAACCCTCAATCATGAAATTTTTAGTATCCCAGTGTCAAGTGCAATAACAAATCCGAAAAGTCCAATCGAAATCCGAAAACCAGAGCGGAGCACCAAACTGTTAATCTCTCTGGGTTGCCGAGAATGCGGCCACATCTAGGGGAAAGGGGGAAACCAATTGACTGATCAGCACCTCTCGCTCGGATCATTGGTTGAGGAACTCGGGGTGGATCAAGAACCGGATGACGACTGTCAACTCTTTGGTTAGGACTTCGCCCATTGCCGCCAACTCTTCACAAAGTGAAAGCTATTGGACTTCATGTCAGGCTTCTAAGAGAGGTGAGGGAGTCGGAGAGAGGTCAGAGGAAGCCCTACGCCATGCTTATGGCATAAGAATAGAATTGACTTTCAAGAAGCGCAGATCTGCTCTCTCTCTCTCTCTCTCTCTCTCTCTCTCTCTCTCTCTCTCTCTCTCTCTCTCTCTCTCTCTCTCTCTCTCTCTCTCTCTCTCTCTCTCTCTCTCTCTCTCTCTCAGCGAATCGACCTTGCCAACAGACTGACTCGACGTTTAGGCCGAGACAAGGTCAATTCTGTCTGAAAATTTCAAAACGCAAGTGTCTTCGAGCTTCTCCCGAGACGCGTACCGTGTCCGATTCATTTTTTATCGATTTCCTCTTCTTAAGAGAAGAGAAAACAACTCTGAATCTCTGACGGTCAGATTAACATGGCTATAATAAAGGGTGATAAACTGGCATGAATCGCCAAAAGCGGCAAAACGGCTCAGTAAATACTAGTTCAAAGAGAGCAGCTAACATATGAACTTATTAAATTATAGTGCAAAGAAAGTCCTTGACAAATCAAGTTATTAAACAATAGCGCAAGGAAAGCCAACCAATTAAGTTAATTGGGTAATTGCGATAATCTTAACGTATAACCTAGCTCTATTATGTGCGACAACGCAACAGTTGCTGAGAACACATTCGCTGAATTTTCAAGGTGTTCGTGGTCAGAAATAACTCGGTAAAAAATATAATGAAATAAAGTCAAGTGGTCATGGGACTTGTGATGGTCCTGATAGATCGGACTGGTCTCGCTCCAAGTCTGAGCTGAGGCGCACAGCTCCACTATTGCTCCATCGTGCCACATCAACATCGTCTAAGTTGGCAGGCAAATTCCACGACTATATATATATATATATATATATATATATATATATATATATATGAGAGAGAGAGAGAGAGAGAGAGAGAGAGAGAGAGAGAGAGAGAGAGAGAGATGTCAACTTGGCAGGAAGCTCAAAACTTGTTAAAATATTCCTCTCGCTCTCTCGCGGAGTTTTTGCTATTTTCAATAGTGAGAGGCGCTAGCGATGGGAGACAATTGGAACCAACACAACTAAATGTATCTTTTCTAGCTCCAGCCCGTCTTGTAGCTGCTGCTAAGGCTTGTGTGACATCTACTAGAATCTCGGTCTTATCATGCCTTAGACTGAGGCTTGGGCGTGGTATTAAAGTGTTTAGAATTGTTGTCTTGAGTGAAGTTTCCTCCGATCTGAGTGAATTAGTGGGACCGGAGAGAGAGAGAGAGAGATAGATAGATAGATAGATAGGGAGAGAGAGAGAGAGAGAGAGAGAGAGAGAGAGAGAGAGAGAGAGAGAGAGAGAGAGAGAGAAGGAAGAAGGGGAGGGTTGGTCTCATTGTGTAAGAGTCCAGATTATAGAAACCGCTGCCTTTCAAGCAATGGAGAATCATTGCGATAATTCTATACAAGGCGATCCCGTTAACGTTGACAGAGGTATCAATAAGGATTAAGAGGGGGAAAAAAAAAAGCACCGGCGCTTCTGAAAGGAGCCCCCCTATCAGCTGCCAGTAAGGTTCTTTCAAAGCAAACAGTAGAGTCCTCGGCCTTACAAAACCATTCTAGACTCTGTGGTAAAAATAATGAAAAATAGACACAACGTCTATTGACCTCTTCTTTGGTTTTTCTGTTATTCTCAGTTAGGTCGGTATTTAAAAGGTGGTCAGCCCTCGCCACTTCTCTATAGCTCCACATCTCTCAGTCGTCTTGCTAGTCGACTTTTCTTTTTATCTGTACCACTTGGGATGCGAATCTGATGGTGGTTTTAGTCTGGTTCCAGGTTTTAGTCTGGTTCCATGACTTTTTCCTTACAGAATCAAATCTATGAAATTATATTCACATATTTTTTTATCAATTGTCACTAAGTAATGAGAAGAAAAGTCAACTTTTTACGACTCGCTAGTACTATTATGAAAAAAAAAAAATAAAGAAATATTTTTAGAACAGAAAAGATGACACGAGAAAGAGGCGAAGTGGGAGTGTGACGAAGGAAGAAGAGTGAGGTCGCCACATATTTTTACACAGCCATCGTGTTCTCAACTTACAGCACCTTCTCTGAGATAGATGAATCGTTTACACTGCCACATATCTGTTTGCGATACAAGTAAGGGGATCGTTTGACGTGGAAGTCTGGTTTGCTTGTTGTTGTTTTTAAGATATACACAATTATATCGCCAACCAAGCTGTTTCTTTCCATCAATCAGCTCAAGTCACCAAGCTCCAGACCCAGACAGGACCAGCATGAAAACAGTTGCGTGTTGAGCAGCACGGGAAGGATTAGCGGCGTAAACCAACAACCTCCACCCTCAGCTCGCTCGTCGCTCCCTGCTGGCGACAGAATGGGGTCCACCTTACAAGGATTGCGGTGCGAGCAACAAAGTAATCTATGGCCACCCTAATCAATCGCCGGGCTTCGCGTGCCAGCACAGGCCGGATAACGGACCTATATACTAAGCCTTGACCGCAAGGGGGGGACAGTAATAAATGACCACTGGCCAGTCGCTTATTTTGTCTGGCTGGTGATATCCTGCCTAAGGGTAAATGAAAACTGTGACCAGACAGCCAAGATTTCCGAGTTGAAATGAGAGAGGTTCATTATTGATTTTAATGCAGCTGTTGTGTCTGTTGTTAGTGTTTTATCTATATTAAAAACAAAAAAAAAACTTCTATTTCTTTCTCCGCAATCTCCTCCAAAACCACTCAATGTACAGTGATGAAGTTCACCGCCAAGATCAGTGTTACAAGCGATACAAAAAAGATTAATAAAAAACTATGGATTAAGGCTAAGAAAAAATGCTCTTGTATTTGTCTAGTAATCAATTTAACAAAAAAAAAATTGGCCAAATTTATTAGGATGAACCAAATAACACTTCAAAGGCTGCTCTCGGCGGTTTATAATTGGAGGATGACACTTTTAAACAAACTATTGTTATTTTAAAAATATCAATTTATATATATATATATATATATATATATATATATATATATATATATATATATATATATATATAAACACATGTTATTTTATATATATAAACATGTTATTTTACTTTCAATGATGTGAAAAACTAGCAAAAATTTAACAATAATGAAATCTGACCTCCTTCAGCGTAAAGACAAAAGCGCCATGGAAAACATGCCGCTTTGAACAGGAAAGCAGTAGTGATTTGATTGGTCGGTATTTTAAGAACAACTGTCATCGTCACGTTTTTTATCCGGAGCGGCGGTTGTAAAATTAATGTAAACATAACTTCTGCTTCGTTTACTCGCGTTTCGTACTTCTAGACTGTTTTATACCTAGGATAAAGACCAGATCCACGAATTGTCGATAAAAAAATTGTTTCTCTGCAATATTGTCTGAGCAGTTGCACGTTTTTACTTTGTCTTGGAGATCACCTTTTCACCACATCAGGTCGAGCGCCACATTGTATCTGTAATGGATCATCACATCACATTTTGGTTTTGGTGGAAAGATAAACCGGAAATAGGACTGCTTACAAGATTGTCCCCATATTTATTTTACTTTTTAATGAGGTCTCTCCTTCACTTAAAGAGAGTCTTCGTGGCGATGGAGAAGAATTCCAATGTCTTATGGTTCTATATATTTTAAAACTGTACTATGAGTGGCTCTAGAGGAGACATGTCATTGTTGTAACGTTTGTCTTTCTTCAGTGCAGTTATATGGCTTTGGAGGAGTTATATTATTTTTGTAAAGTTTGCATTTCTTCAATGTAGTTGTCTACCCCACTTGTTCATTTGAACAGCCAATCATGCTTGATCTTGATATTCTTCTTGCCTTAGCCTGATGGACTTATGAAAGTAGCGAAATTTGAAGTTGTCTCAATGCAACGGAGAAAGACTGACGAATAAGATCTTCTGTCTTTCCAACAACTCCAAAGTTTCAACATCTAGGGTCCTGCTTACTAATGATCGGGAACTACATCAGCCATAAACACATAGTATTAGAGCTGCCGACCTAACCAACCAACAGAGTGTACAATTGTAGCTTAACAAAAAAAAAGTGTGAGATTGTTCTAAAAGGGGTACAATCATAAACCTTAAAGAGAAAAGGTGAGCAGTACGCAGGCCTATATAAGGCTAAATAGTAATTATAGTAAATATGCAGGACGGTATCTACAAAATTGTCTCACATTAAAAAAATGTGACCCTTAAAACGTTATTACTGTAGTCTATCTTCTCGATCTCAGCAAGAGGTGCTGCTGTAGGAGATTTTCCTCTTTTTCTCCAGTGTGTGTTTTTTTTTAATTGGGTAGTTCTATCTACTAATTTCATCTGAAATAGTGATTAATAATTCAAAGAACGACCACCTCGCTCCTACACAGTATCCTACTAGATCTAGATCTAGACCTTAGAAATCTAGATTCACAAATATTTAGTTCTTTAGATCCAATATGCCCTGGTATTCAGTTGATAAAAATTCGTCTTTCTACTAGATTTATCGAATAATTATTAGAAAGCAGTGCTGGAGTTTTGAATCTTCACACTCTCTGATTCGTACAAATCAAAGAAGCCTCCGTCACATTCAATTTGAAACCCGATCGTCTACCAGTCAATCTAAACAATGAAAGAGGTGACTGTCAATTGATTCTTTAGCCTTAATTATAATCGGGTCGATTATAATAACTTCGACAAATAGCGTTTAAGTGTTTTAGTGATTTTATTCTAAAACAAAACAGTCGAAACTATAAACTTGTCGGAGTCAGAGCACACAAGCTTAATTTTGGACAGCTGAGCGCAAAAGTTATGCAAATTTATCCAGGTCATGACTAGAAATATTAACCAATGAAATACAAGAACGTATTTGGTTCTTGCACTACTAATAGCATGAGTTATCATTTAGAAAACGAGTCTGTACTAGATCTAATATCTGAATAAGGTCAGACAGTGAATTATAACTTCTTTTAAGATCTAGAAACTGAGTCTGTACTAGATCTAATGTCTGAATAAGGTCAGACAGTGAATTATAACTTCTTTTAAGATCTAGAAACTGAGTCTGTACTAGATCTAATGTCTGAATAAGGTCAGCCAGTGAATTACAACTTCTTTTAAGATCTAGAAACTGAGTTTTCGGAAGAAGGTGAAAAAAAGAGGTTAAAACCAATTAAGCACCGGGGGAAAGTCGTACAATGCAGAATAGGGGCGTCAATTCTTACAATCCTTAAACATGTCTATAAATACCTTTTTATTTTTTTCCCACAATTTGGCAGCCCTGAAGTACTATAATACTTTAAGGACTATTCCCTCAGCGTAATTTCGAGAGATTTTTTTTTAAATATCTTTTTAGCATACAATTTCTCATACCCTATACACTGATGGAAAAAAAAAAAACAACTAAAGTTTCTTTTCAATTAATGATTTTGAATGTTTTATGATTATCTTCACCCAATTTTTGCGACTTTAGTTAAATATCCGAGCTCTCTAGCTTCCGTGCCGACACGATTCCGGTGAGGCGACAACGAAAATTTCTCCACACAAAAATAATGTTTGTGTTATCACCTTTCGTTAAGTTTGTCACACATACAACGTTCCGATCTCTCCCACTGCCTCATGCCCAAAGTCCGTGTCGCAACCAACGCATTTCATTGCTATACAATCCATCGCGGACTGTGCAAGATTATTGTTAGTCTTGGACTGAACTAGTATACATTTTTGGGCGAACACCGCTATCCCCGCCCCAAATACCTTTCTTTTCTTTTTTTTTAAACATTCCCTGTTTTAAACCATCTGCATGTCATCAAACTCATTAACAGATGAATAATTGTTATTTCGTGTTATTTCGTCAAAACGTCAAGCATCTGAAACTCTGATTCTCTTCCGGCTCGTTTTGATACCTCTCGGGTATAATTGATTTAGGTTTATTTCTCTCTCTCTCTCTCTCTCTCTCTCTCTCTCTCTCTCTCTCTCTCTCTCTCTCTCTCATGGTTGTAATTATATTTAAGTCAGCAAAAAGAGAGAAGAGAGAGAGAGAGAGAGAGAGAGAGAGAGAGAGAGAGAGAGAGAGAGAGAGAGAGAGAGAGAGAAGCCGCTATAGAATATTCAGAAGGTAATGAACCGTGAATCGTTTTCGACGACTCGATACATTTATGGCAGGCTGAAATCAAAGAAAGAAATAAGAAGAAAGTGTAGGGTGCTCCAGCCCTTGGCGAGACTTTCGCTGGCTTACAGCCATCAAATTCCGTTATAAATTGTCGATTGAAATCTTAACTAAGCCTGGAAGATCCAGGTTTGACAAGCAATTACCCTGGGGTCAGATGAAATATGATTAATATTGATCTAGAACTACGTCTGAGCCAGCTCTTTCAATTGACGTAAACGTAAAAATCAATGATCTTATTTTAATCAAACTAAAACACTAACGGTTGACAGAAATTGTGATTTGGGGTTATTATAATTACTGTGTGTAAAATATTTCAAAAGGTTTTACTTCAAACTTTCCTCGTCCCCTAAGTCTCTCAGAGCCTCATGAGTGGACAAAATCTAAATGACGTTTCTAACTCAGGACAAAGTTTTAATTTGAGAGAGATCTGTCGCTCGAATGCAGGGATTAATTATAGTCTCCTTCGCTAAAACATTCACTTTATTGTCGTGTCTCTATACTTTGAAGATAAATCGGTTTATGTTATGTCATGTCTGCTACACGTATGATGGCAATCTAGCTGTGCACGCACCGCACTGGTCACACTCCGCTACAGGTCAGGATCAAACCCGCTCTCAATATCTCTGCACACGAGAGGGCTACTGCTCTAACAATACACATCCGCTTCAGGCCTAGATGATTGTAACCATCACCTAACGTTCACCCTGCCACAGACTCTTAACTACCTGGACCATTCAACAACGTGGAGAATGAGTTTTAATGATAAAAATACCGCACCGAGGGGACAAATCTTTAAATATCATCATAACAGCTCCAGAACTCGTAATATGCAGACATACAGAAAATCAAAGAACTTTGCTTGGAACCTAGACTGATATATCATGTGCCGATAACGTAAAAATAAACAGCCGAATCGAAGGATTGCCTCTCGCTGAATGCGAGAAAGCTTTGATTTTCCAAAGTCATTATAAGATAACGTATGCAAACTTTTTTACAGGGGGGAAAAAAGGGGGGGGGGGGTGTAAGGGGCGGGAAAAAATAAAACATTCTATTTTATTACTTTTGCTCTTTAAAGATAAATATCTGTTAAAAAAAAGATAAATAAATAAATGAATATATATATATATATATATATATATATATATATATATACACACACACACACACATACATACATACATACATACAGGAAAGGAAAGGTTGAGAGAAAAGTTTACAGGGCTTCAGTGGCTATTGCTCAATTTGATATCAGCCACCTCGCATTATCGTTTTAGAAATGAATAAAAACTCTTTCACAATTGACAGCATTCAAATATCCACCATAGTATATAATTTTAAAAAATCGCTGAAATTCGAAACAGAAAAATATTACACCTTTGTGCAAGAGGAATTATATATATATATATATATATATATATATATATATATATATATATATATATATATATATATATATATATATATATATATATATATATATGAGAGAGAGAGAGAGAGAGAGAGAGAGAGAGAGAGAGAGAGAGAGAGAGAGAGAGAGAGAGAGAGAGAGAGAGAGAGAGAGAGGAGGGAGGTGGGAAGGGGTCTACTAGCAGCAATGGAAATATTCAAAGCATAACTCCATCTCATTCCATCTAACTAAGGGTCAAAGATGGATAACTGTCAAAGACGCCCGTCACAGTCATAATCAAGACAAACGGTGAATTGTGTATGCATCGCTGGTTTTCATTATGACGGCTTTTTTCATAAAAGAGCATAAGTGATTAATATATTGTATCCACTAAGTCGAATGAACTCGATCAATATCTATTTCCAGCACACCCCTATACTCCTGTCTGGATGGAGCAGATAAGACAATTAACACACGTACAGATGCTGCGTTAGAACCCAGCAGGGCGGGGGACAGGCGCTTCAACTCTGGACCCCCAACCTATGTCAGAGCAGAGCGAGATGCTGTCCTGTTTGTGGCATTCACTCCTATTTCGGCTTTTCTCCTGCTGCAACTGAATACACTTTGGGCTGACAGCCTCAAGCTTATCCCTGTTAACAGTTTCTTGTCTGTCTTTATCTAAGTTCTGACGTGCCAGGCTATTCATACCGACCGAATCGTCTATCAGGTGCATGTCTCCAATCCCAATGGATTAAGGTAGGCTGGGGCCCGAAGTGCAGCCTCAGCCTTGAGATATCTCTCAATACAATCATGATGTACAGATTTGGTTGAATTCACATGGCTATGTGAATATCTTTAAAATTTTGATGAACATGACTATTCCCTGACTCTGCCAGTCATGATTTATTATTATGTTTCTGCTGAACGGATCGTCGCCTGATTAACTCTCAAAATTGAGCACAGGTAGAAATATCTGAACATCTTTAAGTTTGGACAACTTGTCCACACCCAGAAAAAATCACACGACTACGGGGAGAATAAAACAGTAGGCTAGCCCCTCTCCAAGAACAGTAGGGGAAGCTCATAAGGCGAGAGCACAAATTCATCCCCGAACAAAGAGGAGCCCTGGACCGACACTGAAGAGTTCGCTGTAAAGTTGAAGGGCGAAAGCTGTCCCATACAACCATCGGTATTCTATACATGTCGAGATTTCTTAATAATACAGAAATATTAAGAAATGAACAACAAGGAAAAAAAAAAGGGGGGGGGGGGGGGGAGAGAGAGAGAGAGAGAGAGAGAGAGAGAGAGAGAGAGAGAGAGAGAGAGAGAGAGAGAGAGAGAGAGAGGTAACGAGCATAATACTTTAAAATATAAAAACAAACGCAATAATAGAAATTAATAATAATAATAATAATAATAATAATAATAATAATAATAATAATAATAATAATAATAATAATAATAATAATAATAATAATAATAATAATAATAATAATAATAATGAATGAATGAATGAATTGTGACCAAACAAAAGGACACTTAAAGAAGAAGACCAAGAACGTTCAAGAAGCGTTAACTAAGTGGAGCAGTATGGCTGAGGTCCCACTGCTCTAGCTGAAACACTGACCCGAGAAACATCACGCGCTATTTGAAGTCCACGCGGACAATGGGCGCCCTTCCTCCTCCACTGATGGCCATCGATCTCTGCTAGACACAGGCGCAACAGCGCATGCTCATTGAAGCAGACGCGCATCAAAGCTTGTCCTGGTCTGGTTGTGCAGTAGGAATAACTCAACCTTTAAATAGCATTGTTCTTCCATTCTCTGCAGGCCATGTTTCTAATCGCCTAATGTTCATTGCTGCAGTGTTCTGACTCCTTTGATATCCGAGACAATACCCGAAACACAGCAAAGGCGTTCTTTAAGAAAAACTCTCAGCACTGACGACCAATTATGAAATTACAGACGATACGACTATAATTGTCAAAGCAGTTTCTGAGGCGAGGTCTTTTCGCCTACATAAAAAATTATATCAACCTCGCACAAACTCCACAGCATGTTTTTGAACGTGCATATTTCATTCTATATTAAAAGTTTAAAACAAATTTGTTATTATTTTTTTAAACAAAAACAATGATTTCAAATTGTAAAAAAAAATCATTTCGAGTATCATAATTATGTACATTGATTTACTGCTTAAAAAAATATTTTCAAAGGAATATGTCACTTTGCTCATCAAAAGAGGTAAAGATGGGCCTGAACATAATTTTATTAAATATTCAGTGTTATCCGATGAAAAAAATTATTGCAGCCAAAAGAGGCATCCAAATCCTCAAAGACAATGTTTCTCAATTTGGTCACCTACATTTTCTTCTTAATGTCTCTGTCAATTTATGCTGTGTTTTTTCGAGCTATATTCTGCCTTGATCTACATGATTGTTCAGTTTTCTATATTTCTCCAAGCATAACTTCTCCTGTCAATACAATTTTTGTGTACTTTCTCTCTCACTCTCCCCTCTCCTCCCCTCCCACACACTCACCTTCTGCATGCTTCCCCCTCTCTCTTTGCTGAACCTCTCTCTGACTTATTACATGAATTGTTATTATCATCCGAACCATTCGCCTCCTTCTCTACGTACTTACATCTATGCACAAAACGTTCATGTTTGGAAAAAAGATTGGCATTGAAAGGGGGAAGGGGTGAACACCGATTTCTTGGTTTGATCATAAAATTATGACTTGAGTTTCATAACGGTAAACCAATCAGGTGCCCGAGGATATTCCTGAACAATTAAAGGAGTGTATAAATCCGTCAAGTGGTGGACTGGGCGTTTAAAGATATCAAAGTATTCACAAACACATACATTCATCCTCTAGAACTATCACTATTTCTATTTCAAGCTCTCCCACTCTTTGTGTGACTGCCTATTTTATTTTTCTTTCCTTCTCTCTCTCTCTCTCTCTCTCTCTCTCTCTCTCTCTCTCTCTCTCTCTCTCTCTCTCTCTCTCTCTCTCTCTCTCTCTCTCTCTCTCTCTCTCTCTCTCTGATTCTGTTTTCTTATTTCTGTCTCCCAAACTCCAACCCTCACTGTCATCTCCTCTTTTCTCTCCTTGTCCCTCTCTTTCAAACACAGACTGACACTATAAACACAAACATTAAGCAAGGTGTATTTTAATCCATTCGATCACCTTTATTCAGTAGCCGCGGTAAATACCGATTTGCATAATCCACGAAACCTAATCAATATAGAGTCAAGAGGAATTTAGCGAGCAAGCTTCGACAGAGTCTTGGCCATATTATGTAGGGATACAAAAGCAGAGAGGATGACTGCCAAAACTTTTCAAAACCGTTCGCCTTCCCCACGTCCATCGATCTCAATAGAACTGAGCAGCGGCGGTTCCGATTAGATCAACCTGGTTCTGGCGAGACCGAGCCTGGCGGATTGGAAACTTTTCAAGATGTGGCCAAGACAACCTACAGTTTCGACAACTCTGACTAGGTCTTGGATCGGAAACCTTTCAAGATCTTCCCACGACAATCTACAGTTTAGAAACCTCAAGCTGGGTCTGGGATCAGAAACTTTTGAAGATGTGCCCAAGACAACCTACAGTTTAGACTACTCAGGCTAGGTCTTGAATAGGAACATCTTTCAAGATGTGGCCAAGAAAACCCACAGTTTCGAAGACCCAGGCTACGTCCTGGAGAGAGACAGAGAGAGAGAGAGAGAGAGAGAGAGAGAGAGAGAGAGAGAGAGAGAGAGAGAGAGAGAGAGAGAGAGAGAAATGGCATCCCTGCACAGTTCTTTCCGTTGAAGAAAACTTCTCACATCTGCACTCCCGTACTGCTGCTGTAGCTGTGGATCTGTTGATAGGAGTAAGGAAAAATAAAGGAGTAAGATAAAAATAAACACAACAATCAAGAGCCCTCCGTTAAGACGAGCTCGCCCCCCTCTATCAGTGACAAGTTTCCACCGCGGGCTGAGCTCAAGCCGGGCCCTGATTAGCAGAGCCGCGATTCGTCAGTGACTTTCAACAAGTTGGCAAGTCTGCATTCTAGCATTTCATGATTGCCAATAATGCCTGAGATAAAATCTCGGGAATGCAAGAGAGAACTGAACTGTGGCCAGGTTAATATTTGAGCAGTGGCCAAAAAGCTGGCAGAAAAGATTACGAAATAAATGGTAGCAGCCAAACAAGGTAGGCGTCTGAAATAGGAAAGCTGCCAGGGAATCGCTCCTTAAACTGATAAAAATTGATGTCAACGAAGTCACCTGAAGAGTTGGGGTGAAAGCGGATGATTAGCATCAATGCAATTTGATGAAGGAGAAAAAGAAACTTTAAAGTGCAGCAAGTAACACACGCACCAAAAAGAAAAAAAAAAGAAAAAAAAAGAAGGGAAAAAAACTATTGAAATTTCAAGGCCTTCTAAAATAGTTTATCACTAAATTTTGGGTTGGCTCAGAAGATACATGAACAACTATGGTTTTACAAGACATTTGCCCTTGTATGTTTTCGTGTGTCTAGCAGTGAACAAGCTCCTCACGTTTGTAACGTGCTGTTATTTCTTTGTCTTGATAACGGAGCAGACTGTCATGTTTACCCTTTTGATCTCACCAAACGGAGACAACTTCTCTTTCTTCGATTTCCTTTAGCTTCTTCCCCCCTTTCTTTTCAAATTACATCCTTAAGCCCCTCGATCCTCTTTATCTCCACACATGTCGCACCCTTGACCGTTGGTGTTAGATGCCAAATACTGAAAGATTCTAATTGTGCCAATAACTTGAAACCTATCTGTGGCGCAATTGCAACATTATATACAGTTGCATTCCAACATTTCATGAGAGCTATCTTTAGTCTTTTAATGCAGGCAAATAACACACTAGGAAACCGTAAAGCTCTTTTAAAAGGCACAAAATGTTATGATAAGTTTACGGATTTCAAAATTTATGAAGTGCAATATATAATTTGTTGCTTTACTTTAAGTACGAATAGAAACTGTGCCATATGAATAATCAATAATAGAAATTAAGTTGAAATGAAGCGAATGCTCGTGCTCCAGGCGGACTTTTTGAAAATTAATGGTTTGCATCAACGTGCTTGAACCTAACTTCCATATAGTATGTGTGTGTCAGTAGAATGTGGCTATATGTTTGACTGTGTGTGCCGGCACTGACGCATTTCCGACGTTGTTAAAAACATCTTAGCGATCATCGTAGTCATCAACCGCAGCAAAAAAATGGTTCAGTTAATTCAAACTTTAGGTGCACTTAGAGAAAACTTTAACAAAATAGCCAATCACTTCGACGAAAGCAACTAAACAAACTCAGGGCGCATGCCTTGACGCACTTCCGAAAACAATAAAAATGAACTGAGAGTTGTCTATCTTTAGACCCACTCGAAGCGCGCCGCAGGACGGTACTAAAATTGAATGTTGAGCTCAAGACACAAGAGGCCGAGGGTTCCAGTGTTTTCCTCCAACTTTACCAGAAGGGTATGCACGGCTGTGGCTTGGTGCGAGTCGAGGGGCTTGGGACTCTAACCCGGGCCTTGGACGCCGGCCAAAGTAACCAAACGCGGCCCAGTTTGGGGCTCCGAGTTCCGCAAAAAGCTGTCAAGTGAAAACGGGGTCGACGGCTCGTTGCTGCTGGTGATATCAGGAAATCGATTTGTTCTGCGACGGACACTGTGTGACGCCGTAAACCAAGGTCAGGTAAAGGACGGGATTGTAAATTTACACTCTCTGGCACTAGACGACGTATTTGACGACCGTTTCTAAATACAATACACCCAGTGTTCTTTGCATGGAGCAAAATAAGAGCATTGGAGTAGAGTTTCCCATGCGTATGAAAAACAAAATCAAGCAAGCAGTGCAGTTTGCCATGCTATCACGCCTTCGAGAGGAATTCCTCATCATTAAGACATTGGCCAGGAGGACACAAAAGAATGTGGTGAAAAGGTTTGCTTAGTCCAGTCTTCACTGACCAGACATGACGGAGAGAGGGAGGGGTGAACTCTCGAGAAGAGGCATCTTGTTGATAAAGAACTTTGAAACCCCCACATACTTTAGAGATTTCCTAATTTCCTGTTTGAGAGCATACTGCTGTATTGGTCTAAGGCTTGGACTGGTTAGTCTTAAACCGTACATCGATCTATTGAACACCACCGAGCTCGCTGTAAGTACAGTGGACCCAAGAGTCGTCTTGTTGGGTAACAAGATTGACATACGGGAACCTGAGGCCGCTGGGGAGCAGATACCGACTCTACTTTCTTGTGTGGAGTGCAGATTTGTTCTTTAAGTTAAAAGAAATGATCTGGCTGATCCTATTGTTTAAATGAGGGAAAAACAAAAGCAGGTTTTTCTTCTGTAGTTGTATTGCAAAAAGAGCGCGATACTATGAACAAGTTTAAAATGACAAAAACCATAGAGAAAATAGAGAGAGAGAGAGAGAGAGAGAGAGAGAGAGAGAGAGAGAGAGAGAGAGAGAGAGAGAGAGAGAGAGAGAGAGAGAGAGAGAGAGAGAGAGAGAGAGAGAGAGAGAGACCTAGTGTAATTTGAAGCGCTGAACGAAAGGCAGATAGAATGACATCAAAATCTTCAACGTATAGAGGGAAATGCTTTTTCACTCCTTCGATCCTATCCCTACAAAATTTTACACGTCTTCTTTGTTCGTTTTCTCTCTCTCTCTCTCTCTCTCTCTCTCTCTCTCTCTCTCTCTCTCTCTCTCTCTCTCTCTCTCTCTCTCTCTCTCTCTCTCTCTCTCTCTCTTCCCCTCCCTCCCTGACCCTTCTCCATCGAGGTGTTGTATGTCAAAGAAGGAAGAAAAATATGTAGTAAAAACGCATCGCCTCTCAGACGGTCGGACTTGGTTTGCCCAACCGAAAGCGAACAAGGCAAACTCGAGTGCTTCAAGGTAAGTGGTGCCTGCTTTATTTCGGATGTTGACCAACCTGTCACAAAACATTGCCCAGTTCGCACCCCCGCGCTCGTTAGTCGCCCACTGATCAGCAGAGACGATCAGAAACCGGTGGACACTTCTTACAGCAGGCGATCACTCCCCAGAGCGGGGCCAAGCGGGCTGATGCGGTAGACACAATTCTCGTGACTCATTGAGAAGAAATTTTGAACATCTAGGTGGATTCAGAATTTCGGACTAATAGAAGCAGATAAATCACTGATAAAAGTGGCCTCTATGCTATCTAAAATGTGATATCTGTTCTAAACCTAATAACACTTTGCGGCGTAAATGCCTTAAGATGGAAAAAAATTACTCATACCCATTCTATGCATTGCAACTGTTGGCAACCAGTAACTGGTGGTACAAAAAAAAGTGAGCGACTTAGACATAAGCGTTTTTGTCCTGACTGAGCTAAGGGAAGATGGATAGATGAAGTTTCCTACTGATCGTAGGCTTCCATGTTCTGGTTGGTTCTCGGCATCAAACCTTGCCCCCCGAGATACAGTCCTCCACTGATCACTATACATGAAACACATTCTATATCCGTAAAATTTATTGGATCACTATTCTTTTTTCGGGTGATGTTTAATAATATTCACTTTTCCCCAGTGTCGATGTCTTGTGTATGTGTGTGCCATTGTAGAAAATCAAGATTAAGAGGCAACTTCTCCCACAATGCAAGAGCAAAAATTCTGTAGAACATGATTGTATAACAATCTGGAAGTATCAAAGTACCAATGCCTTGTGAACGTGAACAACTCTCCAACTAGCTAGAATGATGCGATGATGATGATGATGATGATGATAATGATTTTTTTTTTTTTTTTTTTTTGTTGTTTTTTTTTTGGGGAGGGGGCGTATAGCTGCTCAAGGGGCATTTAAAACTATCATCTGATTTCTTTAGTCTAATCCTAGTCGGCTGAAAGTGGAGACAAGCCATAAAAACTGAGCAATTCAATATGTAAGGGTCGTTAGGGTTGAAGGGTGTGCAAAGGCACAATTAACTCAAAACAGACAAATAAAAATAAAAGAAGCAACAGCTAGAGATTGGTAGAGAAAGGCCAGCCAAACAACGGAGCAATAGGGGGTAAGGGAGGAAGACGAGAGAATGGGATCGAGAGAATCGAGAGAGAGAGAGAGAGAGAGAGAGAGAGAGAGAGAGAGAGAGAGAGAGAGAGAGAGAGAGAGAGAGAGAGAGAGAGAGAGAGAGAGAGAGAGAGAGAGGAGGTCAGACCTTTTCAGTGTACATAAAATGGATCATGTTTGTTTTTTCGTGTTTTTTTTTTTTTTTTAAATCATAAAAATTTTTGCATAAATAAACAAAATCTTTGCCGGGGGTTGAACAATCGTGTTTCGAATAGGTTCCATCTGCAATTTCATATCAATGAATGTCAGGCACTTTGTCTTCAACCGAGAGTGCTTGCTAGATCCCATGGATTCCAATCGTACCTTGATTTTATGGAGAAGATTTCAGCCCCACTGAACGAAACGATGCTGCAGCTTATTTCGAGAGGTAACAAGATTAAACCGCGCTGGGCCTTATGGTCCAGATTTGAACATGCTATCATATGGAATGAAACGCTTAGCCGCTGAAGGCACCAGGGCACCAGGTAAAACACGAGTGAACGAGTTTGGTGTCCCCAGAGAACTTGAACGCCATTTTACAGCTCATCACACGGGGGCCATAAACTCAGGGACCCTCGGCTTTGCCGCCATTTGGATGTGTTAACACCTTGTCATGCGTCACCCGAGTCTGCCGCAAGGCCTATGTTTTCAGAGTTACCTTCCCATGGGTAGGGTTCGATAGCTGCTGGGGACACCAGTCTAGTTGGCATGATCGCTGCTATGGGTGGATATTTATGGAGTTCAAGAGGGTTCTATAAACGCTCTAAATTTCATATCTTTTCTTCTTTTCAAACTTACTGACGCAAGGATCTCGTTTTAAAGCTATTTAAGATTCTGGCCCTGAAAGAAAAGTATGAAGTCCTTAGTTTATGTCCTTCTTGACGAAAATAACGGTTCTGGTGATAATGATTGGGGTGATTCCGAGTCGAGGATAATTGAACTGAACTCGTGGCTTTTCGCGTCCTCGCTCTCCGAACGGGTCTTCTTCTCTGCTTCTTGTAGTTTGGAAGGAAAGCCTGTCTTGAACTTTTGTGTCTCACTAAAGGTTTTATTCGCTTTTTTTTTTTTTTTAAACAATCCTGTGACAGCCCACAATAAAACCTACAGTCAATATGACTGACATAACGTGCACATTTTATACCCTATCTTTTGACGTCGCCAAAATAAGAACAGCTCGACCATTAATCTTTCGCGAAGTATAAATTGAACCAACAAACGGGAGAAAAACAAAACAAAAACAAAAAAAAATAACGATGCGAGAAACCACAACAATACTAAAGGCTATTCAAACAAGTAGAGCCAGATATAAAAAGCCAGTCACAGTGGGAAAAAGAGAGGCGGAAACTTGCATTAATATCAATTTCAGATCGAAATCTGGTAGCCGTGAAAGCTTTGACCAAGCAATATCCCCCACTTTCAAGAACACAAATAAAGATTGAGAGGAGAACACATAAGGCTTAAGGCGATCATATGGTTGTATTATTCTACTGAAAACTTATCTGATATCTGGACTTTCCTTCTCCTGTGCCTAACTGTTGGAATTCATTACCGCTGCATTATCAGGTTTCTGTTTCTATAGACACATTAAACAGGTTATGCCTAACTAGCAATATCCAGTTTCCGGCTGAGTCCCCCTCCCTAATTTTAGATCGTTTGATAGCAGATTTCTAAAATCTAAAGAATTCTTTTTTGCTTTCAAACTTGTCTGGTGGTTTTCACACTGGTTTTAAAGTCTACTCTGATGAAAATCCCGATTGAACTGAGTACATGCATTATTTTCCGCAAGTATTAACGTTTTGCTCCACCAGTGCCAATACTTCTAGAGTTTAACGCCGCTTTGCTGAATAAGACTGGATTTGCTTCGGACAAGTCTCGAACAGGGAAAGGTTTTGCAGAGAGTGCACGAAAACATTTCGGTTTGTTTCTTAACTCGTGTCCACGAGGAACCACGCTAAAAACATGCTGACAAAATATAAAGAGGGAATCACCAGAGAGAAACCACCCGCTCAGGGCGGTCTTCAGAACATCAAGCGTCTGAAAGGATCTCCAGTACAATGGGCGTCAAGGAGGTCAGTTTGACAATTTTTCGCTCTAGAAGACAGGCAAGAACTACCTTCAATATGTCCCATCGGCTCTAGTGCTACCCTCAGGTCTCCGGACAAGCTTTCGCATCAAGCTAAGGGACAGCAGAAACGCCCTTAGCTATTAATAAGATGATTAAAATGAAGCGTATTTCAGTGCAGGGAATCACCAAACTAGACGTATGCACTTCTCCTTTGTTCCAGTCAGGTGTTGACAAGAGCGTGAAGCAGTGAAGGTGAAAGGCAGCGTTACAGTAAACCAATACAGCCTGAGTTGCGGTGGGCGCTAGTCTCTATAGCAGAACAACAGAAAGGAGATAGAGCTAATCTCCGACGGTTGTTCAAGTTTGTCAATACATTTATACAACTGTCAGCCGAACCACTAGATAAACTGATCCCCGTGGATAAGTTGCATTACCTCCATAGCCGTGTGGTATGACCCAAGAATTTTACAAAAGGTAAAAAAATGGTTTTAAAAAAAAAAAAAAAGAAAAGAAAAGAAAAACACACACACATTCCCCCATAGTCCTCACTACTGATATTTTTTTAATAAACAACAAAGAAGAAGAAAGAGAAGCCCGACACTGCCTGTTCAATTATATGTGTAGACAAAAACATCCTCATACACATTCAAATCAATTGGGGTCAAGAAGGTTAACAAAATATTACAGTATGAAATAGTTGACGGAAAAAGTGGCTAAGTGAAACCCATTGGAACACATTCAATATCCACCCAAAGACTACAGTAATCTTTTGGGGACAAAAGAAAAGATCAGATGCATCTGAATTAGGCACAGGCGCGAAGGCAGCGAATTTTTTTTTTTTTTTTTTTTTTTTGGGGGGGGGCGCTAGAGAGAGAGGGGGGGGGAGACAGATATTGAGAGTTAGAGAGAGAGAGAGAGAGAGAGAGAGAGAGAGAGAGAGAGAGAGAGAGAGAGAGAGAGAGAGATTATTTCGATGTTAGTATAAGACTAAATGGTGCCAGATAGATAAAGCAAATTTGTTATTGAATAGAAAAAGACAAGGCACCCTTTTGTTTGCTTTTACGATTCCCTTTGTCCTTAGGTTCTACACACAATTGCAAATTTTGGCACATGCGTTTAGTTCAATTGAGTGTGATCTCAGCAACTTGGTTTATTGCAAGCTTGTTCACAAGAGAACTTAAATCAAATTTGGTTTATTTTCTACGGCAAAGAAACGAAGAAGAAAAGAGGCCATAATTTTGGCCTTTCATGGTTTTACTAAGAATAAAAGAAGATAATTTAGTTTCACCGCGCGAATATGTCTAACATTTGCGATATTGCTATAGGCGCAACGTTGAACTATTTGGTGGCAAAAAAATTATGAGACGCCAATGTTTAAACACAGCTCGCCCTATTAGGATGTTTCCATAGCAAGACGAGTGGGGATGATTTCAGGTTCTGTAATAAATTAAGCGATACAGATGTTGTTTAATGAACCTAGAGATTGAGATTACAAGGCGGCCTCGCTTCTTCAAATGCGATGTCGAATATTATCCGATCCGAGACGAAAATTATCGGTGGAGAATTGAAATACCAAGAAACATTGAAATCCCTTCCAGCGAGCCCGTCGCCTGGTCTGCGGCTGATCTCTAGTGAGCAGGTCGTCGATTAGTGTGTGTGTCTCTCTCTCTCTCTCTCTCTCTCTCTCTCTCTCTCTCTCTCTCTCTCTCTCTCTCTCTCTCTCTCTCTCTCTCTCTCTCTCTCTCTCTCTCTCTCTCTCTCTCTCTCTCTCTCTCTCTCTCTCTCTCTCTCTCCATGCTGCCGGCTCGTACTGTGTCCTCGGTGTCAATAAGCTCAGCCGATAGAGCGCTCAACAGACATTAAGGAGGTCCCGAATTTGATTCCCGAGTGGGCCTGGATCAGTTCGAGTTGGACGAAAATCTCCGCCCACCGCCTCACAGTCGACACGCTTAACTAGTTGATTGTTCACTTCCGCTCAATCAAATCTTCGATAGAGCATCATGCAACTTCCAAGCTACCGTGAAGCAAACCGAACTGCCCAGTGAAACCTGTATGAAACCTGCAGATACAACTACTTTGCAGATCGAAAAGCGTGGGCTTCTACTCACCGCCCCCTAGAGCGTCCCGAGCACTGATTCGACCTTTCCTATTGTCAGCGCTAGAGAACGCCGCTTTAACGTGCCACAGTGTCAGCAATGCTTTATCTCGTTTCAATCCAACGGTTCTTCTTGACTTAGGTGTCGAGAACCACGAGAAGTTCCAATCAATCTTGCAATGTTAATCAGAGTAATCCCGTGTTTTTGTTCCATGTAATTGACGCAAAGGTGGAAGAAGTCACTTGTTACCCCCAAAGACCTTGTCAGTGCAACCGACCTTCTGACCAAACCTCGGTCCTCTTTTTTTTTTTTTTCTTTCGACTTTAACCCCCTAATCAATATCTTTCTATTGTTCTTTCTTCGATTCACGCTTTCCGTGGTTGCCTTCTGTCCCTCTCTTCCACCGGCTCTCCTATTTTATCCTTCTTTTTATCATTCTGTGGCGCACTTCTAAATTTTGTTCACTTCATACATTTCGCACAGAACATTTTCAAGTTAAAACATTTCTCTGCAAACAAAGTGATTGAAAAGTTCAATCCCGTCTCTCAGAATGCGGTCAATCGATCAACACAAGAAAGAAACTAGTTAAAGCAGATCATTAATACGTCAAACACATTATGGACAGGGTGAATTAAAGGAAATTTTTGGTTATGATAATCCAATACTTTATCATTATTCCGAAATACCACGAAGAAGGTCAAAGAGACAATTAGGCCAAATCGGGAAAAAAGACAAACAAAACAACCCCCTCCCTCCCCCTCACACACACACACACACAAGGGGAAAAAACAACGCCGATAGACAAGACCACAGTTCACAGTTAAAAGGATAAAACCCTCCCACATCTTTGCTAAGATTAGCAGAGTCAAATATTCAATAACTGTAAGAATGTGATGCCAAAAATTAAAAAATATCAACGGTCAATGAAATCATTCTATCCCTCAAACGGACGGGGGGGGGGGGGAGAGAGAGAGAGAGAGAGAGAGAGAGAGAGAGAGAGAGAGAGAGAGAGAGAGAGAGAGAGAGAGAGAGAGAGAGAGAGAGAGAGAGAGAGAGAGAGAGACGTGTCATTGTTCGCCATCGTAATTATAACATGGCAAGATAAACGTTTCAAGTCATTAAGATCGACGTTTGAGGTTTTCGACTTTGACGGTGTGCAGGGGAAAGGGGGTGGGGGGGTAATAGATAAGACAACCTTCTGCTGAGCACATTGTGCAGTCGCTCAGTGTGGGTATCAACATTTCTCATTTCCTGCCCAAATCTCCTATATAGTCTAGTTTATATGTCAGAGTGACCCGGACATACATTTAAATAATCCTTCAATTCTACCCAGCAGGTTCTAGACGATAGATTTACTTGCGCCCGCTGTAGATTGCTACATTGTGCTAACATGGGTAGAAAAATAAAAGGAAAGAAGAGGACTGGGCAGAAACGCCCACTGCCACTGCCATGTTGGCTGCGTCCCTAGTAACGGGAGGAAGACAGGGACGGTAAGCCCGCCCCTCCAACTCATCCATCTTTAATGGAGGGGACAGGTCGACTTAATCCTCGCATGATGACCGCTACTGTCCCAAAATGGCCTTGCACGGACAATGTCACAATGGACGTTACACAACTGTGGACGAAAGCCGGTGATT
Source organism: Elysia crispata (assembly GCA_033675545.1). Taxonomy (NCBI): domain Eukaryota; kingdom Metazoa; phylum Mollusca; class Gastropoda; family Plakobranchidae; genus Elysia; species Elysia crispata. The sequence goes on from JAWDGP010007367.1 coordinate 54,875, forward strand.
GTCTGAGAGCCAAGTTCTGCCTCAGGTGGTGGAGGAGGTGGCTCCTTACTATTCTCTCTGATGTCTTCGGCGCGCGAACACAATGAGAAGGGCTTAAAAAGCTTCGTCCCCCTCAAAAAGGCATGAACAGAGCTGAATCTGCAAGCCTGGTGTACCGACTGATATGTAACTGTCAGTTATAGAGGAAGCACAGGTACACGGAAAGCCTCAATAGATACCTAGATATGATGGAAGTGTTCTCGAAAACAGAAAGATTGATGAAGCGATGAGTAAATAGAGAGATTACTGGGTGGGTGGTTTAGAAGGACTGTAAGAACTATACGCGAAAAGAGAGAAAGAGAGAAGGAGAGAGTTAAGGATATATATATATATATATATATGCACACAACTTTACAATTACGGGCAAAAAACAGAAACACGCATCTATAAATTTCACGCTAAACGAAATCGCATTGAAGGTGAAACGTTTACACGTTAAATTTACAGTTGTGCTGTTTCTTTCTTTTTTTTTATCCCGTAAGTATAAAATTGTGTGCCTGTTTATTTTTCGCCTCTATATTATACTATTCACAGGCATACACGCGTCCTTTCGGATCCTTTGTTATCAAGTTGTCCTCCAAGTGTAATGTTTTGCCCTTTTAATTGGAGAGAGAGAGAGAGAGAGAGAGAGAGAGAGAGAGAGAGAGAGAGGTATTGATAGGTGCGCAGGTAGGTTAGCAGATATCTAGTTAGATATCTAAATAAAGAATGAGAGAGAGATGGAGCAAAAATTGGATAAACGAAAAGATAAATGAATAAATATGTAAATGTATGGAAGACGAGATAAACAGATGACAGATTAACAGAAACGGCGCGTGACGCCAGGAATAATTCACAAGATATTCACCGCCATAGCTGGATCTTTGTTGCCAGTAGGTTTTCTTACTCAACATTCATTGTTTTTGTATTAGTCAAACTTCCTATAGTGACTGCATCTCTCGATGCAGTGATGTTACCCACACACAGGTGAAAAGCTCAGAAATAGAGACAGTGGGGTGTGTGAGTATCAGTCCAAGGACTACATCCTTATACAAAAATAAATCTTGCTAATAAAAGACACTATTTATGGCCTGTATTGTTAAGACGAGTTGAAATGAGTGAAACTAAAAAAGATAATAAATAAGTAGATCTAGACCAAACAAGGCAACGCTTGATCTCCACAATCCGGGTATAGCAATCTCTGATTGGCCGAGCTGGAGGCTAAAGTCAGAGAGGTGGTAAGAACATAATACGATTTTTTCACTATGCCATTGGTTACCAACCAATCTGTAAAAATTTCATGGGACTTTCAAAAAAAATGTTGGGAGAAGGGGGAGATCGGGTGTTCACCCTAAAGCATTAACGTAAATGAGGTGTAACTAAAGGGCGAGGAGAATTACTATTAAAGACTGCACTAATGCATGGGTAGAGACAGCGGAGACGTCAGAACGGCTTTTATGGGTGGAGCTAATAACAGGAAGCGGCCCAAGAGGGATTAGCGGATAGAAGTATAAATAATGGGCGAATTAATGGGCATGTCACTACTGAAGGAATTAGCAAGCTGCCACAATGTCTTGTCTACCTTTCTCCAGGGTAGTGTAAGTTTGCGAGGTTGAAGGTTACTATATTTCTTAATAGATAGAGCCCCATTCCCGACGACACAAGTAATGATGTCCACACTCCTAAATTCAAAGGGATTTTTTTTTCTTTTTGCAACCATTCTACTATGTAAAGGTAAATACACGTGGCAAGAGATATGGAGGAGAGACAGAAATCAACCCATAAGAATAAACTTATATTTCGATTTTCTGAACAATGTACCATTACAAATGTTTACAACAAAAACAAAAAAATCAAAATAACAATCAATCTAGAGCAACATACCTTGCGTCTTATCGATAAAGTATGCTGTTGTATAACATTCTAAAAGAGCCACATATTCTCACAACCGACGACTTTTACTCTACATTCCTCAATATTTCTTTACATAAACATTTGTAATTATATAGTGACAGACGAACATGTAGAAGATAAGACAATGGACCAGATTGTCAGTCGGACATCTGACGACGAGAGGTGGACAGCAAGGGAAAACTCCACAAATAGAACAACACTGCCCAGCCAACAAGAAGGTAAGTGATGGAAACCCCCTAGAATTTCTTATTGCTCCGAGAGGTAGATGAAGGCTCGGATCAAGCTCAATAAAGAACTGGTTCGATGGTCCAGCCGGAATCATCATGACGCTCTTAGATACGGTACACACTCTCACTCTGATGGTAGCACAGACTGAACGACACCCAGCTTCTCCCTGCTAGCTACGACACCCACCTTCTCCCTGCTAGCTACGACACCCACCTTCACCTTGCCAGCTACGACACCTTCCTTCTCCCTGCCAGCTACGACACACACCTTTTCCCTGCCCGCTACGACACCCACCTTCACCCTGCCAGCTACGACACCCACCTTCTCCCTGCCAGCTACGACACCCACCTTCACCCTGCCAGCTACGACACCCACCTTCTCCCTGCCAGCTACGACACCCACTTTCTCTCTGCCAGCTACGACACCCACCTTCTCCCTGCCAGCTACGACACCCACCTTCTCCCTGCCAGCTACGACACCCACCTTCTCCCTGCCAGCTACGACACCCACCTTTTCCCTGCCAGCTACGACACCCACCTTCTCTTTGCCCGCTACGACACCCACCTTCTCCCTGCCAGCTACGACACCCACCTTCTCCCTGCCAGCTACGACACCCACCTTCTCCCTGCCAGCTACGACACCCACCTTCTCTCTGCCAGCTACGACACCCACCTTCTCCCTGCCAGCTACGACACCCACCTTCTCTTTGCCAGCTACGACACCCACCTTCTCCCTGCCAGCTACGACACCCACCTTCTCCCTGCCCGCTACGACACCCACCTTCTCCCTGCCAGCTACGACACCCACCTTCTCCCTGCCCGCTACGACACCCACCTTCTCCCTGCCCGCTACGACACCCACCTTCTCCCTGCCAGCTACGACACCCACCTTCTCCCTGCCCGCTACGACACCCACCTTCACCCTGCCAGCTACGACACCCACCTTCTCCCTGCCAGCTACGACACCCACCTTTTCCCTGCCCACTACGACACCCACCTTCATCCTGCCAGCTACGACACCCACCTAATCTCTGCCAGCTACGACACCCACCTTCTCCCTGCTAGCTACGACACCCACTTCTCCCTGCCAGCTACGACACCCACCTTCTCCCTGCCCGCTACGACACCCACCTTCTCCCTGCCAGCTACGACACCCACCTTTTCCCTGCCAGCTACGACACCCACCTTCTTCCTGCCCGCTACGACACCCACCTTCTCCCTGCCCGCTACGACACCCACCTTCATCCTGCCAGCTACGACACTCACCTAATCCCTGCCAGCTACGACACCCACCTTCTCCCTGCTAGCTACGACACCCACCTTAACCCTGCCAGCTACGACACCCACCTTCTCCCTGCCAGCTACGACACCCACCTTTTCCCTGCCCACTACGACACCCACCTTCATCCTGCCAGCTACGACACCCACCTAATCCCTGCCAGCTACGACACCCACTTTCTCTCTACCAGCTACGACACCAACCTTCTCCCTGCCAGCTAAAACATCCACTTTCTCCCTGCCAGCTACGACACCCACTTTCTCTCTGTCAGCTACGACACCAACCTTCTCCCTGCCAGCTGTTGAGACCCCAGGCATGGCAGCAGCTCCACTCACACCAGGCACGCTCACGCGATGATGCTGGCTGTAGCTGCTCGCACCGCTTGTTCCTGCCGCTGTTGTTGTGGTAGTGGTGGTAGTGGTGGTGGTGGTTGTGGTGGAGGAGCCGGCGCCACTTGGTTCACCTACACCATCCAAGCGATGGTCCATTTTGCGGAGCTGAGAAATTCAGACGACATCCATGGATTAAATGATTGATTAATTCGGATACTTAGACATTTCAAAGTCAGCTCTAGCATGCACGTGGCGATCTCGAGATGTGCTGGGAAATAAAAAGTTGCGAAAAGAAAGAGAAATATTGCAGAGCTGATTACAAGCCCTGACTGCCTGAACAGCCTCAGGCGAAGTTTTAATCAAAATCGCCACTGAAGTTTGTAATTCGGAGCTCGAACACTGTTAGGGCTAGTATAGATCTCTTTAAGCGAAATTCAAACTCATACCCGCCGAGAATCTCAGCCTTGAGTTATAAAATTTCTGAATGGTATTACAATGTGGCCTATTAAGCATTCCTTTCGGTACGTCAAGCACTGAAATTAATAGACCATTATTATGTCATAGTTATATTTTCCTGATTACTTGATTGTGTGATGCCATAGCCTCGACTTTCAATTATAGACAGAGAGAGAGAGAGAGAGAGAGAGAGAGAGAGAGAGAGAGAGAGAGAGAGAGAGAGAGAGAGAGAGAGAGAGAGAGAGACAGATTGAATGAAGATATCATATCATATCATCGAACTTTCGTTTCATGTGTGCCTTCTTATCTCATACCTTTACCAATATCAACCTTGTCATCTAATCTCATTTAAATAATAAGTGCGCCTTGCTTCAAACTTTAAACTCTACCGGAATTTAAGGGTCTGAGGCGGGTATGGAAACAAGTCTGACTGATATAGAAATTGAAAGCCGCTTTACATTACATCATAATTATCGATATTTCTGTTGAACTATCTAAAAGTATACACATACGAATAAATTTATTAAAGCCTATATAAGCGAAATGGGTGAAGAATCTTTTGATCAAAGCGATTTTTCGTGTCCGGTTCAATAATATATGCAATGATCCTTAGTATTCAGGAAGAAAGATTTCAATTAGCATAAACTTAGGATAGAGCGGTAAGCAAAGCAATTACTACTGAATGTGTCCGCTTGATCAGTCTTAAGACATCAACAAACCAAATAACTTGAATGCCATAAATCTATCGCGGGGCTGCGCTTCTTTTTCAAAGCGAGAAGAAGCTGAGAGCGCGCCACCACGGAGCTAGCGGTGAAACTTAGCTTGCGGGTCTCGAGAAACTAATTGGCCAGTAGAGGCTTCCTGATCTCTGTAACAAGCTGAAGCCTCTTATCCATGCACGGTGCACACACTTCAAACTACAACAGATAGTACTGGACGGCACGTAATGCGATTTCAGTCGAGAATCGTTCGATCTTTCTCTTTCCTTCTTCTTCCTCTCTTTTCTCTCGCCACTGTGCCTATCTATGCCCCCCTCCCCCTCGCTCCATCGACCCCTTACTGTTGCCCTCCCTGTCCCATTGTTTGCGATTATTGAAATGTTTGCATCAAAGTATTGAACAAAGAAAACAAACATTTAACAAGATCTGAAGCGACAGAAGCTGGAAGATTTTTTTGAAGATCAGCTAAAATAATTGGCAAACAGCAGCGAAACACTCGAAAGCCCTTAATGAGACGACAAACTCAAGACGTGAGCTGAAGCTTTGAAATGGAGCCTTTTCCCTCCTCACAAGCTCTGGTCAATCGAGTACACAGCCATTTCTGGCTAGATTCCCTTCCCTTTCTTTCTTTCAACCTTTTTTTCCCCCTGTAACTTAAGGGGACGCTAAACTTGTCCTTTCCGTCTTGCTACAACATCATTCTGTTTCCCAAGACCCTCAAGCAGTATACACTGGCATTATGAATAGAGAAATTTGTGTTGGCCTCGCTCGTCACTGGTACACAAAGCGTGCGTGTGTGTGTGGGGGGGGGCGGGAGGAGAGAGAGGACTCGCCTATCTCAAGAAATGGCGAGAGAGATTACAGGGGTAGGCAACTAAGAAAGAAGATGTAAAATAATCAGCATAATCTATTTCGGGCTCGTAAGAAGTCGAAAAACGTCGAAATCAACTTCAATAATTATGACGATCGTCATCAACACCATGCTAAGTTTACCTGTACTGATTTCATTACATTCATTATTTTTATTTTTTTTAAATATTTGAGAAGAAAACAAACAAACTTAAAAGCTAGTACTTGCTTGAACTCAGATTATAGTTGAGATCTCACATTATTGATAAAGTTAATACATAGAAGAAAATTAAAAAAAAAAAAAGGTTAGATTTCTACCTTGCAGTAACGTTACCATGTAGGTTTATTCCCATCAATGGTTTATATCACCCCGTTAGACGAACACAAAAATATCCATTTCCTCACACATTTGTTTATTTGAACTATAAAAGAGAAATACATATACTTAACTGGCTAAATTCAAAGTGAAAAGGAAAAGCTTAAGCCAACCAATGCATTCCAACATGTTGGTTGCTCTGCTGAGATAGCAGGCAGTCCTCCAGAACCTTAAAATCCCTCCAGGCAATCCCGCTGTGCCAGCTGTAAAATGACGACTCATTCCTTCCATTTTCTAGTTTTCTTTTTTTTTTTTTAATTTTTTTTTTTTAGCTTAAACCTGAAGTTAAAATTAAAAAGTAACGAGGCATGTTAATTTCAACAAAGCTTTCAGAGTGTTTTCAAATGGTGGTCATCAAGCTTTCACCAAGCATTGCACCTTTCCAACTCACACTGGATCAGCATATAGCTATAGGAGAGACTGTTAGAAAGCGTGATTCACCGTGCTAGCGTGACGCGATCTTCCTGTATCAATAGTCAGTAAGTAATAAACTAGTATTACACGAGAGGAAGATGATGAACTGAAACCAACCCTGGCCTTTGTCCAAGTAACGATTCACTCCGCGGTGCCTCCGCCTTAGAGTTTAAGTTAGAGCGCGACACTTCTTTGTCAGTTGCGCGAGACAGAAGACAACCCTTGGGGGTTATTGTTTGTTGCTACTGAAACCTTCCTAGGATCACCGTGTGGAATTCTCCCTGACCTCAAGCTTTATAATTATTGAACTTCTTCTTTCTTTATTTCTAAGCGAACCACACTCCATTTGGAAACTAAACATGCACGACAATGATGGTTTCAAAAGAAGAAAAGGCAAAACCATTAACAGTGAGAAGAAAAAAACATCGAGCGCATCAAAAAGTCTCATTTTTTATTCAAATTGCACCCTCACCTTACACAACCTCTGAAAACAACCGTTAACTACAGTCTCCAATGCAAGACTTGGTAAACTTGTTTGCGGCTGATGCGAACAAGTAGCTACGCGTCAGAGACAATGGCAGAATAAAAGAAAATTCTTGATGATCCCAGCTAGCTGCGATCTTTCCACTCCGATGATTTATAATTGACGCTCGATTGTATTTGGGGTAGATCGAAATTCAGGAATAATTTTCATTTAAATTTTTTTCTTCCTTGTGCCAAAAAAAATGCTGTAGTTTCTTGTGGTTTTCTTTTTTCTTTTCCCTCTCCCATGCAGGACAGACTTTACTCAGCCAAATACCAAGGTTTGGTTCTTAAATACGTCCTAATGCGACCAGAGCGAAAAAACCTCACACTTTCCGAATTCGAACTGAATTGTATTAAATTTATTGTTAATCATTTTATCGCAGGATGATAAGCGAGTCGAAAAACACGTGTTTTCAAAAGTGGATGTGTGTGTGTGTGTCTCTCTCTCTCTTTCTCTCTCTCTATCTCTCTCTCTCTCTCTCACTCTCTCAGATTGTGCACTAGGCAACTCGACAATACATCATTCTCATTAAATAAAACTTGCTTCTGACCCTACTAATTTCTTCAGATCAAAGAAGTAATAGATCAAATTACCTAGGACCAGAAAATTAGCTCAGAGACACAAAAAGCCCTCCTCGTGCCTCACACTACTCCGGAAAGGTTTTACATCCTTCCTAAGATCCGCAAAAAAGGGGGGCCCAAGTAGGCCTGTCATCGTGGAAACGGGAGTCCCACAGAGGTTATATCTCACTTTGTGGACTACTATATGAAGGGTCTGGTTAACCAGTTTATCTTCATATGTGCAGAATGACATGGATTTCCTCTGAAAAATCCATGATGTCAATACGACAGGCCCTCATCCTCCAGAATCCCTTCTCTTTCCAATGGATGCCAGCGCTGTGTACACTAACGCCAATCTCTATACGGAAGCCATCGAGAGGGTACTTCTACGTTTTCCTAGACACGCCTCTGATTTGGCTGAGATACAGACGACATCTTCCTTATTCGGATTCATGGCCGTGCTAAACTAGAAGCATTCATCCATCATGCTAATAATTATTTCATTTTTATCATCAACTTCAGAAGTAATATACCGCCCGGTCATATTCCAGTCCTTGACGTCATGGTCCCATTACAAGACAACTATATCCACGCAGACCTCGACTTGAAACCAACAGATACCTTTAACTACTTATATTAACTGTCTGTGTGTGTCCGTCTGTCTGTCTCTCTCTCTCTCTCTCTCTCTCTCTCTCTCTCTCTCTCTCTCTCTCTCTCTCTCTCTCTCTCTCTCTCTCTCTCTCTCTCTCTCTCTCTCTCTCTCTCTCTCTCTCTCTCTCTCTCTCTCTCTCTCGCCCCCTCTATATCTTTCGTTTATTTATTTTTTTTTTTTTAAACAGAGCAGCTTAAGAGTAAAACAAAGTTTTTACTATTGTGTTAACACGGACGGATCAAAACAGCGTCTCTTCGAGCCACACTCACCTCCGCTCTCAGACGTCCTAGCGATCTCCATATCGTGTCAATTCCTGGGGGAAAAAAAACACAGGAAAAAATATTTTACTAGGACAATAATTTTCAAAACATCGTGCCAAACATTTACAACGCGAAATGATTTTTTTAACTGAGGAAAAAAAATAAATTAACGTTTCTTAGGTTTAGTTTGAAAGTGAGGCACCATTGGTGAGTTGCCTTTTAGGAAACTTGAAAGCCAGGGCGCTATGATGTAAAAAAAAAAAAAAAAAAACCCAGAACACCAGCATATCTCTGTTGAGAGCTTTGTTGCTGTTTTTTTTCTCTGTCTTTGATTTTTAAACACACGTTTCAATCCCTATGATTTCCATTTCCATTTCCATTTTGAACAATCAAGATTGTTTCAACAACTTAATGCACCGGATTGTGTATGAGGAGGTCTGGAAAAATAGGGGCAAACAAGGCAAGCGAAGGAGGGAGAAAGAAAGTAAAAGGCCTATTCCAGTTTCCACGCAGAGCTATATCTCCCAATCTATCGCCAGAGAAGTCGTCCTCGATAAATCTTTGTGCTGTATTTAAGAAATCGTGGTCAATCTGTCTGATTGTACAAAAATCGCAAAAGATCAGGCGCTGCCTGATATTTTTCGACCGATCGGTGAAGACGCGGGCAGGAAATGGCTCTGTTTTTGAAATGTGTCGCCACGCGGGGTAAAAATTTTGTCAATAAAAATATTGAGATACTTATTCCAGCTTAAAACAATTTAGATTTTTTAAATCAGCGCATCCGAATTAGCGGAATGGGTCGCCAGGACCCTGACTTGCTGCATATTTAAATTTGTTTTAAATTTACAGTACTATTCTCAATTTATTTTTTTCCTACACACAATTGGTGTGTATTGTATAGGTTTTTTATAGCCTAGTCTAGATCTAGCTACGTGTCAAAAGATTCTGTCATAGACTTTATTGAAGATTACCAGTCGTTTGAATATCTTTGGAAAATTAAATCCAAAGACTATAGCAACAAAATGAAACGGGAGCATGCGTACCAGGAACTTACACGGTTCCATGAGGACGCAAATAAAGATTTTGTAATTAAAAAGATCATCAATTCAAATCGAGAGACACATCTGCACGTGGATTTATAGATAGATTGGAACAATCTCGTCTACAATTTATCCGGCGAGAAATCTGGGAACATATCCCTATATGGAATAGGCCCTTAGAGAGAGAGAGAGAGAGAGAGAGAGAGAGAGAGAGAGAGAGAGAGAGAGAGAGAGAGAGAGAGAGAGAGAGAGAGAGAGAGATGAAAAAGAATGGGAGAGGGGAGGGAGAAAGCGCTCAGAGAGTGAGTGATAGAGAGAGAGAGAGAGAAAGAGAGAGAGAGAGAGAGAGAGAGAGAGAGAGAGAGAGAGAGAGAGAGAGAGAGAGAGAGAGAGATCAAGACTTTCTGATACAATTTTGCCGATTGGACAAATTTTCCGCTGAAAGCTAATGCTAAGTGTACCTGTTGCTTCGTTAGGTCTAGCTGAAAGAAGTGGACAAATCGGAAGTCATCTAATTGAGTGATCTGAATCTAGTTCCGTGGTTTCCTTAACCCATGCGGAAAAAAATGTTTGTCCAAAAAGGAATGCTCTGGTTGGATTTTACTTGAAGGACAAACGTATCTTCTTAAACTGTTATTGTCACTCACAATGTGGCTACTGTTTACACAGATCAACACAAAGGTGTTGTAGAAGAACCGCTTGTTAAAGTTCTGACAAACACTCTATGGCCTCTTTACTGTTAAAAAAAGCCATTGAAAAAGAACAGGAGCATATATAATTAAGAAAAAGAAAGTACACGAAAAATATTTTTAAAATGTAACGAAGTATAAAAAATAAAATTTTCTTTACCAGAAACGATTTAAAAAAAAAAAACTATTTTTAAAAGGTTCAGAAGCGCCACAAACCGGCAAATGTTAGTGTCAGTTTAGGGGTTGGGAAGCTTCAGCAAGCCGGGCGGAAAGGGCGGGGGTTGGAAGGCCTGGGTCACCGTGTGCTGAGATGAGAGAAGATAATGACGCGCCATTAAGATTTAACGAAACAATTATTATGAACAGGTCGAATCAGATTGATTAAATCCTGTGACAGGAACACAAACATATGGACCATTAAAAAAAAAAAATTCAGCTGTCAAGGGTTTTTTTTTGTTTTGCGTGGATAGATGCTCCAGACTGACACGACTCTTGTATGATAGCTAGGAAGAGAGCGAGAGAGAGAGAGAAAGAGAGAGAGAGAGAGAGAGAGAGAGAGAGAGAGAGAGAGAGAGAGAGAGAGAGAGAGGGGGGGGCGGAGGGAGAGAGATTGATTTACGAGGGAAATAAAGACACACTGGCAGACACGAAGATCCAGATAACAATATCAGCAAATGGAATGGTGTTTACAACTCTCCCGGATCACAAGTGTCTGGCCGGCCGATTCACAAGTCTTCTTCGCTTTGATCCTCATACAAGTGCTGTAATGATATGTGGAGACAATGGCTTGGATACTCAGCACATACAGACCTACTTGGCGTCAAACGACACGGAAAGGTAGACAGTAAAGTTGGTTTTGGATCTTTTACATTTTCTTCCTTTGTATTAAAAAAAAAGTCGACCAAACCTCTGAGTAAGAGATAAAGTAAAGCCTACGAAAAAAAAAAAGCCGCAACCTCAATTATTATTTTGTTAAAAGAGGAAAAAAAATAAAACAGTCGTGCAATTTGTCATTAAATATGGGCTCAAGTTATACTTTAAAAACGAGAAAAAGTGAGGAAATTCGTGGTCAGATAAACAGATATTAATTAATATAGTGCATTACATTTCGACAGATAGAGGAAATCGCTCCCATGACATCTGAAAAGGTTGATACATCAGCTATCAGAATTTGTTACAAAGATCCCACCAACCGCTCAATATCGAGATAATATTATCTTAAAGAAATCGCCATGTACTATTTATAACCTTTCAAAAACTTACTCACTGCCATAGATTTTCAGGAACAGATAGAACTCTTCGAAGAATGCGGTAGCATAAAACCTGGCGATGGGCATGCGAGGTATGGTGTGTGGCCTGAGGAGGGGGGGGGGAGCGAGAGCCCGGCCCAACACGGGTGGTAGGAGCTTGATCTATAAATCAACCGCCGATACTGGAGGCTCCACACAGTAATTACCTTGATCACTCAAGCCCTGCCATGCCCCTTAGATTAACAAATTCATCTAACAGCCAGAAGATAACATTCCCTCGCAGCGTGCTATGATTGATTAGTAACCTGAAAAAAGATTTTCAAGCTCAGACCACCATAGACGAGCATCTCAGTGCTTACTTTTCTATCAATTTCCAGTATTGATGAATCCTTTTATTGGAGCCACTGGCACTTATTTTTAAAATATCAGGACATCAAGAAGTTTCTTAGCATTTTCTACATGAGTTTTTTTTTAGCGGGATGTGGTAATTAAAACTGGCGTATACTAGGTTTTCAGTTAATCCTGTAGTTCATGACAGGCTTTACCAAGAATACTGACTCAACCCTGTCGTGAAAACTGGGCCCCCGACATTAAGATTGGTCTAACACTTTTTTATTCATCTATTTATTTTAATCTGTTTGTTCCCTTTTTTAACCATACATCTATATCAAAAATACAACGAGCTGTTGTACAGTATAGTCTTGGCGTTATATGTCTAGTAAAAGGATATCAAACTGTAAAAAACATTTCCTTGCTGTGGCAGACTGGCTTGTCCAGTACGATAAAAGTCAGATTTGAAACAAAACCTGCTGAGGAGAGCCAACCATGCTGTCACGGCCAGAGTTGATTAGCCATGATAGCAAAGCCTATCGGTAAAGAAAGCAAGGAGGAGGAGGAGGCGGAGGAAAAACTTGAGGCCTCAGCTTATTACTACCGCGCTCCGGACTGTCTTGGTGAATTGAAAATAAATTACACAGAAATCACATATAAAAGACATTATTTCTAACATACATGTTATCATCCTCTAAAATGATTTGAAGAAAAAGTAAGACGATGGAATATATCATCACGGCATACTACTTTTTTTTTTGTAAGCAAGACAGCATAAATTTACAGGTTTACTGGCGCTACCCGCAGTCAGTGTCTATAATTAGATCAACTGTAAAACTTTTTCTATTTTCACAAGCTCCGGTCGTTCTTTTAGCTGCTAAGAGAAATCTCATATCTCTCATGTAATGCCTGAACAAGACGATTGCAATGTTTGCCTTCGGGTTTTGCCGAGAATAATCCTGTCACACTAAAAATAGTGCAGGACAACGCCGCAACACTCGTTGAAAGAGCAAAGAAAAAAAATGTTCTTGTAAATCCTTGTCACTGAAATTACAATGGCTCCCCGCTCGACAATAATTTGTTACAACACCGCCCTGATGTGTGTTTAGTGCATTAATGATGTGACACATGCTTATCTTCAGGACTCTCTATCCCTCTAACGGCCTACTGCACTAGTAAGGTGCGATTGTCAACTTACTTAAAATCTCTTGTAACAACAAGAAAACTTTCAGAGGGCGTTTTGCTTTTGCTTTTTTTTTTCTTTATAGGTCCAAATGTTTGTTTTTAAATAAGATCTGAGAAAAATATGTCTTCCAACATAAGAAAATTAAAACAGCACAAATTTTTAAAGCACATTAACAAATAATATTCACGGAAGGAATCAAATTCTACACTGAGGCATTTTGCACGTTTTATGTGTCTAACATGACTAAGCTGTGAACCCATTTATATTTGCAAATACATGTATTATGTATACGTCTTTTTTTTTTTTCAATTTCTGTTTCAATCACTCGTTTGATTTTGCAACGTAACTTCTTGTTTTCACTATAACTGGCCAGAAAGTGTTTATTTCTGATATTATTTAACGATATTTCTAATATTGTTATGCACGTTTATAAACATAATCTAGCGGAAGTTGATCCTCTTCATTAAACTGTTTGTGCTATTTTCGTAGCGTGTGGGGCGCTTTTTTTTTTTTTTTTGAAACGTGTTGTTGCTAATAATTAATGTGGTTTACTCGTTCACTTATTTATTTATTTATTATTATTATTATTATTATTATTATTATTATTATTATTATTATTATTATTATTATTACTATTATCATCATCATCATCATCATTATAATTGTTACTGCTATTAGGATAAGATATCTTGCAGCTTGGAACTTTGCTGAGTTTATATAAAAACAATGCCATTACTTAAAATCAGAAAGCACATTGCTTAAACACCAAAAAAGAATCGGTACTCAATCACTTTTACCATTACTAGTTTTCCATTATGTCCAAACTGACGGTGAACTCGAGTGCTAACGACATGAGAGCGGTCCACCACATGGCTGTAGCTAGCTGTGTTGCTCCACCAGGAGAAAGGGAGGTAGACGCGATAGCACAGGAATCGAAAGAGTCACCAACCAACACCTCGATCTGGTCCCACAACCCTTACAAGATGATACGAGTCAATGAGGAAATTCCTTCATTACACGAGACACTGGCTGGAGATCATTGCCTCACGGAATTTCGATGTCTCAACAAAAGGCGGAGGCGTCCTCATACCCACAAGATAAGCAGGGCGTATGGCAGTTTTGGGGGTGCCGAGAGCGGACGGTCCATGCCACTTACATTTATGGTTTGGGAGACAGGTACGGCTGCACGAATCTATGTGAGAAGGCCCAGCTGTCAGTTTAGACTTTGAAAACGATCCATGGAAATTCAAAACCAGAATTCTGAACATGTGCACGAGCTTCGAGAAAATGGAAAAGACTTGATCAATGTAATGGTGTCTCGATTGCTTGATTCCTTGTCAGCTGAGACTCGCTAGCTTGGCCTCCGTTCAGGGAGAGGAGTAACTATAACAATGTTGATCATGGGAACTTTTAATATCTGGAACTAAAATTCTACCACCTTCCCTCTTCCTCTATCTCAACCTCTTTCTTGCTGACCGTGTGCCCATGTCTCCCTCTCTGGCTCCTACCATAAAGCTTCCCTCTTTCAGAGCTCCACTCAAATTGAGCCTGGCTAAAGCCTCGGTACACACATTTATTACAACACGACATCTCAGACTCTATCTGTCCAGGCCGCGGGTTTATTGCCTCTTCTGGCTGCAACCGTCGTGATATCACGGGTTTGTTCAAAGATCTAAATATACATGCAAGGTCAACCACATTTACACTTCACTTGAAATTGGTCTACGGCAAGGTTGAATTGTGACGCCATAGATGGTCAGTTGAGAAACAAAGCGAAACAATTCCTGTGAAAACTTAGGCGATAAATCGCACAAAGAAAGAGAGCATCAATTTCGATAACATGGGTTGCCGATTCTATCTCGGACTGCTGTCACATGGTTTAGTTCCACTTCCCTGACCGGCGTTCTTCATGGCCAAGGAGAGAGAGAGAGAGAGAGAGAGAGAGAGAGAGAGAGAGAGAGACAGAGAGCCAAGCAAAGTAGTTGACAATGCTCGAGAGAATGATCCTCTACATGGCGGCCCTGTCATAAACTGCATTCCAGCGAAACGATTCCGGAATGGGACAACAAAGACGAGATGATAAGAGATAAACTATTTAAAAAAACAAACAAACAAACAAAACGGGTGGGGGGGGGGGGGGGGTTGAGGAAGAGGAGAAACTTGTGTTTAAAGACACTGAGTCACCTTTCTACTGCATCATAAAACGCCATTTGTGACAGATTGATTTTTTTTTTTTAAACGAAATCAGTTAATAAGGTTAACTTTATAAACATTTTAAGTTAAGATAAGTGGGTTTAAGTAGAACAACAAAAACGGATCTTATTTTAATTAAGGTAGACCCAAGGCCAGGACATATATGTAACGGGCAAAAGGTCATAATCTAACATCTAAATGATGTTGCAGTTTCGACCCTGGTTACTTTTTTCAAACCTGATTGTGAGAAGTCTCCTTAGCGCTGCCATAATTATAGTGGTTTCACCCTGTCGTCTTTGCAACACTCCTAGCCCTTCATATTGATAGGTTTTCAGATGTGTCAGGCCGAGAAAGGTTAGACAATATTATTTGTTAGGTAGGTGAAAACTGCTCTACAGTGAAACCACTGCTGCATGTACAAGTATCTACAACTCACAGTCAGAGTCGGCTCAGAAGCTGACAGGAATAGTGTCCAATGTAAAAACCTGACGTGTCTCCATCTAGTATCTCATTCCTTTAAAGGGACTTGCCGTGACTGTGATCAGATGACCAGAGGAAAATTGGAAATAAATAAGAACTATGATCCTATGGCGAATCATATCACATTCTCCTGTAAACCTCGATGTTTTACTTGCCTTCGCCACCTGGTGTCCGCTTGGAGCCGCCCAAAGACCAGTGGTTAAGTTTGATAAAAGCAATGAGCAGAACACACCGAGGCGGTAGTCATCGCAGACCTTAACAAGCGGCTCTCATGTTGCCCCATCACAGGGTCTCAGGCACGGCCACTCGGTGTGGAGAGGCTAGGCACGACCACTCGGTGTGGAGAGGCTAAGCACGACCATTCGGTGTGGAGAGGCTACACAGGGACACTCGGTGTGAACAAGGACACCTGCGTGAGGCTAAGCACGACCATTCGGTGTGGAGAGGCTACACAGGGACACTCGGTGTGAACAAGGACATCTTGGTGTGAAGACGCTACACACGGACACTCGAAGTGGAGATGCTAAACTCGGCCACTCGGTGTGGAGAGGCTAAGCACGACCATTCGGTGTGGAGAGGCTACACAGGGACACTCGGTGTGAACAAGGACATCTTGGTGTGAAGACGCTACACACGGACACTCGAAGTGGAGATGCTACACTCGGCCACTCGGTGTGGAGAGGCTAGGCATGAACATCCGGTGTGGAGAGGCTACACAGGGCACTCGGTGTGAACAAGGACACCTTCGTGAGGCTAAGCACGACCATTCGGTGTGGAGAGGCTACACAGGGACACTCGGTGTGAACAAGGACATCTTGGTGTGAAGACGCTACACACGGACACTCGAAGTGGAGATGCTACACTCGGCCACTCGGTGTGGAGAGGCTGAGCACGACCATCCGGTGTGGAGAGGCTACACAGGGACACTCGGTGTGAACAAGGACACCTTCGTGAGGAGACGCTACACACGGACACTCGAAGTGGAGATGCTACACTCGGCCACTCGGTGTGGAGAGGCTAGGCATGAACACCCGGTGTGGAGAGGCTACACAGGGACACTTGGTGTGAAGACGCTACACACGGACACTCGAACTGGAGATGCTACACTCGGCCACTCGGTGTGGAGAGGCTACACAGGGACACTCTGTGTCGAAACGGACATTTGATGTCGAGAGGCTACACATGGACACCGTGAGTCGAGTCTACACAGGGATACCCGAAGTGGAAAGGCTACACTCGGTCACTCGGTGTGGAGAGGCTACACACAGTTACTTGAAGTGGAGAGACTATACAGGAACACTCTGTGTGGACACGAACGCTGGTGTGGAGAGGCTACACACAGTTACTTGAAGTGGAGAGACTATACAGGAACACTCTGTGTGGACACGAACGCTGGTGTGGAGAGGCTACACAGGGACACTTGACAGGCTACACAGGGACACTTGGTGTGGTGAGGCTTCACAGTAACACTCGGTGTGGAGAGACTACACTGGTACACTCGGTGTGGAGAGGCTACACAGGGACACGGGTATGGAGAGGCTAGGCTACGAGAATCGGTCTCTGAAGACTGAAAAATGGTGAGCACAAGTTCTCCTGTGACCAATCTTTTACTGCTCAGTTTTTGTAGCTTTTTTGTTGGAGCGTAATATATATATATATATATATATATATATATATATGTATGTGTGTGTGTGTATACAGAGAGGGAGGGGGGAGAGAGAGAGAGAGAGAGAGAGAGAGAGAGAGAGAGAGAGAGAGAGAGAGAGAGAGAGAGAACGTATCAAATTCTTTTACAAAATTTAAGACCATTGGCTGTTAGATATTCTGAAAACATAAGGATCAAAATAAGACATATGCGGGATTTTGGAAAATGCTGTAAAACTAAGTTGACACGAGTCTGTGTCTAGACATTGTCGGTTGATGGCGGGATTTGGTGAGTCACGATGAAAGACCTGGAATAGTTCCGCCAGTTCGGGCTACAGCTATTGGGAGACTGCGTGAGTATCATTTAGGAGGGAGAAAACCTCAACAATAAGGTGTGGTTTTTTTCAGACTTTTTTTTAAACTACAATACAATTAAAACGGTTCAATCTAGAGCCACACGAGGCTTCATTGGAAGGAAATGCAGTATTTGTACCGTAGCTTTCTTCTCACATTATATATTAAAAGAATGCGACGTGTCCGTCGCACGTGTTTCGTTTCGGACATCACTTCTCTTCACGATCAAGTTTTATTTTCATTACACGTATAATATATTTAAAAATTTGTTTTTCCCACTATCAGCAAGGCTGACCTTGCTTTAGAGAAAACAACCAATCAAACTGACAAATGCAAACTCCCATCCAAATAAACAAGCTAATTATATCCAGGGACTGTGTCACATACGGCAGATAACGATACATGTAGTAATGACCTTCTCGTGGCTCACTCCCTCCCCAGTGTAAATCAGCACATCTCATATAACCATTAGTTACCTGCTGTATAATTTATAATTAAAGCGGTCAGTGGAGGGCAATGAAGGGCAGGGCAGGGCAGTGGAGGGGCGGTGCTCGTAACTGGAGAAAATGGTCATTGATCCAAGGAGCGGGCACAGTAATTCAAGACGCCGGTCAGACGATAGCAACTCACGAGCTGCGCCCAGAGCTGGGTATAGGGTGACACCATCGTACATGGCGGGCTGCGTCTTCTCAAACTCTTACGGGTTTTGTTTTGTTTTGTTTTAATTTGGGTGGGGGCGTTGTTCAGCCGCTCGGAGCCTGAAACAAATCTTGCGTTGAGAACTTCTTTTTCAAAGTATCATCATACAAGGTGGTATCTCTGTTACTGAGATTTAAAATTCATTGAATCGTTAATGCCACTACGCTGTCCTGCTTAATTACATTGATAACCAAGTAGTTAGACGAAGGATTAAAAGAAAAAAAAAAGAAAGAAAGAAACCAGCTAGAGGACATTGAACGGCGACGGGCTTCTTGCGGTAGTCTTAGTGTTCAAATTTATATATATATATATATATATATATATATATATATATATATATAGAAATAAGATAAAAGCGGACATGAAACTGATCATGATGGTACGTATTTGCCCATGCTCACTCTCCTTGTGGTGGGTGTGAGCAAGGTAAAGAATGAAGAAAACATTTTATCAGGATTCAGCCATTCTCAGGAACTGGTTCAGTTTAAGGATTTAAACTTAATTTACGAAAATTGCCTAGAATCTTTGGAAACAAAAACATGAAGCTAAAATTTAAACGGATGAAATGTTACTATTTTTTTTATCATAATTCATGCGAGCAGAACGCTATGGTGAGAATTAATGTGGTGAAATGTTGACAAACCCAACCAACTAAACCCTCAGTTTCCTATCGCTCTGGCGACGATTTTCAGAACGGCTGCATCTCCTCTTCGAGCTGCCAATTGGATGGCATGAAGGCGAGCAAACAAACAAAACAAAAGAAAAAAAATGACGCTTTTGTTTCACGGTGGAAAAAAATCCATACCATTGTTTCAATTGTTCGAATAACATTTATTATTGACGGATACTAGAACAAGAACGGAAGAGGGAAAGAGAGGAGTGAGACTGCGCAACGAAATCGAATATTGTGGAAGGAAAGGGGAAAATAAAAACTCATTCCTTCACAAGTTTGAACTCAGGGCCACCTGAAGAGGTCACGTCAGGAAAATAAAGTTCAAAAGATTCAATAACCGTGGGATTGTTTTCCCAAATCGATATGTCTATTCGTCGGTTGTTTTGTTTGATTCTTTACCAACCCGGGTCGTCATAACCGACCTCAGAGAACGCTGGAGATAGGTGGCAGCCTTGGTTCATAGCACTTTAACAGTACTGACCGGTACATGGAACAAAATATCCACTAAGACAAGACACTCTCGGCACAGCCTCGAGTTGGAGGTTAGGGGATGGAGCGTCCGACTCTGGTCTCCAGCACCATGCGGCAGCGCAGCAGATTGCTCTGGGTCACATGGCACGGCAAATTAAGGATTGAACTTGGTTGAATTGAGAACGAAGAAGTCGAAGCACACTAAACACAGGAATTGGGTTCCAGGATGGATCAGTCACACCCCAAGAGAGATTCTAGGTAGGGCTATATTAGGCAGTCATGGAAACGATTTCTCACCTAGTGGAGGTCTAAACCTACGATACTCTGCTCTAACAGCCAGTACAGAGTTGGCTGTGGCATATAAACCTCGACTGTTTGAACTTGACAACCCACTCAAGAATCGATTGATATAATAATTACTTCATGAGCTCAACAGGCTTTTAGATCAGTGTTTTCAAAGCAAGAAGGTAATTTTTTTTTTTTTTTTTTTTATAACGGGAGGTCAGGAAAGCGATAGGACCCGATGAGATACAGTCATCCACAATGGCACCAGTTTTATGTATTACACACACACAAAAAAAATGGTTTGAAGTGTGCTAATCATGACACACCTTTCCCCAGCAAATTCCAACTAGTGTATGCTTGTTACTATTGAGGCCGCAACAGAAACTGAGAGGCTATCGATCAGTGAGGAAAAAGTGGCGCATACACACACACACTCTCGCACCGGATTAACTGTTCCACTCAGTCTACACGCACTTTCCTTTCTTTCTTTTGGTGCTCTAGTAAGACTGTGGGTCGCAGCTCGGTTGGTCTGCACCAGAGCAAGGTGGGCCAAGTGCATGGAGTATGGCATTATTGAACCAGGTCATCATTCTGACAACACCTCAATTGGTTTTTTCCCCCCTCTTTCACTGAATACGTTCCTCACTCTCCATTCTTTCCTCCAGGCAACACATCTTTTTTCTTGAATACTCAATTTCAGTTTTAAAAAAAACGCACTGGATAATCCTTGAGATTACAGCTTTATGCTAAGATCCCAACCTTTTCTGCTACGAGGAAATAAGAGGCGAAAATTTGAGGGAGATCGAAACTGAATAAAATTCTTTGATCATTAACGTTTGCCACTCAGCAAATAACTATTATTAAAAAAAACAACAACAACGTTTTAACTGTTAGGATAGCAACAATATAAAAACGCAGAACTCACAGTGTACAGACAGCACGTTTCATTAACCACATGTATATAATTCGAGATTTTTATTTCAAATGTTACGCAAATAATCAGTGCAACTAACAATACCCTACCCACCCACCCTTTTTTCCATTCTTCACATACAGAGTCATGTGAAGTGACAAATCAGGTTAAAAAGGGCAAAAACTTAGTCCCTCTAGTATCTTACTTTCTACAATGCACTCAGTTTGCGGCATCCATTCTCTATCTCCCTCCGATTGTTCAGGCAATGTAGATTTCCTAGTTATTTTTTTCTCTTAGTTATGATAGCTATGGATCAAATCAACCGTGTTTTTTTTTTATATCACTTCACCACTCGCTACTGCTGTATGACAACATTTGTAGAACGTTTTGATCTTAGCTGATGGATTACTAAAAAAAAAAAAAGAAAACAATTATGACAGGAGATAAAAGAATTCTTCGATAGGTTTATCTATAAATCTCTACGACATAAGGTTTCAAAAGTACATGTACTAAAAAGTGTGTTGTGAACAAGCAAAACAAATCTGAGACACACACAAGAAAAAAAATTGTTCGGCTCAAAATAATCATTCGTATTTGAATGTACAATAGCTTTTTTGTTTTCTACACAAAAGATCTTATCAAAATACAAGTAAATATTACACACAGGCTGAAGACACTTATATTTGTATGTTACTGGAGATGTGTAAAAGGTGTGATTGCTGCGCCAGTTTTGATTATAGTTTCTATTTGAACATAAGTATAAATAGGGAAGAGGAAACCCAAAATATGTATTTACGCGACTTGGACAAAATCTCTTTTGGTGTAACCGCCCATTGCAATACTCAGACTGAAAGAGTCAATAAAGTTAATATGTGCGCTGTATTTAAAGTCCCCGCCGATATTAACCGATAACAAAGATTGCATGGATTTCAATCTTTCTAAACTGCAGTGATGTTTTGAAACTGAAATTCACGTACCACAAGCAGGAGTAAACATGTAAAGTAGAGAACACACTGATACCAACCTTAGCAAGCCATAGAGACTTTTGAAATCCGTTTACATTGGACACAGAAACTTTACAGGTGTGCGGTATCACTTTCAATGGCTTAAAAGTTGTGCAACAGGAAGAAAGGGCGGCCCACGCCAAGTCAAATTCTGATTAATGTCAGCGAACAGCTGTTTTCTGTAGCCCTGGGATTGGCAATATAACTACATGGTAGTTTTACACTTCGTCTCAGTGCCAGTTATCCGCAGAGTTGATTCAATTTAAGCGGGCGGTCTCCAATAGTATGCCTTTTTTTTTTTTTACGATACTCGACCATATGCACAATAAGTAAAACTAGCTTGGACTTGACTCAAATGGTTGATTTCAACAGTCAGTAGGAAGATAAACCACTCCAGTGATCAGAAATGCACAAAACGCACATTTAAACCCGATCTATTTTAGAGAGATCGACTCTGGAACATCCAAACAAATCCCAAAAATCATACCCTGCCGAACGGCTTCTGCACGGATTTTTTTTTAATTATGATGAGAAAAAGAGGAGCACAAAATTTGAGCAGTACATGTATTTATAATTGCAAAATAAACGTAGATTTAAAACAAATGAAAGAATGAAAAACCGTTCACTACCATTATTTCTTCTCATCCGAGAGTCACTATACTGGGCTCAAGATTAACACAGCTAAAATTTTAACTTTAACTCTTTTTTTTTTTCCGATAGAACAAAACATTGCCAGTACTACGTAAAAATTGCTAGCGACCACACGGAAGTCGCGACCGGAAGTGAAATTCTCCAGGTGGTCAAGATGTGAACACCACCAACCAAAGCATGTCGCTCTCCATGTCCGTCACTTGGCCCCGTGAGACATAGCGCGGGGCGCGGGAGAGAAGAGAAGAAAGCCTAGTCTCCAGGCGGAATTCTCCCCTTCAATTTTTTCAAACCAGCATGAGGTATCTCCCATCAGGAAAAAAAAAACAAAAACTGTTCAACTCACGCCGAGTTGGACTTCAGTCCTTGAAAGGGCCAGATGGGTTAAACTTAAAGGTGGCTGCAGACGGCAACAGAAGCTGCCACGAGAGCGAGTGGAGTGCCGGTTTGACGGTTTCTGCGCTTGCGTGTCCCTCCCTCTCCTCACCTGGTGTTTTTGTTGTGCGATCCTCGCGGCACGGCGGAATAGGTGTTGCTCGGAGAGAGAGAGAGAGAGAGAGAGAGAGAGAGAGAGAGAGAGAGAGAGAGAGAGAGAGAGAGAGAGAGAGAGACAGAGACAGAGAGAGACAGACAGACAGACAGAGACAGAGAGGGGGGAGGGAAAGAGAGGCGAGAGAAAGAGAGAAATAAAGATATATATATATATATATATATATATATATATATATATTGTGTGTGTGTGTGTGTGTGTGTGTGTGAACTGCGCAGGATGAATGATTGTTGTGTGGTCTGTGGTTCGAGTGATGGCCCTGCGAATACCTCTTCCCACCCACCTCTCATATATATATATATATATATATTATGTGTGTGTGTGTGAGAGAGAGAGAGAGAGAGAGAGAGAGAGAGAGGGGATGGGGGATGGGGAGAGAGGTGTTCGCAGGGCCATCACTCTATACACAGACCACACAACTCGAGTGATGGCCCTGCGAATACCTCCCCCCACCCACCTCTCATATATAGAGAGGATGGGGGATGGGGAGAGGGGTGCTAGCAGGGCCATCACTCTATCCACAGACCACACAACAATCCTTCATCCTGAGCAGGGAACATCCCCTCTACCCCATCGCTGTTGCATACTCCTAACTCGTATTGAGAGGCGGGGAGGGCGAGGGAAATAAAATGGTACATGGGACAGACTATCCTACTTCATTTTGTGTTTCAGCAAATTGTTTTCCTGAATTTGGTTATTTTTCAAAACATGGCGTTTTAACTTTAAACTTTTTTTTCTTCTAATTTTCAACGTCTCAGTTTTCAATATCCTCAGTGGATATTTGGAAAGCTTCTGAGATTTTTTTTTTAAACTTGTGGATTTTCATTTTGAAAACTATATATATATATATTGTTTATAGTAATTTCATATTGTTACTACGTTTTAAATCAAACAAAGCCTCTCTGTATCGTGTGTCATAATTTTCCCATACATTTAAACAGTTGTTAGTTTTAAAAGGTGAAAAAAAAAAAATTAGCGGTGCACTTGCATTAATTGTCAATAGATTGGAGGAGGAAAGCTTAAAGGTTTATTTCCCCATGAAAATATAACGCAAAAATGGCAATAAAACCAGATTAAAATAAAAAAAAACAAAAAGAAAAAAAAACGAGGTCTTCACACGCAAGACACAGATATTGGACGTTCCAAAACGGAATCGGAGAAGAGTGTATTCCAGTATTGTGCAAGATCAATTCCGACCAACAATGGGCCATTCAAAAAAGTCGTTACGCTTCGACTGTCTGCCTATCACACGGCAACAACGGTTTTGCTCGATAACAGGAGAGTTTTTCTGAAACTAAGAAGTATTCTTAATTATTACTAGAACCATCTAAAAGCGTAGTTAGAGGATGGGAAACGACGGTGCCGCCCCACCAATCAGCGACCCCTGAGTCGAGGAGCGTCGAATAAATCTGAAGTCAGAGCAAGTCCACACGTAACAAAGTCTGGTAGAGTTGGAGAGCCTCGGAGAATACTTTATCAGTCATACAAAGTCAAAGATCTAACGATTAGGCATGCATCAGCAAGCTCAACGGCTCTAGAGAGATGATTTGGTTAGGAAACTGACACCAAGTCAGTGCAAAATAGAACAAACAATATTAAAAACACAACTCCCG
The DNA here is from genome assembly GCA_033675545.1 of Elysia crispata. Taxonomy (NCBI): domain Eukaryota; kingdom Metazoa; phylum Mollusca; class Gastropoda; family Plakobranchidae; genus Elysia; species Elysia crispata. The sequence goes on from JAWDGP010007367.1 coordinate 79,479, forward strand.
TAAGAAACAGAATCAAGTCTTCGCATTTTTTTAAATTTTTGAATGACTTGGACCTAACTAGATCTCTGTGATTTGTGACCCGTGAAAAGGCTTGACTGAACGCCCGCCAGAGGCTACACTCGCAAGCGCGCGGTTCATCTCTGACTTCTAGCGGAATTCATGAGTTTGTGCGTGTAGTTACAATAGTTTCATGATCGCTTACAATGACAAAAAAAAAAAAACCATTTTTTTTTAAAAAGGTAGGTCCTTGCATCGAGTCTAACGCTCCGATATGAACAAAAAAAATCGATTCTTTTTAAATAAAGACAAAAGACAGCACGGCGCAAATAGGGTAAAGGCTCGTTTTTTGTTTTTGTTTTTTTTTTTTTTTTTGTTGTAATGAATAAACTACAAAGTACACACCTTCTTTCACAATAACATCTAGTTAGCTATTGACTGTTCGTCTCCCTTGGGTGCTACTTCTTGCCTATAATTGAAATGTTGATGGAAGCAATACGTCTGTATATGAGAAGATAAGAGAAAAGCCAGATAAGTACTGATTCCTGGCTGGGAGAAAAGACAAAAGAAGAAGAACAGTAAAAAGAAGACGAAAAGGAGGAGGAGGAGGAAGAGGAGAAGAAGAAAAAGACCTCTGGCACCACAAACTTGACAAGTCAATTAAACATGAACACAACAAGGACGTCAATAGCCTAATCCATAAGCCAACCGTGAATAATCAGATTATAAGAATACAAAACAAGCAAAACCAAACCGAACATGACTAAAGAAACAATAAAAGAGAATAGCATTGATAGGCTGGTTCTAACATTATTATATGGAGAGATCAAAACAGTTCTCCACACATGTATGCGCCAACTGATCCACACATTTATGATTCTTGGACAACCCCGATCGATTGGGCTGACCGCTTGGCCGAAGGCTGAGGGAGGTTCGACTTTAGTCTGCGTGCAGGAGATAATCCACACCGTCCACTGCAGAGTTCTGGCTGGACAGTTCAAACCACACCTGTTCGCACGCCTGGGGTTCAGGACTTGGGCGACACCAAGATCTAAGCACCAGCATACTTGAGAGGTTATTTATGAGCTGGTTGTGATTTGATTGACAGGCTAGTTACAGACATGTCCAACACTAAACACTTGCTGAATTCTGCTGAGAAGTCGTTATGAAAAGTAAGAAACAATGCGTAACATATTGATGGATTGAAAGTATATTTCAGCGTGCTGAAAAAAGAGGTTTAAGAGGAAAAAATAAAAAGGGAGGAAGTGAACTCATTAATTTGAGAGGAAGGGTTTAGCGATCGTTTAGAAGTTCGATATTCTAGAATGAATTTGAAGGAACTATCAACTCTACAGATTTTTGCTTTGGTGGCTTCTTTTAGCCTCTCTGGGAAGCGGAGGGGGATGTCAAGGTGTGAGTCACTGAAAGGGGGATAATACTAGGTACACGTGAGACACAAAGATGTCCTAATCGTGATGTGAAAGAGACGCCTCCGCATAAACCTTAAACGGTGTTCAAAAAGGTTAAACAGCGAAAGAGCTCTCTTGGAAAGATAACACTAATGTGTGGCATCACTGGGTAACGCTCTCGACTACTAAGGACAATGGAAAAAACGGCTTGTTTATGGTGTCTCAATTGTCCTGAAAACGTTAGACATGTTCAGACACCGTTAGCACCAAGAGAGCACACTGGGTGATGTTCAATGTTTGAACAAAGACACGGGACAGAAATCAGACAATGTTCACACACCGTTTTACTGAGTTATCACACTGGGTGATATTCAGTGTTTGAACAGAGACACGGGACTGATATCAATGTTCAAAAACCGTTAGCACCGAGATATCACACTGGGTGAAGTTCAATGTTTGAACAGAGACACGGGACAGAAATCAGACAATGTACAGACACCATTAGCACCGAGACATCACACTGGGCGATGTTCAATGTTTGAACAGAGACGCGGGACTGATATCACACTGTGTTTGAACGCATATCAAGTTAAACATGTGAACGCTTGACATCAAACATTCTTGTTGAATATTTCCATGTTTGATTTAGATAGTAAAATCTCGCTGAAAGAATTGTATTTTTAAAATCAATATGAGAAAACTTGAGCATCAAACATTATTAAGACTAAGAGTAAGACAAAAATAGGGAAATGGCAACAAAAGCTCGAGGTGGAGGATGAGGAAGAGAAGGAACAGGAAAAGAGAGAAAACGCAAGGAAGAAGAAGGAGATATCCGCCATGATAGCTGACAAAAGACAAAGGTTTCGAGAGTGGTGGGATCTTACAAAGGTTACTACAAATAGTCAGTGACATAAACAAATTAAACGAACACACGTTCGTCATAGCAAACCAACGTTTCAGTACATGTCGCATGTCCGTGAAAGCCTCTATAAAAAAGCAAATTCTCAGAGCATGCATCTAACAATAAAGTTTCAAGTCCACAATTAATCATGGTATGTGGTCAGCCTTTCATATTTTTTTTTTTTTGTCATTGTGAATCGTTATTTTTCTTGTCGAATTTCCATTGCTTGAATTGAATCAAGTCAATCATCTGATAGCGGAGAATCAGACACTCTCTTTCTCTCTCTCTCTCTCTCTCTCTCTCTCTCTCTCTCTCTCTCTCTCTCTCTCTCTCTCTCTCTCTCTCTCTCTCTCTCTCTCTCTCTCTCTCTCTCTCTCTCTCTCTCTCTCTCTCTCTCTCTCCAACACTCTGTCGGCTGTTGTTCGCCACAAATACTGAAAGTTGGTGATGTTAAAAGATAAAACCCAAAATCTTATCCACTCATTCCTTTCAGCAGATCTTTATGAGCCCAGCAAATGAAGCTTTATACATCAGTGACACAGTTCTTGGCTGTACTAAAAAGATGTGCCAACAATCAAGTCTATTCATGTGACTTAAGAAACAGAAAAATGTTTGATATATAAAACTGTAATAGATTTTCCAAAAACACCAAAGACATTGAATTTCACAAGCGCCTACTTCAGCAAAATAACAACTTCAAAAAGGTCTTCACAAACTCAGGCAGTACGAGATGAAACACCAGCCATAAACCCCGTCGGCCGACAAAATTTTCCACTTTAAATTGTATAACTTAAAAGACTTAACTTACCTGCAAACCAGACAGCGTTACTACGGCCTGTAGGTGCTACTCCAGCTTTTCGAAAAATGTGGCCTCTATTAAGTTCCTGATTAGTATTTTACAAAACTTAACTTTCGGGCGCAGCAATTTAAGGTCCGCGTCCTCATGCTGAGAAAGTGATACGAGAACATTACTAAATGCTAAACCGACAGGAGACGAAAAAGTGCGGATAGCAAGGCGTGAGGTTTAAAAGCCGTCAGCATAGCAATCCATGGGTTTTCGAGTATGTTTTACCCACACTATAGAATTTCGTGTGGATCACCTATGGCACAACACTTTGATCAGAAAATTGGACGACGGTTTTCGCGGCTCAGGCGTGGCCACTGGCTGGAGTGGCTTTCCGGTGAGGCTAGGGCAACACTGCCGTTCAGACTGTCGAGCCCTGTGTGCGTTGCCGTGACGGGAAGTCCGGGCAGGTTGGGGCACATGAGGCCAGACGTACAGTGGCACAAAACTCTCCTAGCGGAGTCGGGTGTGGATTAGCGCGCTAACTTAGGCGACGTTATATTCATAGCAACTCCGCAAGACTCGTTATGATTCTACACAATGGCTAATACACGGCAAAGGAAGCCAAAGAGAGATATTTTTTTTTTGCATATGTTCAAAAGTGGTGAAATTAAAGACTTTGCTGATCAGTCTTTTTTGTCAAATAGAGACTCTCACAACATGCGTAAGGGGTCTTTCAAAGGGAAAAAAACAACGATTTTCTAAACGAACGAACTACGAGGTAGGCATCCATCTCTAGTGACATCATTTTGAAAAGATTTCAACTGTGAAGACCGTTTGTTCCGCTGTGTTTAGTCAATACATTGAGAGAGAAAGTATAGCCATTAAAGCTACACCATTTTATCTGATTTCTCTGTCGTAAGAGATACACGCTTGTTATTTTTTTATGGGTTTTTTTTTTTCGTTTTTATTTGTTTCGATTGGTTTTTGTTCTTTTTTTTTTTTTTTTCGTTTTTTATGATGGTCTCAGAATTTAGGCTAATTTTGTTTCTGTACTATTTGAAAACATCTGTTGATAGCAATTTTCCTCATATGACAAATGAAATTCAAGTTGTACGTTCAGAATACCATAAGTGAACGTTTCTGAATCAAAATTCGAGAGGCGCCTATCAAATCAGTCAATTTGGATAGCGCTGTGACCAGATCGCCACCAATTATTTATGATGTAAAAAGAAACCATTGAACTAAGCAGAGAGGCTAGGGCCGGTGTTTTTCCACTTGACTGCTTAGATTACGCTGTGTTTTAACACGCCGAGTCCCAGAGCTGTTACAACCACAAGCCTTCCAGTCCCGGCCTGCCCTACCACGTGATCGCATACAACTGGCAAGATTCGAACTTTCGCCAGGGATCTCCGTTTGAGATTCCGAAACTTGGAGGCTACAGAATATAGTGGATATTGATAATCGAAAGTCTACTCCACAGACGTCCCCCCCCCTTCCCTACCACCTGCCTAAACTTAATAATGCCTGACCGTCCCCAAGCGTAAAGTCCCTTATGTTTTAAGCTTCATTACACCGTGGCGGTGAGAACGAGATCAAGATCTAGTGGACCACCCTCAGCCCTGCTCTTTATTCTGCTTCGAACAGCATTTTTAACACTAGGAACATTTTCCTTACTGGAGTTGGGGCGTGTCTGTAAATTAACTGTATTAGAGTATTAGAAGAGAGAGAGAGAGAGAGAGAGAGAGAGAGAGAGAGAGAGAGAGAGAGAGAGAGAGAGAGAGAGAGAGAGAGAGAGAGAGAGAGAGAGAGAGAGAGAGAGAGAGGCATCAGGTGATCATTGTCCCATAAATAAAATGCAGCCCATTAAAACCACTCTTTTAACTTTGCAAATGAGTGAATGACGTGTAAACATTTGAAAGAATAACCTTCTTAATGAGAAGGAAAAAAAAAACAGAACCCGCCAGTGACTGATCGGGTTCTGTTTTTACGACGTATCGTTTCCATGTCGAGTGAGGTAAAAAGTTATCCACAATCACGCCAACATCTTGAGGGGTGATCATTATTCACTGGTCACTGGTCACTCAGAGGCCCGAACCAGTTGTTTTTTTTTTTTTTTTTTTTTTTGGGGGGGGGGGGGGGGGGGGGGGGGAAACGACATACATTAGAATCTTTTCAGAGCAGCAATTCTTTCTTCACTATCAAATTTAGAAGAAATTCAATTTACGTGTTTCTTTGACAAAATTGTTTCTCCTGTTTAGTTTTTGCAAGTTTTTTTCTTCACAGCCTCGATGTTATGAAAATTCGACTTAGCCAAGTTTGCCATAGGCATAATTTATGTCATCGGTCGCTAATTAATATTCTATGGGATGAGAGAAGTGGCACACAGGAAATCAATAGCCGTAGGGCTTATGGCACAAGTAGCCGTAAAAAGCAGTCCCACCAAATTTACTTGTCATTCGTCGCTCGCCGCTGACCCCGCCGACAAGGCCATGTGACGTAATTCAATCGTCGCTCGGCCCCCCTTGCAAGTCGCTGGTAATGTAATGCACTAATCGCCTTGTTCGTTAATTTTTGTCTTCCGTTCGCCGTTGGTAATATCTATCTGTCTGTTTATGGTAAGAAGAAATTAATAACCTAGCCTTGAGTGTGTTTGGTTTTTTTTTTAATTATTTCTCTGATGAATTGCATAAATTTCACTTTAACGTCTATGATTTAGAGCGAGTTGGGGCGTGTGCCGTTAATTTCACCTTCCTCTCAGGGCGGCGTGCGGAAACTGAAAAGTGTAGCAAGTGGCTGTTTATATGATTAGTGCCGCCTGACTTAGTAGCATGTATTTATTGTAACACCATCGTCATTCATTGCTGTACAGGCAGTTCCGACTGAACGATATTTTCAAGGCGAACAAGATCAGGAGAAAGAATGCAAGTCCACTCAATCTTTACAATAAAAAAAAGCACTACATGAGAGTGCTTTCGAACAAAAAAAAATAATAATAATTAAAACCAAGTCTCTCTCTCATCCACCAGCCACCGTAAAACAAAAATCAAAGAAAAGGAAAAATTTAACCATGATTAAGTAATTGTCTTGCTATCAAGAAGAATTTTTTTTATTGATAGATACATGATTGAGGTCAAGCCTATTGCCTTAATTGTTTCCACTAAGGAAAAAGTCCCACTCACTCTAGCGTGAAATCCGTTAGCGGGAATATTTGAGGCAAATAACAGATCTCCTACTAGCGATACAGCCTGATGTATAAAATTCCCAGGCAGCCAACTACCAATACAATAATACAGTACATTACTCCAAGTCGGGATACACGGCCTGCATAGAAACGAAGGCTCGTGAGGCGAGGACGGAAGAGAGGAGCAGAGGATCTTAAATCGAACACATCTTCAAACAACTCAATAATCTGTAGTGGCAAGTCACGGTTCTACCCTGGGATAAGGCCGACCACTAAAGATATCGGACAGGAACACAATTCCTCAGAGGGAGGTCGGCTAATTAGGCTTGGAAGACTACGGAGAGAGAGAGAGAGAGAGAGAGAGAGAGAGAGAGAGAGAGAGAGAGAGAGAGAGAGAGAGAGAGAGAGAGATTTGGGGGGATGGGTTGGGACAGAGGGTGGGGAAAAACGAGAGGAGAAAGAGTGAGGTTACAAGCGACTGAAAAAAAAAAATAATAAAAGAGAAAGACCATAAGACAGGTAAAATGAGAATGGAAAGAATGGCAGTGAATGATAAAGAGGAGAAAGAAGTAACAGTTTGGGATCAGAGGCCTATGCAAAGTGGTCCAGATCTAGTCTATTTGTTCTGAAGCTTAAATGCCACCACCCTCCACCCGCTCTACGCTTTGTTTTAACACATGCACAGCCACTAACTGTAGGGAATATCTAGCGTCAGTAACTCTTTATTCGCCGATTCGTCCACGCAGACGGTGAATGAAATAAATCAGCATCGTTAAAACTCCAGGCTTTTAAGCTTCTCCCTATTACCGAAGACTCATTACATTCCAGTAGTGGACCGCCTATATCAAGTAATACAACCAACAAGGAAAGAGCAAGAGAAAAATGGCAATCGAACAGGAGGGATTAAATACTTGGAATCTTTTTTTTTTTTTTTAATTATTTTCAGCGTAAGTGGCAATGGCGCAAAAAGATGTTATGTCTTGTGCTGTTAGAGATACATGTACACATGTCTGCGGCAATTGATGTCACGATAGTTCGCTTTTATATCACTGGCTCCATAAAGCCGAAAGATAGGCCTATAATTATGACTGGTTGAGAACACTGCTTTTGAAATATACGTATTTTTTTCAAAGGCTCAAATTTTCGTTACAACTGTAATCACTCGGTTCAGCGGTTGATTTGTAACAGCTGCTATCAGTTAAGCACGCAGGAGCCTTTCACAATAAAATCTTGTAGTAGAGTTTAATATTTGGTTTGAGCCACGAGCACTATCTTCTCAGCATATATTCTTCTATGACGCATCATGACAATAGCCATTTGTAGAGGAACAGAAAAACTGAAGTGCTTTGAAGAGGCAATAAATCAAGGCAGCCGATGTCCTACGAAGGAAGCCTGCAAAGGCGCCAATTACTTATTCCATATCGCAGTATGGAAGTGTATGAGGGCAGTTGAGCAGAGTACCGTGGCCGTTGTAGACCTGTAAAGATGTCAGGCATGGTTCACTAACATTTCCATTACTTGTGTAAGTTTTCGCCGGTCCTATCTTGCCGACAAGTTGTGCCAGTACACGCTGGCGAACATACAAACAGTCGAAGCGGCTCCGAATGCGGAGGCCAGATAGAAGCTGTAAGAGACGTTGCCGTAGATATCTAGAAGTAGACCAGCGAGGAGAGGGCTCAAAAGAGTCCCAATTCCTTGAAAAAACATGAGGATGCCGAACGCGTTGGATAGCCTTGGTTCGCCGATCAGATCAACGAGGACCAAGGTGCGGCTGATTAAGTAGAGACTCCCGCATAAGCTGAACATTCCCAGGACTACAAAAGCCCAAATAAAACTGCTCATAGCGGGCAGAATCGCAGCAAGGAAGGCCATACACAACAGGACGAAGTTGAATATCTGCATGCGATACTGCCGCACAAGCTGAACGTCTAACAGAAACCCAAAGCTGATCCGCGAAATGACATCCAGGAGTCCCGTGAGTGAGAACATAAGTGCCGCCTCTTGAAGAGTATGTCCCTTGCTCTGCACAAGAGTGGGCAGGAACATCATCACAACCTTGAAATTACCAGTGAAGAAGAATGTGGTTATGCAGTAGAACATAAAAGCTTTCTCTCGTACTAAATGAAGTTGAAAGACGGAATTTTGTCTCTGTCCATCCTGATTTCTGTGAAAGTCCTCTACAGGAAAGCAAATGTTGCAGCAGCAGTTATCACAAAGCACTGTATAGAGCCTCTGGAAACAGCTAGGCCATTTAGAGGCACTGCTCTGTGGTTTGACAGTTTTCGTTTCTAAGCGTCCGCTTTTGGTCAGTAAAAACGGTAAGGACATCTGGCCATCAGAATCTCTAGTTGAAATAGCTTTGGCTTTTCTCATCTCCTCCTTGAAAGATGTCAGTGTTTCAAAATCGACAACTGTATTGCCATGCTCTTCCTTTGTGGGCTGCTTCGCCACCAATGCATGCATTTTTCGCTGGGCAGCGATAGCCAGATAGCGGTTGTTGGTGCTCAGTGGGCGATAAAGCATTGCCACTACTATTATGTTGGCAGCTATGCCGGATAGGATAAGGAAGGCGCCCTGGAAGTTAAAATGTTCTAACAAGTAATCGATAAGCGGCACAAGCAGGAAGGAGCCGAACCCGACACCAGAAAGAGCCATACCGGAAGCCAAGCCCCGCCGCTGGTGAAAGTAAAGGCCGATCACAACGAGGGCTGGTCCAGAGAAGAACGCCCGCCCGCAGCCTGTGAGAATCCCGTAGGTGAAGAGGAGCAACAATATACTGTCAGCAAATTGGGTGAGGAACATTCCGGACGTAAACACTATGGCGCCAAACATGACAGAGGCCCGGATGCTATAGTGATTGCACACCAGGCTTGCCAGGGGAGAAAGTAAGAAGCGCAGAGTAGACGCCATCGCGCATGGGAGCGCGGTTAGCTGGTAAGACTCGTGGAAACGCTCCAAGAAATGAGGGTACATTATTCCCTCGCCGCGTTCAAAGGCGCCTTCCACTAGGAACGATATGAAAGAGCCGAGTGTGATTACCCAGCCGTAGCCTCCATCCAGCCCCCGAAAACTGGCTCGCATCGCTACTGACACGGTCGACGAATTGCAACCGCCATGTTCTCTGGCGGGGGGAACCTTTTCGAGACTTTCCAGGTCCTCTTTAATATCTTGAACGATAGTGTTTTGGCTTCCGTAAAATAATGTTTCAGCAGAAAAAGCCAATCGACTTTTGCTGCTGCGAAATGGCTGGCTTTCAGCCATACTTTCAGCATTGGGCATTTTATTTTGAAGAGTCATCCTAGATCTAGTTGAGTTGCGCTTCCGTCATTAATCTAGTTGATCAGCGCCTCGGTGCAGTATTTATAAGAATGTTATATTCGCATAAAATAAAATTGTCTGACTACCTCTTAGATTTTATATCAACATTCCACATAAGAATCTACAGTACATCATTTCACAGTTTTATTATTGTATCGGAAATCGAGATAAATTTATATTTAAGGCCATGTTGCATGTTGTGAAATTCTGCCTTTGTAATAAACAAAGAGTTATACGCCTTGCTTTCAGCAAAATTGTGCAAATGTACGGACCAGAGAACGGGAAAACCACACAGTTTATCATTTTACAAATCGTGTGCTTAGAATAACTCAATACTCTAGAGTTCAAAAAACTCACTTAGAATAGTTGGCTTATTTTATACGGACGAGACACTGATGTCAATTTGCTGGGACTGGGGTGCGTGTGTGTATTACAAAGGTTTATAAATGGTTTTGATATATCCGTTTACTTACATGATCCGGATATATGCCCCCACTTATCTATTTTTTATACCTAGAATCTAGATATTTCTATACCTAAACTGAAAGTCTTTTCTAAATCTGAATCTTCTGATTTGAGTCTAGCTGCTGTAAATATCTAATCAATGATCTAAATATACCGGCACCTATATTCAAAGCCTTTTTTTTTTAATTTTTAAGTTTCACTCCCATCATATCTGGCCAGTTGTGCTTACAAGAAGTTGTTCGCACATTCCTCTTTTTCTTTTAACAAAATAATAATCACACATTTTGCTTTAATTATCCAAAAAACACTATACGGTGACAACAATAATTTTACCGCTCCAATCTTTAACTTTAAAGTTTAAAGTAGTTTACAACTTTGACGTGCCTATGTGGTCTAAAAATGCGGGGTTAGATGGTCCTAATTTTTTTCGTCTAGCTCTATCATTAAGAGATTTAAAGCTATTTATAGATTCTTTAGAACCTTACTATGAATGACTGGTTGAAGAGTTGCAAGCGCAGTCCACCACTAGCGGTGATCTCAGGACTTCCGTCTCTCTGATAACTGTTGTATCTAACTTCAGAACAACTATTTATAAGTCTTGCAGCTGATAAAACTGAGATTAATTTAAAAAAAAAAAAAAAAAAAAGGGAGGACATAAGTACTAAAAAGAGCAAGTCTGCTGGGTTGATTTTTTTTTATATATCCTTTTTCAAGTGGATGTGATAAGTGGGGAAAAAAGGGTTGTTTTTTTTGCGTTCATTATGCAGTTTAGGAAAGGTTGGGCTAACATTAACATCTGTCAGTTTCAATGTAAAGTGTTATTATAACTTTTTTTGAATTACATAAGGGTATATCAATTCGAGCTACGTAAAAAAAAATATTGCATATTCCAGCTTCTTTCATTAACATTTTTTTTTAAAGAATTAACTTCTTGCACAATTCTGTATAATAGGTCGTTCGACCTGAAGATTCAGCGTTTTTTTTTTGTTTTTTTTTGTAAATAGTATGTCTGCGTATTCTAGCAATACATGCGTCACGGTGTAAAAGACTGTCACAAACATGACAAAAGGGTGGTTCCTCCTTGACAGGTGACTGTGTAAGACATGTATTACCAAGGGGAAGTCTATCTTTTAACTTTGATAGAATTTCATAAAACTCAGTTGTTGGTTCAGAGTCCCAGCATGTTTTCCAAATGGAACTGACATAAGTTTTGATTTTTTTATTCTAGATCATGCCAGTTTATAGTTTAATTTAAGTTGTCTTATTGCCACGGATACTATGTGAAAGAATCCAAGCAATTTTAACTTGAATGGGAATCTTTTGAGTAGATTGTAGAAACGTTTGGCTTGTAATAAATTTGACGATTTTGTTTTTTAAACTGTTCAAAGCACAGAAAATATCCGTGTAAATTACAAATGTTATTTTATGTCGTTTTTTAATAACTGTTCAGCGCTAAAAGTATGCCCTCTAACTCTGCATTATAAATTAAAATAGAGGAGCCATCTCTAAGACTGACACATTTGGATTCATTCATTCGTCTTGTAGAAAAGGAAGTGGCTGCTGCCAGTCTTTGCTCACACTCTGAGCCATCACTTTATGCTTCAAAGCTGGAGCTAAATCTTTCTTCAAGCCGTGCACTTTACTTTCGAAAAATTGTTTCGTGTGTGCGACCTTTCAAAGAGAGAGAGAGAGAGAGAGAGAGAGAGAGAGAGAGAGAGAGAGAGAGAGAGAGAGAGAGAGAGAGAGAGAGAGAGAGAGAGAGAGAGAGAGAGAGAGAGAGAGAGAGAGAGAGAGAGAGAGAGACAGACAGACAGACAGACAGACAGACAGACAGACAGACAGAGAAATAACAGCATGAGGGTCGGAGTCGGCTGAGGTGAGGCATCATCTATTTCTTTAGTGTGTTAAGATATGTTAACAAAAGAAGGGTTCAGTTCAATTTTTTTTTTATTTTTCAAAGAACTCGATGATGATGAACCTGAATCCGAGTCCAAAGATGATTTTACAGAGATTTAATTTAAAGAAAACAGTTAATGAATATTTTTAGCATCGTTGTTCTAAATACGGTTCTCATGCTGTTGCGAGGAGACCTGGTAAAGGCGAATTGCGAAATGTTCTTAAAGGTCTTGATGGTGGGTTATGTCAAAAAGTTTTAGAACAAATACGTTAGATCCATAGTCAAGTTTTGATGTAATTAGAATCAGATACAGTTGCACAGGGTGCTTTTGTACGCGCTCCAGCCAGTATGGCCCATAACAAAATCTTTAGGGCCCTTTGACATTTCAAGTTATGTGTAGAAACGTGACTCTGAAGTGATAGTTTTTGTTGTTTTATTGCATTAACAAATTAAACCTAAGCGATGTAGCTTCTTCCTTGACCAGGATAGTCTTGCGGTCAAGGTGAAGGGAAGGTTCTGTCTAAGTTCTTTATCTTTGAAAATTGACACAAGTTGTCTAAGATAGAGAGTTTCAAGCCACTTCTTAATTTTATTAATAGGCATTCAAAACATTTAATATGTTTGCCCTCTATATAAATGGCAAAGTCGTTCACAAGCAAGGATGCATTTGCATTGCTAGAGACTTATTTAATGATCTTCTTAATCTCTAGATTGAATAAAACAAGTGAAAAAAATTGTGCCTTATGAAACGTCATTTTCAAGGGAGAAGTGCTCCGAAAAAGGGGTTTATTTAACTTGAAATTGACGGCTAGAAACTAAATTATGTATAAAAACTGGGATACTTTCCTAAAAAGTCGAGTTAAGAAAGATCTGTTAAGATTCCATATTTCCAAGTGGTATCATGCAATTGCAAAGCTACCTCAGAGCTAAAAAGTAAGGACATTTTTCCTTGAAAAACCCTCGCTAACCATACGGTCCGGAGTACAGTGATATCGGAATCCACAATGAAAATCTTAAATGAGTTTTTAGGATTCGAGTATCCATACTAAACAGCTCTGAGCCATTATCTCCACTGTTTTGCAGCGACAGTATTCAGTTTAAAGCTCCTGAAGAGCATCTATTTGGTTTTGGTCAAATAACAATAGCTTCTTTCCAGGAAGGCAGGATCTTTATAAAGAGCCAAATGTTTCAAATTTTAAGTAAGCTGACGATGCATGGTTCATGAAAGAGTTATCAACTTCAGATGGGAGTAAAAGCCTGCGCCAGGCCAACGTCTTGTCCATGTCATGTCCGGGCATGAAGCTAAGTTTGACTGACACGGCTCTTTAGCTCTCTACAGGGATCTGGTATGCCGACTCAGTATTGCTTAACTCGTAACTCCTCAATTTCCTTACAGGCCATAAGTATCAATTTAACAAGGAATGGCAAAACAGTACTTACTCACCATGAGCGGTGGACTGAGTATTTGAAACTATAAACAATCAATCGATAACTCTCCATAAAATGGTTTTGAAGGGCCCCGTTGAACGAATTTGCCCAGCTCAGGGCTTGCTGTAGAAACCGAGATTATATTTCGCTAAAAACATAACATTTAGGGAAAGAAGTATGACCCGAAGATAAACCTAACCGATGGAGTATAGAATTACCTTCAATACTATTAGTAGAGATGGTGAAGAGACAAGTTCCTAACTTGACGTGTAAAAAAACAAGACGAATTGAGTTGGACCGATTGGATCGCCAAACTGGTCATGTTTCAGCCCTAAAGGTTCCAATATTTATATAGTTTTGCTGTATTGCATTAACGTCCCCGTTGTAACATATGAATATACAATTTCGGGTTGAAAAATAATCAGAATTTATTTTTTCAAATATGGATTGTCCGATCAACAAAATTTATGAGACATGTTGAAGATCGCATTGAAAAGGCAATGTTGAAAGCAGAATCTGTGAGGCAATGTTGAAATGACAAAATTTTTTATCACTCAGCTTTTACGTTTCTAAGAGTGATGGCTGAAGTTATACACAAATGATTTGCATTTCCGCTAATTCGCAGTCAAATCTATCACAACCAACAATTTCAAATAAATGCGCGCTCACGGTGAAAGGCAATCGTTGAGAATCATTACCAAACCACTCAAAGCTCGCTGAACCGTAACTAGGCGACATCAATCACGACCCCGGGCTGGGATGAACTTCTCCCTTTGCTCTATGTATGACTTCTGGTCCTGAAAGATTCTTCAACTTTTCAAACACTCGAAACATCTTTGCAAAAAAAAAAAACAAAAACGGTTAAGCGCAAATTTAATTCCTCACACTTGATTTCAAAATCATCCACTATCTGGTAGAAGGTTTACTGATAAAAAAAAAATCAACTTATGAACTTAATCCACGAGTTAGTAAGCGATAAGTCTTACATTGTATCTCGGGCGTCCTGTAGTCACAGCATTTGTCACATTTCATCATGCCCCTGCATGGAAGTTGCAAAACCTCTTGTTTGTTCATTTATGTAAAAATCACATGGGAAAGCCATCACCCATGTTACCTCTCAGATTTGCAGTTTCCATTAAATTTGTATCATTTCCTTGATAAAGTGTATTTGGAAATTAAAATTGTTGGAACAGCACGTGTTAAGTAAATAAACTAACATAACCATTCAAGCAAGGCTGTGGTGTAAGTGAAACCCTTCCGTTTTCCATTGGCAAGTTTACTTCATTTGTCAATAGCATAAGGTCAAATTTTAAAAATAGATATACCTTTTTATTGAAACGAGTTTACACCTGATATACACTTGCTTTTATTTTTTTTTTTTTATTTCTAATAATGTCATGTTATCTCAGGTTTCCTTCATTATATTGTTATTGTCATCGTTGACACAACTCTATAGCTGAGTAAAAGTCATATCTCCAAATCACTGATTGGGAAAAGATAGAACTTTATTACAGCATCACAGCTTTTCATTTTACTAAAGCTACACACATGAAGGAACATGAAACCAAAAAGAGTAGGGGCACACAAATGACATATCGATCATGGAAAAAGTGTATTCATTTCATTAACTTACCTTTTCCTTGAGACTAGGACACAAGGTGGACTGAGAATTTGCATACAGATATTTTTGTGCATACTGTCTGAACCTTCTGATAAGTCCCTTTCTTTTCCAAATTTTCTCTAGCAAAGCTTTACTAACATGTATTTGAATTTTTCAACAAGTTGAAACATGTTGGAGGTTGCAATATTCACATTAAATGATAGTGTTGGTGTTTATTAAAAAAAGAAAAAGAAAAAAAGAAATTATGTCTCAAAAGGAGTGTTTTGGTGTAATAGGTAAAAGCTGAAAAATATAACAGATATCAGTATCACTGAGTGAAATACCAAAGCTGCAAACATTATCATGGAGTACATAAAAATTTTGCTCATATAGAAACAGAAAATAAGTTAGAGCTAAGAAAAAAAAATTTTAAGTAGCACCTCGAGAATACAATTCATATTCTGACAAACAACTTAATTTGACTGGTTTCTAATTCTAGTAATTTAATCCTATAAAAATCAATCTCATCAGTTTAAAGCATAATTTGTCATAGAGTGTAACCACAACTTTTCCAGGGTCCCAAATATGAGTGATGAGATATTTCTTACAGAACATCTTTTTATGTAATATTAATTTGAACTGATATACTTTCAGATATCTCAATACAGCGTTTACCATGTCCAAAAAAAAAAAAAAACGATTCACGATGTGTTTGGAAATAAAATGTAAAAAAAAAAAAATAGAGCAAAGTCTTGAAGGAGCTTAGAACAAAAGTATGGTGAAATCACAGATTCCTGCCTAACAAAACATGTTGGTCATGAGAGGACCAAATATGAGCCACCAATGTCAATCAATTTGTAATATGTGGGTACTTACCATCACCCGAATCTAGATCCCTTCCAGATGGGGAATCCTTTTGATGTCTATTAGGGTTTGACATAGCCTGGCCCTAAAGATCAGGGCAAAATGCCCTCCAGAATGCGGAACAAAAAGCCTGGTAAATCTTCAGCTGGTAAAGGGTGATGATTACACTACAAAAAGGTCTGTTGAATAAATAAAAGGAAAAAAGGTTTCACAGGGCCCCTATATTTGAAAAAAAAAAAGTCACAGGGAAAAAAAATAAATGACTATAAAAAATGGTACTGTTTTCAGTAGATTTCTGAAACTGATGCTGCAAGTTTGTCAAAGCAGAATTCAGTAAGGTGAGCAACAGCAGACTTATCCACTATAAGAGAAATTTTTAAAAATTGCTAGTGCAACTGCCTCTTGCCCAATTTTACTGACTGGATCTCAAAAGTTTAATTTGAAAATAAAAAAAAACAGCTTTTGAAAATGTGTAATAAATTTCCCTTTACCTTACTAGTTAAAAAATCTAGTTTTTTACTATGTAAAATAAAAATTTTTAAAATGCACCATACAGGATATCCACATTTTCAAATTTGATAGGAATGTTTTGCAAGCTAGACTAATAGTGAGGGTCAATAATAAAACAAAAGACAAAAATAGAAACTTGCATCCAATTGTGGTCTTTAAGATGAAGTGGTCAATGTAGCATCTTTTGATTGTTTTAATCTATAAGGAGAAGGGGAAAACCAGAGTGTTTGTTGATTAAACTCATTTGCAAATAAAAGAATATAATATTTCATCAGAGGTCAATTCCCTTTGTGTTGATAGCTACTGAATTACAACCCCTGGTGGTAACACAAAAGAGCTTGGGTTTAACACCTCTCTTTTTCATTTGTTCTTTATTTTTCAGTCTACATCTTATTTTTGTTTGTACTGTTAGATTCTGATGATTGCTTCTGCTTCACATTCTATATCAATCTCTTAACATCTCTCTTTATAGAACTGTAGATCTAGCTCATCACAGTCCATTCTGTCAATTTGTATTGTCTGAACAGTCCAATCTGTCAATTTGTATTTCTGAACAGTCCAATCTGTCAATTTGTATTGTCTGAAAGGTTAAGAATGAATCACGACTTTGGCACTTTCTTGGATCAGGTCCTCACATGTCAAATTAATTCTCAATTCTTTTTTGAAACTTACAAAAGTCTAACTATAATGATAGAAGGTAAGGCAAAAAACTTGCAAAAATCTACAAAAAAGAATTATCCTAGAAATAAGTTTTAGGACAGAACACATTATATTTGCCATTTGATTTGTAAGGGATAGAAATGGCTTTTGACACAAACATAATGCTAGTAGGTAACCGGGGAAAAACTTGCAAAAATGCATGTACACTTGAATGAAAATTGTCATGATGAGTTTTCAAAGTAAGACAGCGAACTATGAAAAGAGAAAGACTTGAGATTGTTCAAGTTTGGGTCTGCATCTTGATAGCTGTACTGAAATTGAAAAAAAAAAAATCTTTAACTTGTTCAGTTATTTGCTTTGATCATATGAAGTGAGTGACATTTTTTTTTGCCAATGTACCCGCTGAAACTTTTCCAATAATAAAATATTAATTTCTTCAGTAATGGTATATGCCTGAGTCCAATACAGTTAATAAATGATGCTCTGCTAATGGGTGGTATGTCTGGATTGAGGCTGCATTTCATCAAGAAAGATCTAGACCTGAGCAAAAATAGTCTACTGAAGCTAGTTCTATTACTAGTAGCAGCACACTTTGAAGTCCTGCATACTATATGTTAATAAACAAGGTCATCAAGGCTACCTAATAGCTCTCCCAGTTTCTTCAATGGTCACCTTGTTTCTTTGAAAAACTCTTGCATCACTCAAAATTAAAATAAAGCACAACTTACTGTGGGACAAAAAACTAAAAAATCTAAGATGACATAAGTGTTAAAGTTGTTATTTGTCAATAATAAGAAAACAGCAGCTTCAAATAATTTTTTTGTGACAGAAGTGACATCAAACTTGTTGTGATTGGCTTGCAGGGCATATCAGTCTGAAGTTCACTCTTGCAAAGACAAATGGTGTAAGTGAGTCTTTTTTTTTCTGTCTGTACATATTTACATTTCTTGACATGTTATTTACCGCAACATGAAGCATGTACCTATGTCTAGGATTTAAGAGCTATGGGCAAGCAAAGGAAACAGTTTGAGGAGGAACTGAAAAAAACTTAGACCAATCATTCTGTTCAAGCTGCCAGGAAAATTACAATCTAATCAGGAACTGACTTGGATGATCAATTACTAACATGAAAATGAGAAATCAAAAAATGTAAGACAAAAGCCACAGTGATTTAAGAAAGTACGCTGGAATCAACAGTGTGCCAGTCTGAGTGATATTACCATAAACAACAGACTTCAAAAACAAAATCAAACCACAGGAACCAGAACTAAAGAAACCATTGACATGAGGTTTGGAGAGTTGTTTTCTTTTTCAAGCAAAATAGTATGAAATTAGATGAAATTGAATAGTTTTTTAAAAAGAATGGTGTAAATATCCAAAATTTCTTCACTGCCTGAATGAACATATTTCTAACCCAAGAATAATAAAAGCAATAAAAGCAAAGACTCACAAGAGAAGACTGGCAGATAAATAATACAAATTATAATCTATGTGACAAAATTGTTTTTAATTATTTGATTGAAAAACTTTTCAACAATTTTTAAATGAATATCTATGTCAGATTACAAAATTTTGTTTTCAAAACTTTAATTATCTGACTCTATAAAAATTGTCAGAATAATAAAATAAACCAATGCTGAGGTATTAGAATATTACTTACATTTATAAACTATAGCTCAGGGAAAAGGTGGCACGAAATGCATTATTCTATTCTTGTGCACATTACAATTTTCAAAAGTTTTTATTTATAGCATTACTGCTTTAAACTGATAAAAAAGGCAATGGCTAATCTGGATCTAGTGATATATTAGAAGTGCGCTTTGTAGGCAAAATGAATATCAGAATATCTACTAAAATCTAAACCATTTTTATGGCCTGAAATTTCTATCAAAAAATTTAGCAGTGATAGCTTGCCCCTTGAACTGTTCAGATCCTATGCGTTTGTTGACTGATAATGATGTTTTGGTAGTAATTTTGGGAAAAGCATTTTTTGTTTTCTACTGGTTTTAAACTACTGAATTCATGTACAGTGAAAACTTGAAAATGATAACATGGATGAAGAGACTTTTAAGCAAAATCCCTGTTGAATCAGATAACAAGGAAGATAACAACAGACCAACAAATTGGTGATTTCTCTTTATCGTGAGTTAAACTTCTTGATAAATTAACATTAGCATTCCACCCCCTCCCCCCTTTTACTTTATTCCTCAGCAGGTTTGTTGTTCATGATCCACTGACATAAAATTATATCATCATGGTGTTCGCAGACACACCAATATGTCTTGGCATCCCTGCTTTATAACTGATTGGGGCTCCTTTGTTATAGCTGATGAGACATAGTTGGAAAAAATGGGGATGGAATAAAGCCCTGTATTTATAACCAGATTCCTGAACGTATCAATGTAGAATACATGTGTACGACATAAGTTTTTGGGTATTATTTAGAAAAAAAAACAAACAATTGAATAGGTCAAATCTTGATAGATCAAACAGAAACTATTCCAAAATTCCTCATATTTTTTAAACCAGATTAATCCTCACTACATCTAGTCTAGATAAATAGATTAAATCTAGCTTTATGATCGGTTGATCTAGAATCTAGATCTAATCATGATCATGTTGAACAGGTGAATTTTCCCTGTATGTAAAAGACTTATCACCTTTACATATAAACGAGAATCTTGAAATTAGAGACTCAATCTGTCTCTGATGAATACATCAGTCTTCGAGCACTGACTCGTAGAGAATGGCTAACTAATCTATGCTGCCACCACCATCTTCCAAACGCAGGACACCAAGATGCTCTTCATGCAGTGCTTCAGAAATTTAATTTTCGATGTATCTCTGTTAATTTAAAAAAGAGATAGATCTTTTTGTATGCTCAGATGAAAATGATAACCCTGATATATCCCAAACGGCGAAAAAGCCAAAATTTATTTAAATAGACTGAAAATTGAAAAATATTTGATGTAAATAAAACATGCCTCAACGGCTACCGAATCCGCCGCCATAGTGTTTCATTCCGCTTCTTTGGATTATGGGAAGGAGGGGAAGTAACTTTTGTTTACATTCCGCTACTAAGGTGGTTTTGTATCAAGGGAAGTGACTGACATGAATGGGGGAGAAAAAGGTATAACTATTCAACAAGTTGACAATAATATTGTAGATGGGAAGAAGTTGAAGGGTCCAAGATTCTTCTCAGAGGTGCAGCTGCCCTATCTGTAATTGTTGTGGACTGTAGCTGACTTGGTCTTTTTGTATTTTTTTTTGTGTTGATAGCATTAAAGTCTTTTTTCCTGCAGATCCTGATCCAAGTAGTCCAGTACGCCTGATAGTTTCTGTCAAGCGATCTTTTTCTTATTGACATGTCCTCTGGTCATGGTGATCTCTAGTGTAAGGGTCCGAAGTATCTCTTCCAACTCCGAAACTTTTAGTCTTTGCTACATAAATATACATTTTTTTTACAGTTTGTACTTCTAATTTATATATGTGAATATTCTTGGGTGGTTTCTTGTTCTTTTTTTGTGTGTGTTACGCGAAGTGAGTGTATTTATTACACAACCATGAATTTTCAAATTTTGCTGGACATCATAAATACAGAAAAATTTCTTTTGTAAAGGATAGAAAGACAACAATAAATTCTGTGGAGCCCCACCATGATCACCACCAATAAAAAAAAAAAAGAATCTAAAAAGTCACTGAAGAAAAATAAAAGTATGAATTGTCAGATAAAAAATGGAGACAGAGAGAGAGAGAGAGAGAGAGAGAGAGAGAGAGAGAGAGAGAGAGAGAGAGAGAGAGAGAGAGAGAGATCTCATAACGTAGAGATTTAAGATCTATATTACAGAAGTTAACTACGATATCGTTCTACGTTATCTTCTCGAAATACACTTCAGTAATCAAGTTTACTGAACTTCGAGCTGTCAATGTTAGTCTCAAATGTGGTCGATGAAAATTTTTTTTAAGAATAATAGATTTAGAGTTTACTAGCTACCGGTATTGAGAATTCATTGCATTCTGTTGCAACAGATATGTTTCTCAATGAAGCTATCTTAGTATTTTGAAATTCCGTTAGCCAATCTGAGGGCAGGACCAATTATGAAGCTCCTCGGTAACTCTTGGGTCAAAGAGCAGGTAAGCTATTGATAGTCTGATGAGCAGCACTGGAGACAGTGACATTCTCAGTCTTTGGAATCTCTCAATGACACAAGCGTTGTCTTGATTGGTAGATGTAGAGCTGGGAGGATCTTGCTAACGATTTTACATTGATATTTTAAATAAACTTTTAAAACGTATTTCATAAAGAATAGATTTTAAAGCATGAGCTGCTGCAGTGAGATTTATGGCACATAGAAGTGGATCAAGATTTTGCAAAATTAACAGCAAGACAGGTCCCCATTCAAATAACGAACGGAAAGAAGACCTCGCATCCAAGCCCAAAACAATGAAAATTTACATACATATTTTTTCACAGAAACAACAACATCGACAAAATTGCGTTCAAAGAGAAAAAAGTAGATTCCTTGATTGACTCCCTCGCATTACGTAAATAAACAGGATGAGCTGTTCACCGGACAATAGTGTTCCTTGACTTTTTCGGTTAGTTTTCATCAAATAAAATTAATCAGTTTACATCCAAAACATTGAATATGGCATAGCTTTTAAATAAAATATTCAAACTCAATATTTTTTAGTCTTCAATATTAGTTATGTACATTTAAACATGTTATTCGCGTTCTTAACGAATTGAACATGTAATATATAAACCCATAATCTTGCAATAAAGTATCACACCTAAGAAAAACGAGTTTTACTTTGAACCTATTTATGAATCTATAACTAGGCTCTTTATATAATCAAATAAGGATGACCCTCAGTATGTTATACGTGAAATGTTTTTTAAACTCAAGTTGATGCAAACTCATAATTCATCTCCTTCAGTTTATAAATTTGTATTTTGAACTTTTTTTTTTTTTTTTAAATAAAATTAACACACAACAGTGTAGGTGTAGAAGCTTTGGAATTAAAAAGAAAAAAGAAAAAAAAACTTCAAAAATTAATTTTGATCTGACAGTAATCTATGAGCATGCATGAACTCTTTTGGCGACATTTGTGGTAAAAACGTGTTAATTCTTAAGTTTCTGTACCCTATAATGCTACTTAATGAACTGCTGGAGATAAAGAAAAATCTGTTACGCAATTGTAAGGTTTGCTTTACCTCCAAGGAAATATCTACTAGTGTATGAATTTATTTGAGTCCTGTTGCATATTGTTAAGTAAATCCAACACCTTCAAGATATGAATAACGTCAGGCTGAATGAAGGATATATAAAGCTTGTCAGATCATGGACCGTTCAAGCAGGGGATCAAACTAAAAAAAATAAATATTATCGCTTGCCCATAATTGTTAAGTAGCACTCTGTAAAAATAACTCTAGATCGTTTCCGAACATTTCTTGTTTTTTCTTTTTGTTTTTGTTTTTTGTTTTTTTGTTTTTTTAATTTTATCTATTTCTATCCTCGACAGAAAAAAAAAATTGTTACATCTGTGATAGTGCTTTCACATTGCTAGAAAAAGAAGAGAGCCAAGTTGAATAATCTTTTGTTGATGAGCATCCAGTTTTCATATATATATATATATAATTATTATCTTGAATGCTTTCAGGTAAAAGAGTTATTCACACAAAGAACCATCAAGTCAATGATAGCAGGAAAGATGATCTATCAAGCAGCTACTGGCCTGCACGCCCAAGAGTTTTGCAGCTAGGCTGACAACAATATTACCGCTGACTAACCGAACTGGGATCTTTTTTGATTTTTAGTAAATTAGACAATTTCATGTTTAAAATGTCAATCTTTGCTTCTCTTTCGATTCCATCGTTAGCCCGTGTTTCCACTGAAACAGAAACGAACCGACCCAAACCGACCCGACCCTACAAAAAACGGCAATGAAAATAGCGCAGCCACAAATAACTAAGAAATCATAGAGAAGTCTGCCAAGGTGTTTCCACCAAAACGACCCGACTCCGGCCGACTTTTTTAGAGTCGGTTGGAATACGGTTTGCACCATTTTTGACGGGTCGTTTGGGTGACTCATCAGCCTCAAGCCTGCCACGGGTTAAAAAAATTATTTTATTTTAAGGAATTTTTCAAAACCGATTTCATATTCGTGATCAGCGCCCTCAAATTAGCTAAGTCAATAAAAGGTTTTGATGAAAAATAAAGATTTTAGAATTTTTTAAAAATTAAGTTTATTTTTCTTACTACCGGTCCCTTTTCACTTTTGCCACCACGTGGGAAAACCCAACGTGCCATTCCCCTTTTGGTGTGCAGCCTGTTGGGTCGAGTCATTGAAGATTATATTACAGTAGGCCTACAATACAGTGTTGTTGAAAAAAGAATTCCAGTTGCACGTAGATTAAAATTTTTAGAAGCATGGAAGACGAAAGATTGATTGAAGAAGTCTACAAATACAAATTTATTTATAACAAAAGCGACGCCAAGCACAGCAACAAAGATTACATCGGTAAAGCATGGGCTGATATTGCTAAGGAACTGAACTGCAATGGTAAGTATTAAAAGAATTATTGACAAATGTTTCATAATATTTTGCAATAATAGTTATGCATATCATTTTCACCTCAAAGACCGACGAGGTACGTATAAATAACTTCTTCTCATGATTTGCGACTTTAAAGAAAAATAACATATTATTTAAAAGTTCATAAAATATTTTGCCATGGCACACTACCAGTGGGGGAAACAAAGTAGGTAGTAAACTTGTCTCTCACTTCCATGGCTTTGTTTGAAGGTCTTCTGTTCAAAACTGTCTCTGCTCTGCCCATGTTTTGTGTAGGTGAAGTCCAAGATTCTTCAGAATCAACAATCTTCATTCTGTGTGGTTCATTGTTCAGTATAAAATTGTGAAGAATACAAACTGATTTAATGATGTCACAGGCAAAATCAGGCTGCGTTTCAATTGGTTTGAGAAAAATACGCCACATGTTGGCAGAAATTCCAAAGGCGCACTCCACTAACCTTCGTGCACGTGACAACCTGTTGTTAAAGATTTTCTTCTCATCAGTCAGTGATCTTCTAGGAAAAGGCCTCGTTAGGTGGTATTCTAAAGGAAAGGCCTCATCCCCTATAAAAACATACGGCATGACTGTGTCTGTGCCGGGTATAGGGTTGTCCATAGGCACGTTCAGTGTGTTTTCAGAGAGCTGTTGATAAAAACGCGTGTTTTGAAAAATGCCTCCATCAGTAGAACTTCCATAGGCACCAACCTCAATGACAGTATATCTAGAAAATGCGTCAATAACAGCGATGAAGACGATAGATGGATAGCCCTTATAATTCCAGTACAAAGATCCTGATAAACTTGGGGCTTTCATCTCAACATGCTTTCCATCTATTGCACCTATGCAGTTTGGGAACTGCCACTTTTTGTAAAAAGTATCGGCGACGAGCTGCCAATGGTTTTTGTCAGGCGAAGGCATCTCATATGGTTGTAATACTTGCCAAAGAATCTGACACGTGTCGCGAACAATCCGCTGAACGGTTGTAACTCCAAGTCTGAAGGAAAATGAGAGTGATCGAAAGGAAACCCCAGTGGCAAGGTATCTGAAAAAGAAATAATTGAAACGAATTTGCATTGTCAAAAAATGTAAAAGCTACATGTATATAAATCTTCTTTTTTTTTTAAATTTTCCACTGTGGATGAAGCTAAGAAGAGGTGGGGTAATCTAAGGGATTACTTCCGAAGACTTGTGAAAGAACAAGGAGATAAACGATCGGGCGATGGGGCCTCCAAGAAAAAGCAGTGTTTTTTTTTTTTGAAAGGTTGAGCTTTTTGCTGCCCTTTATGAAAGGCAGGGAGATGACATCTAGTCTCAGGGCGATTGAGCCACAAGAGGAGTCGAATGATTCACAAGAAATTCACTCGCTGCCTTCACCAACACAGCACACTCTACCCTCATCACCCTCACCATCACAACATCCGTTGCCCTCATTGCCCTCACCATCACCATCCCCACAACCACCGACGCCCTCGTCTTCAGCAGGCAGCGACAAGAAAGCAACCAGGTTGGTGAAAAGCCCCAGCAGAAGATGAGGTTGCAGCCGAGCTACTTAAAGTGGTGAGAGAGTCTGACAAAGTGGATGAAGATGAACAATTCTTTAACAGCTGTCTCCCTATGGTGAGAACTTTATCAGGAGAGGAGAAGTTAGAATTTCGCATCAGCGTCCAGCAGCTTCTGTTGCAGGCGGTGAGGAGGCGTTCCACTGCTGCGAGGGGACATGGAGAGCGGGAGAGCCAGTACAGTAGCACCTCTCGCTACTATCAGGATTATATGACATATGCGAGTGGCAGTCAGTATCCTGACACCCATGATTTCTAATAGATGATGATAAAAATAAAACCTTTTGGTAATTTCATGTCAATTTTCACCCCGTTTTCTTCTTTTTCAAGATTTAAGATTTTCATTGTTAAAAATGTACTGTTTTGCATATTTCCTACATATATTAATCATGTGTCAGACAACCAGAACAAACCAGGCACAAGTCGTCCATGCTACTTTCAGGTTAAAGCCTGTAAAAACATTAAGAACTCCTATTGCTTTACATTAGAGGAAAGTGTTTTTTTTTTTCTTTTTCGACCTCTTTAAGCGCACAATGTACATTAAAATATAGCTCATAAGAAAATATCGACTTTTGCCTGATTTGACTTGAACTCCTCGCATTTTTATTTCCATAAACAAATGATTGTATTTTTTCAATATTGTTCTTTTTATCGTTTAGTCTTCTATCATAATTTTGTGGCACGATTGCCTTGTCGTAAAATAAATACAAATAACTTACCTTAGTGTCACAACAAGTCTTTCTTTTGGTGATATAGCTTCTCGAAAATTGGTATTCTGCTTTTGCAAAGAGCATTTGCATAGGCTGAGAAGAAGATCAAATGTTGTTTGTTCCATTCTGAGGTATTCTTTAAACTTTTCATCATCTTGGGAGACATCACGAAATAAATGATGAAATTCACCACGTGTGTTTCTAGATTTGAAAATAGGATGAATCCAGTGTCTATGTTGTCTTTTTTCTTTTCGTCTTCTTCGCAACCAAAGCCATAATAAAGCCAGCTTTCTGACTTTGTGGCTGGTTAGATGCGCCATCATACTGCACACTTATCTGCAACTAGACTAGCTACACACTGGAAAGAAAATATGTATAGGCCTCAGATCTAGTCGGGTCGGGTCGGGTCGGGTCGTTTCTGGTTTGGAGTTTGGTAGGTGGAAACACAAAACGGAAACGAACCGACTAAAAACGGTCCGGGTCGGTTGGGGTCGAGTCGTTTCTGTTTTGGTGGAAACGCGCCCTTATTCTGTTATATATATATATATATATATATATATATATATATATATATATATATATTTATATATATAGAGAATTTGAAAATTGATCGGAAAAATGAATAAGTGCTCAACTGTGGGAGCTTTTCCCAGAGGTAGCCGATCTGACCTCAGTTCTCTGCATCACTGGTGTTTCAAGCGGACGGCGGGGGCAGCGGTTGTC
The DNA here is from genome assembly GCA_033675545.1 of Elysia crispata. Taxonomy (NCBI): domain Eukaryota; kingdom Metazoa; phylum Mollusca; class Gastropoda; family Plakobranchidae; genus Elysia; species Elysia crispata. Next base: position 106,068 of record JAWDGP010007367.1, read on the forward strand.
CTCCGCTCTCTTCACGCTTTCTTGCCGTCCCGACCTTTACGCTGCCAGAGTAAAAAAAAATATTTAGTTCAACACTTCAAGCGACGAATCAGAAAACTAGCATAATTGAAGCCAAAACGCTAGTGCATATTTGAACAAACTTGTAATATTTAGGGCTGTCGTAGTAAAAATTGCAAATATGAGCCTACACCAACTGTTTGGGGCATATTAATGGAGTCAGATTATGATTTCAAACAACGAACAAAGATCAATCAACAAAATTAGAAAAGTTAATTATGTTTACTTTATAAGTCGCCAAATATTCCATTATATGCCATCATTTGCTGACAGAATCTCATTTGATCAAGTAAGCATTGAGTCATTGTAAGTAGAGAATGAAATCCATAGCTGGTTTCTCGACAGTTTAGTACTTACCTGACAAACCATTCTGTCAAAAGGTAGGAAACAGCGCCATGCTTTTGCAGTTTACCTATTTCAACAAGAAAGGACAATTGGTAGTCTTTAAATCAATATAATTTGTTTTGGTTTTAATTTCTGAACAAGTACTTTAATCAGTCTGCGCCAGTTTGTTGAACAAAAAACTGTCGGAAAACTTTGCCGGGATGTCGATCATTTGCGACATTGGTTAAAATACTGCAAGATTAAACGCTAATGACAATAACAATATCAGATACACAGGGGAAGCCAGTTTAAAAATGATACAATCAAAAAGTGAAAACATAAACAGCACAGTAAAAGAAAAAAATATTGTATAAGTCTATTTATAGTGCTGAGGTTGAAGCTGATTCTTAACTTTTAAATTTGATGAGACATCTCAAAAGTAAGAATAAAAGCTCATCTAAGAAAAGAAAATATTGCAGGAAGAATCAGCTTATAGCTTTTCCATATTGTAAAGGCATCGGATGTTTTGAAATCCTTTTGATTTTTGCACAGTTGTTTAGAGCTGTTGATTTTAGTTAAATCCAAAAGCCTACCGTCGTCCCCCTTACCATATAAATTTGTTAGTGGTTGCGTCACTACTCCATATAAATCATCCTACACTTGGCATTTAGTGAAAAACAATGTACGATTGTTACTTTCTTGTAAGCTAAACCTTAAGTTTTGATAAAGATATGTGGAAGATTTGCTTTTTTTTTGTGGATGAAGATAAATAGAGTACTTTTTGTTGTCTTTTTTGTTTGAAAGTGGCATTTTTGTAATTGTTGCATTGTTGCAGCTGCTTTAGGTAAAATACTACAAAGACAAACATATTTATGACAAACAGAAATATGAAATGTCATTTCTTTTAGCCCACACGGGAGTGTTGTCAAGTAATTTTACTCTCGAGATTTTGTCAACAAATGATAGATTTACCCTCTCTTCTATCTAAACGTGCACAATCTAATGTAGACGATGGCTGTTTCACTCCCCCCCCCCCTCCCCCCCCCTCAAAAAAAAGAAAAAAAAATTCATTTTAGGGTACTAACTATTTTAACAGTTTGTTTCTATTCAAATGCCTGCAGCTATCGAGAAGTACAATGCAAGCATGAGTGGCACAGACTGCATAAACAAAATCTTGGTTATTACCGACCCACAATCCGGAGCAGATTTCATGCCATTTCTTCGATTCCCTAAACCAAGATACCGATACAACAAAAACTAGATTGTAAATTAAAGAATACAAAAAAAGCAAACGCTAAAATAAAAAGGCGGGAAATATATAAGAGGGGTAGGATTATTTGGTCATTAATGAATTGCCCTTAACATTGCAATGTATTTCATGCCTTATGAGTAAAAATGACCTTCTTCATAGCAAGGTTTCGGAAGGGCCAAGGATTAAGCCTTATGCTCTTAAAATTGCCCCTTTTGGATGTCTGTATGTTGGTCTCTCTTTCTCTTGCCTCTCTCTGTACGTCCCTATGCTCTGTTTTTCCTATTAATTTTTTTTATCTCCATATTTTTTAGTCGGTGTATGTAGGATTATTAATATACTATGTCTGACATTGTCTCCTTTTTACTTTTTCGACACATTTCTCTCTCTCTCTCTCTCTCTCTCTCTCTCTCTCTCTCTCTCTCTCTCTCTCTCTCTCTCTCTCTCTCTCTCTCTCTCTCTCTCTCTCTCTTATATTCACGTGCTTTTAATTTGTTTCACTCTTCCTTTTGTTTTGTTTTTTTTAAACCAGCCTCTTTTCACTTACTCTCTGTGCTTTCTTTTAAAGCTTCTGTCTATATTTTTTATTTTGTTTCATAATATTTTATTATAGTTTTCTTGTTAAACCTATATTTGAAGTTTTAAAGTTTTTTTTAATCAAATTGTGTCAAGAACACTTCATAATCAGATGCCAATTTCAAAGACTGCTAGATCTTCACTTAATGTATTGTACTGTTTTAAAATGATATTGGTTCTTGAGATGATAAACTGTATGATGTCCTCTTATCTAAACACTTCAGTTTCAAACCGATACAGGCTTGATCATATTATAAAGCATTTTATAAAAAAAAAACAAAAAACAAACGAGGAATATAAATTGTCCACTGAAAGCATATACATTTGAACGAAACAACTCAATTAATTTATTTACTTTATTTCATTTTTTGCATGAGTATATAAAAGCATCCTAAATACACAACAAAGGCTGCACGAAAGGCGGTTGAGCATCTTCGGTTTAAAAGCGAATAAAAACAAAACAGGAGCGCTCTGCTCTGCTCTGCTCTGCTCCCACAAAAACTGAGGAGTGGAGACGAATTTTAACAGGATGTAAAATAGGCATCTTTACGGAGTTCTCTCTGACATAATTTAGTGAAACGACAAAATTGATTATATTAATAGACTGCTCGGGAATGGAATTAGATAAAACGAACCCAATAGTGAACACAGAGGAAAAAATAAAGAGCACTAATTGAGCTAGATTTATAACTTTATTGATATTCTTGCAGGGATTGCTTTATTGGTTAAGTTGGCTCTTTGTGTGAAAACATATAAGGTGGGATCATGGTTCTAGTGCGTGTTTCCCAGAGAAACATGTTGGTAAGATTTATAATAGTTCGGAAGTAAGTATGCTTTAACCAGTGTGGGAACATTGCATTTAGTTTAATATTTCTGGGTGTCAAATCATTTCTTAGGTAGAGCCAAAAGTAGAAAAGGCCCGACCTGTGGATGTAGACCTATTGGATATAATAAAGATTTCGTGAAACGTTCTTATGCCTCTAGCTGTGGTGAACATAAATTGAGAGCGCAAACTGGTTTTTGAGGTTCCTAATTAAAAACAAAATAATCTAACTTATTCTTACGACTAATTTAGTCTGACTATGAGGGTGGCATAATATCTTCGGGTAAAGTCATGATATTGATGTAAGGCATAAAGAGCTGGAGGGTCGACTGCCAAAGACGATCACTGGCAGCTCATGCATCCCTCCTGGTCCATTGGACGAGGTTTAACTGGAATTCTTTACTCTTAATGGAATCTTTAGACGATGCCAATAGCCTAAGTCAGAACATTTAAAAGAGCGTTATATGCTATCACCTAGCTAGCATTTTGTGAAATCTGCAAGAAGGTCCACCGAAAGTCTGTTGGAATTTGTAAGCGATTGCTTACGAATAGATTCAAAGATTAGAGAGAAGAAAAAAAGTAATAAAATATTTCTAAGATTGCTACACCATTCTAAGATCTGGAAATAGCTTATGAGTGAAAAAGTACAATGAAAAAGAGAACAATCTAAAATACAATTAGCATTGTTTGTTTTAATCGCAACTTTATTCTTTCATCAAAACCCATGTAAGCTGCATTTATTCGCTTAGAATTATATGGATATAATTTTTAAGTTCGATAATTTTTATTGCCGAACTTCTTTGCTATATTATAAAAATCAAAAGATTAGAAAGCTCTTGAGAATCATCAAATATAAGAACTTTCAAGGAGGTGAAATACAAGTAGTCATGAAGGTAGTTTCCTGTGTAAAAAGGTATAATAGATGGCTCAGGCCTGGCCAAGGACAGTCAGAGAAACACATCCAATTTCAACAATGTCATTTTAGATTAAGTAAAAAACGATTATAGCCTGGTCTCAAAACCTTCAGTAATTATCACCATTTGGTAAATGTAAAGTCGAAGACAAATGTGTCAAAACGTCTTTATCTTGATCACACTCCACAACTTTATATAACATGACCAGACTCTCTAACATTTTAAAAACGACCATACTCCTAGACTTTTAATAACACGACCACAATCTAACTTTTCAACATACAACGACACTCCTGGACTACTTTTAACACGACCGCACTCTTTCACATTTTATAACACGACCACAAAGTCACACTGACTTTTTATAACACGACCGCACATTCTAATTTTTACATCAAAAGCACACTCTAGGACTTTTTAATACATCAGCACACTCTCTAATTTTTTATAACACGACCACGCACTCTTATTATTAATAACACGCCCACACTGTCTAAATGTTTATAACACGACCACACTCTCTAACTGATTCAACACGACCACACTCTCTAACTGTTTATAACACGACCACACTCTCTAACTGTTTATAACACGACACACTCTCCAGGTGTTTATGACACGACCAGACCCTCTAACTACTTATAACACGACCACACTCTCTAACTATTTATAACACGACCACGCCCTCTTGCTGTTTATAACACGACCACACCCTCTAAATGTTTATAACACGACCACACTCTCTAACTGTTCATAACACGACCACACCCTTTAACTGTTTGTAACACGACCACACCCTTTAACTGTTTGTAACACGACCACACTCTCTAACTGTTCATAACACGACCACACCCTCTAAATGTTTATAACACGACCACACTCTCTAACTGTTCATAACACGACCACACCCTTTAACTGTTTGTAACACGACCACACTCTCTAACTGTTTATAACACGACCACACCATTTAACTATTTATAACACGACCACACCCTTTAACTGTTTATAACACGACCACACCCTCTAACTGTTTATAACACGACCACACCCTCTAAATGTTTATAACACGACCACACTCTCTAACTGTTTATAACACCACCACGCTCTCTAACTTTTAATAACACGACAACACGCTCTAAATGTTTATAATACGACCACATTCTCTAACTGTTTATAGACCACACCCTTTAACTGTTTATAACACGACCACACTCTCTAACTGTTTATAACACGACCACGCTCTCTAACTGTTTATAACACGACCACACTCTCTAACTGTTTATAACACGACCACGCTCTCTAACTGTTAATAACACGACCACGCTCTCTAACTGTTTATAACACGACCACGCTCTCTAACTGTTTATAACACGACCACACTCTCTAACTGTCACTGTCATGCAGTTCCCAGTTATCTCTCTTATCTAAGGATTGCGGCATTCACAGAATCTTATCATAACGTTATAACTGTTGATGCAAACGGAAATAGTCACGGGGAAAAGATGGCATATTTAAAAATTATATGAGAGCAATAGGGCTCGAAACACCAGGGTCATGGCAAGGCCTTATTCCAGGTATTTCATTATTATTATTATTATTATTATTATTATTATTATTATTATTATTATTATTATTATTATTATTATTATTATTATTATTATTATTATTATTATTATATATAATTTAAAAGTTAGTTGAAAGAAGGTATCCAATCAATCCACCGAAGAGCCAAAGCGGGTCCAAACATGATGAGTAGATGCTCTAGCTTTGATTATTAAATGCCAATTTTAATTTCATGTTCAAATTTCAAATACGACTATTAGTCATTAGAGTTACCCGAGAATGCAACTTCAGTTAAACACTAAGTGAATGTTTTGAAAAAATTCATAACATTTTTATAAATATTTGTCCATTCCGCACAACAAAGTTTCAAATGGACCTTGCGTAGAAGAAGAGTGAAATATCGTGTTTATCTGTAAAATGAACAACCAAAATGGACTTCAAATAATTTCAAGAGGTGGTATGACTATAAAATTAATGAGTTAATTGTTTTTGTTTAAAATTTCAATATATTTTGAATTTTCAAACGCTCATTACCATAATAGTGCAAATAATATGAATTTTCACAAGGCCTAATAGCCTTATCACCAACATTAAGAATTTCATTGAAATAGATTGTAAAAGTGCAGGATTAACAGTACTTTTTTCCAAGATAGTTTGTGCATCCAAAAATTGGAAGCATTTGTCAAATAATATATACGCAAAACAAAGTTTAGTTAATTTTTTGTAATCAAATAACACTGGTTGGAATTCTGCTCTGGCCGAATCTATTTCAAGATCTTTTAAAGGTTTTGCATTCCCGCAATAAAGTGCTTAAATTGAATTGTATTGCGGGGAGTCATATCGATCCATTAATTTTCATATCAAATCATGTTTAAAAGGCATTTTTTATTAATCTGGATTTTACAAAATTAGTTTTATTTTTCCCTCACCAGATTGATTGTGTGATAAAACTTCTCCGTAACAAAATAATTTCTCGCTATTTATGGACAAATTATACTTATCCCTGGTAAAACAGGCTTGAAAAAGGCGAGACTCAAAACCCACCCACTGATGGCTACGTCTTGTGTTAACTTCAACATGGAATAATTCTTGCTGATCTTTTGCCACGCAAAGCTTTATCATTTAGAGCCCAAGAGAGTGAACTTTGCTGAAATAACTGCTAGATCCGTGCTACATAAAACTTTAGCAGGAATCTCAAAACCATTAAAGATAACTTGTTTTTCCATTTACTCATAACTAGGTTGTATACTGAATTTGATCCCATTGTGAAATATTGTTAGATAATGATGGTGCACAAGGAGAAACAGAGAAGAGGTCGTGGGGGTTGAGGCGTCAGGTGAGTGAAGAGGGGAGAAAATTAGGGGAAACAAACAAGACAGGGAAAATATGAAGAAGAAGAAGAAGAAGAAGAAGAAGAAGAAGAAGAAGAAGAAGAAGAAGAAGAAGAAGAAGAAGAAGAAGAAGAAGAAGAAGAAGAAGAAGAAGAAGAAGAAGAAGAAGAAGAAGAAGAAGAAGAAGAAGAAGAAGAAAAACAACAACAACAACAACAACAACAGCAGCAGCAGCAGCAGCAACAATAACAAGACTTGTAGGAGTAATTGTAGCGGTGGAGGATAAAAATGAGTAAGAGACAGAGGAGGATCACGAAGATTGAGGAGAGGAAGAGGAGGTAGAGGAAGAGAAAGGAGAAGGTAAATAAAAATAAGCGGAAGTAGACTGAAAAAGTCGCCGAGGGAAAAGAATAGGAAAAAGAAGAGGATATGTAGGTGGGGAGATAGGAGGAGAAGGATGGGTTTTAAGAGGAGGAAAGAGAAGGGTTTGAGTTAGATGCTGGCATGTGAAGCCTAGGAGAATTCTTCAGACATTATTATTTCCCTATATTTTCCCGCACGTTCTGTTTTACGTCAAGCCAATAAAACATAATTAACCACAACTATGTAAGGTTGATTGAGAATTAGGCTCATTTTTTTTTCTTTTGAATTAACACTGTCATCATGCGGGAGTGACTGCAACAGAAACATAAAAAATGGTTGTTTTGAAACAGAAAGACAGGAAAATGTTGTATGCAAAATAATATCATATTTTTTCAATTAGTATTTTTACAACGTACTGGGCGCTTATGTTTTATTTATTTATTTATTTATTAATTCATTAATTTTTTTTTGTTCACAAAAGAAAAACCTGCCTTTTTTTCTTAAATAATATGCTTGAGTTGGCACTACATTTTCCTTGTAATGTTATGTTTCTTCTAAACGATTCTTTGTGATGATAAAAGTTGTTTTGACTGGTATGTGGTTTTTTTTAAATTTTTTTTCCTAACTCACTTGATCCAAACTCTTAGTTTTGACCTACTGAGCTGTCCACTAGGCGGGGCAGTTTACCAGGATGAAATAATTATATTTTACAGGCTGAGACAAACTTATAGGGGTTGCCCAATTGCGATGCTTAAAAATTGAACGGTGATAAATTTCCTGCGAACAGTCAAGTGAGCATGGCGACTCCATGTTGTGATTCATTTGTGTTGCTGGAGTAAAGTTTTGACAGGGGTACTTTTATCAGATAAGATTAGAAACTAAACCACACTGACAAAATGCTAGCTCAACTTCTGTTGATGTATATTTTTCAAAAATAAAACGTTTGCGGTAAAAGATGAGAAGGAAAAAGGATTTTAAAGTTGCGGTGAAAACTGGGATACGGATTTTAAGTCTATTTTTCACAACAAATAATTAGCAGTTTCTTTATTGGCACCGTGAAATATGCAATAATAGCATTCTAGACTGAAAAACCTGCTCTGCTGGCAATGACTAAGATCGCCATACCCAACACAGATAGACAAGGACAGCTCTCTAAATTAGTGATAGTCTCACCATGATCAGACTGGGAATTGATATCCCTCCAAAGATTAAGTAGGAAACCACTGAATAAAGCTAACTTACAACATAATCCTATGGAAAAAACAGGCAAATTTCTAAAGCTAATTATGCAATATCAATAAAAGGCAATAAAAGTTCGGAATGCTAATACGCTCTTGTCTGCCTCCCGCTTTCCATTCCGCTTTATTCTTTTAACGGACCACAACATCATTTGAACAACTGGTAAGCCTGACATGAATAGAATTATGACGAGAGGCGTCCCTAAAACTGTCAAACATGATAACACCCAAATCGTCAAGGAAGTATAATATACCTGTCTCTGAGCTGCTGTGTGTTCTATCTGAAACATGGCAGCTGGTCAGGGTAGCTTTCAAATCACGTCGATCACGTTCTGAATAATTCTCTACCGCAGTCTTACTCTGTCCCCTCTCCCCCACACCCACACACTCGTCTTACTCTGAAACTTTGTCCCCTCTCCCCCACACCTGCACACTCGTCTTACTCTATAACTTTGTCCCCTCTCCCCCACACCCACACACTCGTCTTACTCTATAACTCTGTCCCCTCTCCCCCACACCCACACACTCGTCTTACTCTATAACTTTGTCCCCTCTCCCCCACACCCACACACTCGTCTTACTCTATAACTTTGTCCCCTCTCCCCCACACCCACACACTCGTCTTACTCTATAACTTTGTCCCCTCTCCCTCACACCCACACACTCGTCTTACTCTATAACTTTGTCCCCTCTCCCCCACACCCACACACTCGTCTTACTCTATAACTTTGTCCCCTCTCCCCCACACCCACACACTCGTCTTACTCTATAACTTTGTCCCCTCTCCCCCACACCCACACACTCGTCTTACTCTATAACTTTGTCCCCTCTCCCCCACACCCACACACTCGTCTTACTCTATAACTTTGTCCCCTCTCCCCCACACCCACACACTCGTCTTACTCTATAACTTTGTCCCTTCTCCCCCACACCCGCACACTCGTCTTACTCTATAACTTTGTCCCCTCTCCCTCACACCCACACACTCGTCTTACTCTATAACTTTGTCCCTTCTCCCCCACACCCACACACTCGTCTTACTCTATAACTTTGTCCCTTCTCTCCCACACCCACACAATCGTCTTCTAGTGACAAACGAACGTTACAATACACCATAATTTGTTGGTAAGAAGCTCTCCGGATATTGCGATGGATGACATTGGATTTGGAACTGGAAAGACAGTGTGTGAGATACTGGGAAGATTGGAACTGAGAAGACAGTGTGTGAAATACTGGGAAGATTGGGACTGAGAAGACAGTGTGTGAGATACTGGGAAGATTGGAACTGAGAAGACAGTGTGTGAGATACTGGGAAGATTGGAACTGAGAAGACAGTGTGTGAGATACTGGGAAGATTGGAACTGAGAAGCCAGTGTCTGAGATACTGGGAAGATAGAAACAAACCAAGAGGAAATGCCATCAGAAATGATACATGCTAATCAGTGTTTAAATATCAACCGCGATTCCATAATTTCCTAAACAAAGAACATGATTTTTGTATTGTAAGATAACCACATGCATAAATGTCTTATCATTTGCCCTTCTGACATTAATGATGGACGGATAAAGAAGAAAATGTACGCCAATCCAAAGCAATGCAGCAAATAGAAAGCATCCTATGGAAACTAATACAAACAGAATAGAATCAGGCTCAAAGGATGTAAGCTGCTTCAACGATAATGAGGTTAAGTCAAAAGTCCAGTTAACCTTATCTACGTATGTACCTTTTCAAGCGCTCCTTTTAGCAGCTTCCAACTCAGTGTATAATATTCATTTGAAAAGAAAATTCAAACGGCTATAGAGAGACATCCACTGCTACAAGAAAAGGTGGCATTACATGTAAAAACAAATTAATGTTCACACTTTAAGAAGAATGGAGAGTAAAAGACATGGAACTATTTTTTTTTCATAAAATTATCTTCTAGGGTATAAATATATCTAAGGCGACGTCTAAAACTTTGTTACAAATAAATTATATTAAGTTGAGATTCAAATTACTCTTTACGTTCATTCTGGTTCAGGGCCGGCAATGACCAGAGTTTAAATATACTCAATTCTCTGGAGTAAATTTACTGGTAATGTAAGCACTAATTGGCTTCTTGTTTTTCAGAAATCTCGTTTTTTTCTCTTCCAGCATTCATGCTACAATTATACTCCATTAAACACCCTTTTAGCTATTTTAAAGATGTAAGAAAAAATAGTGAAAACAGGTAAGATTTCCTGCTTAATGGAAGTGCTTCTTTTGTTATGAATTATTATTTCTCTTGTCTTTTGTCTAAATTCATTCTGTTCATAAAGTTTGGCAAAAATACAAAATATGTGCCATTTCTCTCTAAAAATGTATATTTGCTAAGTTGCTTCTTTACGTCATCGATCTTCTATGACTATTTCTATTCCGTCTGATTTTTTTGTTTATATCATTACAAAATGATGGCATTTACAGTAAGAAAAAAGATTAATGCTGTGGAAAAAGAACTAATAGACGATCCCATTGAAAACATGCCCAAATTTTATCCAGCATTTATTATTAAAAACAGAAGATGATCCGTCATAGCCTCATTTCATGTTTTACTTCGTTGTTATCTCACGCTTCAACCCTTTGTTTTCTTAGGCCAGTACTTATGGCCTCAACTCCGGTTCTCCTTAGTCTTTTTTCCTTTTTCGTCGCCCTTCATTTCATAATTCTATCGTCTTAGTTTTTGTTCTTGTTTTCAACTTATTAGTCCTGATCTCATCGCCTTTACCGCAATTCACTTTTTCCTGGTTTATTTTCTCACTTCCCAGTCCTTGCTGTCTTCTACATAATCCTGGTCTTATCAAGCAAAGCTTTGCACCTCTATGATTGTCCTTAATTTTACTCTCGTCGTTTTGGTTCTCGTTCTCATTTCTCTACCCTTTTTCAAGTGGTATTTATTATATTTCATCTTCTTTTTTCTATTTTGTTTTTGATAAGGCTACGATTGCCATCAACACCAGTAGTATTATGCATGCCATTTTAATTTCCATCAGAAACAGCACCATCAGCATCTTGAGGATCAGCAAAATGATATTCTTATCATCGAATTATTTATCCTCAAATGTTACTACCATCATTATCATTATCATCATCATCATCATCATCATCACCACCTCCTTTATGGTCGTTACTAACATCATTATCATCATCATCATCATCATCATCAATACCTCTATGATCGTTATTAACATCAGTATCATCATCATCATCATCGACATCATCACCACCTTTATGATCTTTATTAACATCATCATCATCATCAACACCTCTATGATCGTTATTAACATCAGTATCATCATCATCATCATCATCATCATCATCATCATCATCATCAACACCTCTATGATCGTTATTAACATCAGTATCATCATCATCATCATCATCATCATCATCATCATCATCATCGACATCATCACCACCTTTATGATCGTTATTAACATCAGTATCATCATCATCATCATCATCATTATCATCATCATCATCATCATCATCATCATCATCATCGACATCATCAACACCTTTATGATTGTTATTAACATTATTCCTCGTATCGTTAAGTTTACCATTGTCTCCATCATGAATCTAAGTAAACGAGTGGGTGCCGTTTAAGTATCAGTAATATGTCACTCCAAGACTTACTATAATCTCCTTGTATGATCAATCAGATCGATTGGTTTAATTGAGATTTTGGAAAAATTTATTCCAGCAGAGGAACTGCATTGTTGAGAACTAGAAAAAACCTCTTTCGTAGTGATCTTATCAGACTGCAATATACATACAGCATTTTTGTCGTGTGATAATTGTTTTAATCATATGGGATTCTCGTTCATTCGTTCGTTCCCCAATAAGAATGGTAAACATATCGATTTAAATAACTAGTATGAAATAGGTATAATATAGATCTTAATCCTCATCATCACATAGGTTTGAACAACCCTCATGGTTTTGTCAGGTCTATAATACTAATGAAGACGCTGACGATGGCTCAATACAACACTGTGCGTTGACCAATTTGCCGATCATTTGAGGACATACTTCTCTACCTTATATAGATCTATTTAACTGTTATAGTGCAACACCAAAGTTCTTTTTCATTTCCGAAATCTATAAGACGACTTATCGATTGTCTTTATGAAATGCCACATAAGTGTAATTATATCTTCTTTCACCTCTAAGCGTTGGGTGTAACTTTTCTCGTTGAAAATTGTGCATCTCTGAACACTGAGATATCTTGCATTTAGCCGAACAAATCATTCGAGCAAAGCCAGGCAGTTGTGCTTGTAAAGCTCAAATTCAAAAAAAAAAAGAAAAAAAAAAAAAAAAAAAATATATATATATATATATATATATATATATATATATATATATGCGGACATGAGAGAGAGAGTGAGAGAGAGAGAGAGAGAGAGAGAGAGAGAGAGAGAGAGAGAGAGAGAGAGAGAGAGAGAGAGAGAGAGAGTTTTTTTTTTCTAAAGTGCAGATTACAAAAACTAGAATAAAACATAATGGCGAACAAATTAATAATACCATTAAATAATTTGTATGTTAAGTAAAAATAGACAGATGATTTTGAAAACTGATACTTTAGCTTGCTGTATTTGTCTATTTTCTCTTAGCTTGAAGCTTATTTGACTCTATTTTACGAATACATGCTCTCTAATAGTGGCTTCCAGATCCAACGCGTATTTATCTTTCTTTTTTTTCTCTCTATCCATTTTTTATTCTCTGTATTAGTATGCCTGAGTCTCTCTTTCTTTCTGCCCCGCCCCCCCCCCCCCTCTCTCTCTCTTTCCCCACGAATCCTTCTAATCTCATCCTTTTTTTCTCCATATTTTCTTAAGGGTGTTTTTTTTAATCTTAGGATTTTCATTTAATTGTTCAAGAAATCTTAAGATTTTTATGAAACTTTTTTTTTAATGTATTGAATGTGAATCTGTGTAAAAAAGTTCTCTCATCATATAATCCCTCTCTTTTTTTACGTCTAATGGAGGCATGAAATCGACTTCTCACACATTTCGTATTGCTTTGTAATTTTTTTAGCTGCATCTCATCTCTTTGTACGTTTTGTTTTCTTTTTCGGCGTACCTCAAAACATTGAGAGCTACTGTGACATGAAATAAGCTTATTTTATTATCTTTGAACAAATTTTTAGTCTGAGAATATTGTGTTTCGTGGGTTTCAATTTGATAACAAGAAGGCAGTCAAACAACGATGGATGATGGGACAGTCAAGGCTATTCGTTAAGTTCTGAAAATTTAAGAGCTTGAGAGAGAATTTTGTAGAAAAACGGAAGAAATCACAAACTTAAATCTGACTCGGAACCAATTTATAAGACGAAAGACATATAAGCTAAAAATGAACAACTGATATAGGCGGGAATTGAACTCGCTCCTCTTCATAGCACCTATTGCCTTGCCGAAACACTGGTAAGCACAATGGCAATCTCGTACTTCTCGGTGGTTTTAATGCCAGAGCTGATCACGGCTCCTGCCTCTCCTGGCCTTTCCTGGCTGGGTGACCTCTCAGTGGACAAGGTTTACACCAACAGTCAGGATTTTGGACCAACACCTTCACCTTGCTGATGACAGTAGTATGGGTTCAGAGAATCAGCAGCTGTTGTCATCCTTTGTTGCTTGGTTCAGCCATCTTCGAAAAATCCTACTTCGTGCACTCTGCGGTTTTAGGGGCTCTTTCCATAGCAGAGGAAGATGCAGTCCTTTTCTTTCTAGGTTTTCTGCTTAGCGGTTATGATGATCTGAAGTCGTAGTAGCTCGTCATTGATGGTCAATGTTTTGCGTACATCTCTGATATTATCGAGTTCTTCGAGTCATGTAAAGGTGCGGACTTTTCAACGTAAAATTCTTTATCTGATCTCTTTTTAGTGCTACTTTTATTTTAATTTGGTGCCAGTGTTGCGATTTGATTTCGATAAAAGGGTCGTGGTTGATCAGCTCTTAACTGACCAATGACTGCTGGGCTTAGAAGTGAAGAAGAGAATCAGGCAAGTAAGCTAGAGTTTTGAAGATTTTCTTACAGCTGTGGAAAATTGTAGCCTGAGATGACATGGCTGTAATACAAGATTGACGGGACGCGGGGATGTTTCGACACGGCAAGGTACAAAGAGGAAAAGTTAGAGATTGGCACACAAAAGAAGATAACGGCCTCTAATAGCTCCCAGCATGAAGATCGTACCGTTAAACGTGTAATGGGTCATCAGATTTTTTTGGGCCGCCAATAAAATAAAAAAGGATAAACACATGCCATTGCCCTTATGGTTCCTTTCATTATGTATTGAGGTTCCCCATTGGATGTGATGGGTGGCATTTAGGCCTAACAAAATCAAGCAACAAAACTCTTACTGCTGCGGATTTCTATGTATTTCGCTTTCAAGTAAAACTAAATGATTTTAACGTCAGGGCAAAGCTTAAATATAATGGATGCGCACTACTAGGGTTAACATAGTATTCAAGATGCGTAACTTGACGCAACAATATGCTGTGGACCAATGGGCAAAGATAGAATAGAAGCCAGTCGTTTTTATTATCCCATTGAGTTTATCAATTCACTGTGCCCCTCCAGTATATCACAAACTGACCTTGAAAAAAATAGCATTGTCATGTTGCTACGGAACCTGGACTCCACAAATGGTCACTGTAATGAGACCAGGTACATAATCCAGCACCTATATCAACATGTCATTGATGTTGTCATCTCATGTGGACCACATGAAAATGTTTGCCCTTTTCACATGAAACGCAAACAGTTTCCCCCTTAGACCAGCCTTTGCCATGACTTCCAATAAAGCACAGGGGCTAACATTGCAGAAAATAGGGATTTCATTACAACATCCGTTTTTCGCACATGGTCAATTGCACGTCGCCATGAGCAGGGTAGAGTCTGATACATGCAACCAAAACCAATGACCGAGTATGCACAGACAATGTTGTCTACTTAGAGGTCCGGCAGCAAACCTTGTAGGTTGAAAAGTGTTGATGTGTTGATAATTATCCCTTTCCATCGTTCGTGGAACGGCTATTTCGTTAGTTATGGTAAGAGAGACAACTCAGTAAATGAAACAAGTGTTTTGAAATAGAAAACTGCACTCTAAGCAGGTTCCGACCTTTGCGTGGTCACCGAGCCTCGGTGCTCCAAAATATGGCTTTTTTTTTCTTTTTTTTTAGCCATGTAATGAATAATTCTTTTTTGTTACAAACGCTACTTAAGGTTAACAATTGCATTGTTTACAATCTAAAGATGAATACTGGTTTATAATTTAGCGCAGTGTGATGTCCAAAGCTTTGCCAAGAGGGTATATCACTAACTACCCTAACGTTGCGGTAATCTATAGTCTTGTTTGTAGTGGTTTCCAAGAAACACAACTACTCAGCATTTAGATGAGTTCAAAGAGCAGATATGATCTTCCAGGGTTGTCCCATCTCGGCATTCAATCTCAATTAACGGTCACTGTCTTGTACCAGACTAAGAATTCTGTCTCCCGAACCAGTTTACTATTGGTTAAATGGGTAATTATGGGAGAAGTACTCGTCGAATTTATTTTTCGCGCTAGAGTGTGACAAAAGTTGAAATCTTATACACGAGAATTTTAGAAATTTTAGTCCGAATTGAAGAAGTGCAGGAGATAACTTGCACCATGCTTGTACTGTCATCTCTCTGTTATATTCAGACACTGCGAAAATTTCTATTATGGACAGCTCGGATTATTGTGACTAAATCCTAAGGCAGAAACACTGCCCTATGAAGTGACTTTGACTCATGCTAGAATATGACTGTTAGAGCACAGATTTATTCAGTGTTCACACTTGAGGAATATTAAATTTAGTTTTATAAATTTGATACCGGCGATTGAGTATATTAAGAATAAAAAAAATTATGAATGTGCAAGAATTGGCCCATAAGCTGCATTCGGCTCCATTTGAGATCCTTGGTCAGTGTGCCAGCAAAACGTAAGGTGAGCCGATTTTCAAGAATGTAAAAAGAAAATCTCTCCTATTTTAAAAGTAAGTTACAAATTAAATGGATGATGAAAAAAACACACCTGAGCTCAAATACAGGCATGCAACGCATAAGTAGCGCCACTTGGCGGTTCGAAAAAGAGGGAAAAAAAAGACAAAAGCAAAAAAAAAAAAAAACCACACACACAAACGAAGATAAAACAAATTTAGGAAACTTAAGATATCTATTGGCAAATTGATTCGCATTCAGCACTGCACCCGATGTAGACTAGTATTGATTTGTTTTTGGGCCATCAACTTGTCAGAAGGATTGGTTATTTTTTAAATATTTTTTTCAACAACAGGCTTCCTTTCTGCTCCCCCCCCCAAATCCACCCTGTGAAGCATCTAGGTACATGTACATGTGTTACGGACCATCAGACTAATTCAGTCTTGTTCTTTTCAATTGGTAATGTTAGAGGGCGGGACTTGAAAGGTGTGTTGTCAAACAACGATCTCACAGTTCCAACTAAGCCCGCGTCTCTCTGCAACCTCATGTGCTCCAAGACTGTAAATGTATGTCTCTCGTATTGATCGGTTATCGATCACGACGTGTGTATCGGGATCTTTGACACACTACAGCAGCATGCCATGAATAGCTTGATTTTCTACACATTCAGGTATCAGTTATACTTGAGAGATCTGCTTAAGAAGGGAACATGTGTAGCCCCGTGATAGACTTATATTATAATCGCTGTTACCAGACACTGGGCATTTATAAAAGTCATAACAGATTCCTGATATAGTAGAGAAAGATGTGACAATGTGTCTCCACAATGGTATTCTACGGTGATGCAAGTTTCAGGTACTAAAATTAAGTTTACCATAAATATCAGTTTGGTGCAAATAGGCGTATTGGTTTTTTTTTTGTTTTATTTTTTATTATTATTTTTAATATTGATTCGTTCTATCTATTTGACAATTTTTGCGACGCTCTTTTTATTGATAAATCTCTCTCTCTCTCTCTCTCTCTCTCTCTCTCTCTCTCTCTCTCTCTCTCTCTCTCTCTCTCTCTCTCTCTCTCTCTCTCTCTCTCTCTCTCTCTCTCTCTCTCTCTCTCTCTCTCTCTCTCTCTCTCTCTCTCGCTTTCTCTTGGGCCTCGATGGCTCTATGATTTTCTCAGTCGCTAATTGACAGCTGGGGTCAGCTTGTGACAACACTAATGCTGAACTGGTTAATACTCAACGCCATAATTTTACAAAACCTGTTGGGAACAACACCTGAGAAAGTGTCGACTATTTTTAACCAACCTCTCTCTCTCTCTCCAACGAGGCTTTCCAGGGAACAAACAGACTAGTCGAAATAAAAAAAAGCTTTTGTAGTAAATGTAAGAGTGAGCTACCGGTATACCATTTAACTATGTGGCAGAGTTAGGACAGTTAAATATTTTTGTTATCTGGGCCTGTGGGCTCAACCAAAAGTGCGTTCTGAGTACAATTCTGCCCTAACTATACTTAAAATTTAAAAGAAATAAATCACTACAACCCTTAACATGCCAAAGTTTCCTCTCTTCGTTCACTTGGCCTGTATTTTAAGGATCTGATTCCTCTCTCCCCCCCCCCTCACCTCCGCTCTCTTTTTTTTTTGTTTGTGTGCCAGCTTTCATCCTCCCTCACCACCTGCACACCCCACCCCCTCCCTATGACCCTCTTTCGTTCTCTCTTGCCCACTCCCTATTCTCTAACTTTGACCAGTTTTAACAGGCCGGTGGAAAGGAATAAGATGGGAAAAGATGTATAATAGACATGCAGCTTATGCATTGCAAAAAAAAGTGCAAAATAAAATATCTTCAGCGCATTTAATCATTGAATGAGGTAGAAAAAAAAGGGCAAGAAAGACCAAAGACCAGAAATAACTACCAGTGTTTTAATATATTTTTATACTTACATTCCTCGGGATGCCGGGAGACTCGTCCTCCGGGAGGCGAGTGTCCCAAGGAGTCTATTAACTCGTATACTTACAGTGGCAAGACACACAAACAAAATCTTGAATTTTATGAAATAATTTTTAGTATGGAAACAACCCAACCCGGTCTATGAAAAGCAGCTGAACTTGAAAAGTGCAAATTTATCATTCCCAGTCAGTCAAACTGACCCCCATAATTATTTATATTAATGAAAAGTTTTCTGCTCAATTATAGGCCTACCTTATTTCTTCTTTTTAATGTGGTTTGTACTATATAGAGTAAAGGTTGAGCAAGTCCCATGCCCTTGTTTGAGTCTTCTGCCTAGGGTTGGAGTCTCTATATTGAAACACCATATCAACTTAAATATAAGTTATATGAATGATTCCTATAAATAAAGTTTGAAAATTAAAGGTATGAGATTTTCTTTTAAGGGGAACCTGATTCCACACAAATGAGATATTTCTTAACATTCGAGTATCAAAGGGTCTGTGTAATATGTAGCAAAAAACAATATTCATGTCAAGTAAATGATTATTGTACAGGTGGCAGCCATGGGTTCCTCCGCGTCGATCAAGAGGGCTAAAGGAGAAGACTGGTCAGAGAACGGCGCTACCCTGGTCAGCCTTGAACCTGGCGACTTGGTCAAATTCCAAAGATGCGGCTACTACCACTGGGCAGTTTACATAGGTGCGGACAACATAAATAAAAATATTTCCATGTATTTGGATCGTCACAAAAAAATGTTTAGCAGTACTAAATATGAGCTTATAAAGTAAATGTAAATGACCATCGCGTACCCTATCTTCTAACTTGGGTCTATAGTGAGTTCTTGTACGTCGTTGTTAAACAAGAAGACAGACTGATATGGCATTCATCAATTATGCTTAAAACATTATTTTGATACAGCAACGAAAGAGTACTGTATTAAAAAAAAACAAAAAAACTAGCCTGTGTCTAGGGGGAAAAAAGAAACCAGATGCAGTCAGATGTCACATTAATAAATCGGATACAAAACAAGCAAACGAAAAACAAGTAAACAAATGAACAACAGCAAATAACAATTACCACCCTCTACTCTGAAATCATCAAAACATGCAAACGAAAAAAACAAATCCACATATATATATCATTGTGACGAACGGTTATTTTGCCTCTCAAAGTGGCGTTTTATCAAGATGTCTGTCTGGAGATAATGAAACTTTGACAAGTTATTGATGCATGTAGATTTAAAAATAAAAAAAGGGAAACAATGCATTCATGTATAAATTATATAATTATACCCACACATGAGGGAGGCATTATTCGTGCATATTTTAAATGTGGATATACATGGAAAATAGCGTAACAGAGACATGAGTTAAAGATGGAGAGAAAGAGAGAGACAGAGAGACAGAAAAAGACAGACAGACACACAGACAGACAGAGACAGAGAGACAGAGAGACAGACAGACAGACAGACAGACAGACAGACAGACAGACAGACAGACAGACAGAGAGAGAGAGAGAGAGAGAGAGAGAGAGAGAGAGAGAGAGAGAGAGAGAGAGAGAGAGAGAGAGAGAGAGATGAAAACAAGGTACCTGTACCGGTAGTTTGCTACATGTTGATCACTTGGTGTAGAGACAAGAGTCTCTGGCACGAATGCGAGTGTAAGTTAGGGACTATCTCGCACTTACCCGTCCGACCAGAAAACCGCTGAAGCAACAAAAATAAAAGGATAACACTATGTCTCTCTTATGAGCTTGACTAAGGGATTTACATTATTTAAACAATATCTTTCTTCGTACTTTGTCTTTTTATCTTTTTTTTTTCTATCTACCTGCCCTAATTCTATCTCCTTGGTAGCTGGGACAACGTCTGTTTCAGCTGCTTATCTCTCACCTTACAAAACATACTCACACCCATGTGTTTTCCTTTCATGCTTCATGTCCTGTCTCCACAGCTTAGAGAATGCCTTATTCTTGGTGTATAATATTATAGTATGCTCACTATTTCGCTGACACAATGTACGAGTAGATCGTTAATGACACCTGTGTGTATATTGCAGGTACACAGAATTCAAATTTTTATCTTTTAACCTGTTAGGATGTCAATAGCCAAACTCCCAAAGTTTTGATTGTAACGTTACTTGTTATTTTTTCAGACCACCATTAAATATTTGACTATTTTGGAGCCGATCATCTCGAAATATTTTTTATCTCTTTTTTTAAACAACTAACTACCCTAGAAGATGCTCGTGCATTTTGTAAGTTGGGACAACAGTGCCATACAGAATGCTTAACTGGAAATAAAGTTGATTAGTTGAAAATATGGATGAGAGTTGAATACTTCAAAGAAGTAAGTGGCATACTAGAAAATGAATGTCTATATATTGAGAACAAATTATAATATTATAGTTTTACACAAAAGATACCTTTGTTTTACTGTTTCCATGCAAAAAGAAAAAAAATAGGGGTGGGGGAAGAGAAAACACGATATCAGTGCCTCCTTTAACCCATCATTTCATTATGATTCTCGTTCATCCTAATATTATTTTGCGATAGCACCTCAGCATCAAATTTTATTTAGATTGGCTTTGACTCTTTACTCGATTGGCCTTTGTAACTGACCAGGCAACGGCGAAGTGGTGCATGTAAGTGAGCAGAACAATCATGACAGTGTATCAGACAAGAGCTTGGTGAGGGCCAGCCTAGAACTCAGTAAGGTCCACATCAATGTCCAGAGCTTTTGGGCTGTAGCCAGGTCAGGCAGAGCTTCCAAGGCCAACGACAGAGACCAAGACTGGAGGTAATAGCTTTATTTAAAAAATTAAAAGACAACACATACAAATTATACAGCATCACCTTCCACGCCCATGAGGAGAAGGTAATAGAAAACATCATTAGATTTGCACATTATAAATGACTACATAATTATTTTTGAGCAACAGTCGCACGTTACGACTTCATCCTTTCCACTCCACTCTTGTAAAGGAATACAGTACTGTTGAAAACTGGTATGTGTATTTTTGTGTACATTGTACATGTATACACTCTTTCTCTGATGCACTTGTAGCTGTGTAACCCACTGTCTCCGTTTAATCAACCTCATGAATCTCCAAGTATGATAATGTACTAAGAAGAGCTTTACCTGTGAAAGAATCCCAGTACAATCAGACACTGAGATAGACCTACATAAAGTTTTAAAGATGCACATAACTGAATCCTGTTTTTCATTGCAATTGCTCTTCAAACTACCATTCCCTATGAAGTTTTCAACTTAAACCATTGTAAGCTATTTTAATAAAAAAATAAACATAGTTCTTTTTCAATTCAAACCTCCGTTATGTGTAATTGTAAACAAATGGTCAAAAGACTAATCGGAAAACCGTCTTCTTACTGCATATCAATGTCTCTCTGTTTCCTGTTTGGCTTTTTATCTCTTTACTCAGACACTTAATTGAGAAGCAAATATATTAATGGTATGTCACAACTGAGAGATAAATGTTCGGCTTTTGGATCAAATGTTCTGAGGTTTCACTAGTGGTTGGTCCTTATCGAAGAAGTTTTACAGTACATACATTGTGTCAACTCAATCATTAGTGACCTAAGTATAGTGTACCAATTATAAGCTGCAAAAGACTTTGCTCATGGGCTTGACCATGCGTTTTTACAGACAGCTGGTTCTTTACGATTTAAGAAAGGAATGTTGATTGGTAATGACCTGTCCAGAAAGCTTCTATAGCACTTCATGCACTTAATTAATGATAAAAGTGCTGTTATCATAATGACTCATCTTTTTTATTATTATTTTTTTTCTTCTTCCTATTATTTAATCTTAAAGAAAGTACTGTATATTTTTTTGATTGTATATGAAACATATATATCATGTCTAGCAGGGTTGTTCCTGCATCTGTGTATGAATATCTTTTCTTGTCTTGAATAAGCTTGCCACAGTCCATAAATACATGTACATTGTTTTATTTTTAAGCTAATCTCTGGTTCATGTCAAGACAAACTTACAGTCATGCAATTTAAGCATTTATTCCACTCATACATTTATTTAGCCCCAATGTCATAATGGACTACACTAGATATCAACTTTCTTTTCCCAATATGGAAACAAGAAATATGATAAAATATCTGTTTCTACCCAGCCCTTTACCTAATGATGAAATTGTGGAGCGAGCAACAAACTTTGTTGGTATGGGTGATGTGTGTTACAACCTGTTCACCTGCAACTGTGAGCATTTCGCCAAATGGTGCCGGTATGACAGATTCCGGAGTGATCAGGTGAAGCTCCCTATTGTGCTTGTTGTTTACTCACTTGTATGACAATAACATTAACATGTACATCAATATAGTTTGATGTCTCCTAAGTCATCTCCGAGACTTAAATTAATGTAAAAAAAAAAAGGATTTGCTTGATATGCTTTGCATTTATCAAACTTCTCCGTCACTGAATTTGCACATAATGGAGTAACAGTGCATAGAAAAAAAAAGTTTTTTTTAATACTTAATAGAATAATACAATCTCAATTAAAAAAAACCAACTCAATCCCGTTTGAAATCTTTCTCACTCCACTTCTGATGCATACAATTCATCGACTTATCCTAAACTTGAATTATATCTTCCTAGTTTGATTCTATTATAAATGTTTTATGGATCATATGCATTTAAATTCAGCATTTTCTATCAACGCTATTGTGCTGTTGCACCTTAAGACATATCCCTCTCCTTCCTATTTGACGTCATCTTCTTTTTTTAGTTTTACCGAATGCTCATCTTAATTTACTGATAAAGTAATTTAACATTGATACATTCTTCTAAAAAAAAAAAAACAGAGGAAAAGAATATGTACAGACAAAAAAATTTCAAATGCGGTTTATTGCCGTATTTTGTTTCATACTTTCACCTTTATTTGGGCATTTAAATTTTTGCTAATATGATTATCTTTTTTTCAGGTGGACCGCCTTAAGATCTACAAACCTAAGGTTATCATGAAGGGAGTAATATCAGCCTTTGATGCTGCAAAAAACAAAGTCAAAATTCACATTTCAAAAGACTGTGATAGGCAAGGAGGCCAAGAAATCCCA
Organism: Elysia crispata; assembly: GCA_033675545.1. Taxonomy (NCBI): domain Eukaryota; kingdom Metazoa; phylum Mollusca; class Gastropoda; family Plakobranchidae; genus Elysia; species Elysia crispata. Next base: position 129,513 of record JAWDGP010007367.1, read on the forward strand.
AACTCTTTCAATGAGGAAATATTGTGCCAAAAAATGATGAAAAAAGAAGAATTAAATGACAAGAGAGAATTAGATGATGATATAAGGGATAAGATGAAAGAGATTGAAACATCAAATGAATTACATGTATCTCCATCAGGTGTTAGCTACATTGGCAAAGTGAAAAACAATCTTAACAGCTTTTGACAGATGTACGACTTAATTGTATTGAGTATCTTATAAATTTCCATTTTCTAGTCCAACTGAGCTTTTCTTTGACTATACGATTTTTTAAAGGAGTTAAATCTCTAATCTGTGTCGCTTTCGGTGCATCTGTCACTCGTCCTACTTTTAGCTTCTTTGTTAGGTCATCTTTTCACGTTTTTTTTTCTCTGCTGCGTTTTCCTTTGATCATTCCAGAAGTCACAAGATGTCCTAGTTTCTCTCTTCTCATCACATGGCCAAAAAAAGGTAGTCTAGTGTTTACGTATTCTATTTATGACTGCCAGTGATCTTGTTGTGTCAGCTTCTCATAACTTGAGATTCGTAGCTTTCTCCATAAGAACCACATTTCTGTTGCCTCCACTTTCTTTTGTGACTGTTTTGAAATTGTCCGGGCCTCGCATCCATACATCAGAATAGGATCAATATAGCAATCCAGGGCTCTTTTTCTTGTGTGAATGGAGATGTTTATTTGTTAATGTTAGTTCAGATTTCATTCTCTGGAAATTCTTTTTTGCTTGCTCATTTCTTGATACAATGTCAGTGTTATTGCGCCCATCGCTTGATATTAAACTACCCAAATAGGCCTATATATTATACATGTTAGGCTTATATATTTTACATGTATAAATTATATCATGTAAATAGATGAAGGAAGTAAATTAATATTATAAAGCCACTGTGGTATCTGAAAAGAAAACTGTACAGAATATTCTCGAGACTTTTTGATAAGTTGTGCACTGTGTTAACAGTCTACTACATTATTGATATGTATTTCCTGTGGCCCAAGTTTACCACTGCTGATTTAAACTACATGTATCTTCTTAATTAAATTCCCTTGTTGCTTGAAATGGTCCAGTAGGGGTTAGTTCCCTTTACTCAATCCCAAACTATTTTAAATGTTAACATTATGACTGAGAAAGTTTCATTTTCAATGTAAAAAGCATGTATTTTAAAATAAATTCTTTAAAAGAAGTACAATACTGCAATATTAAAACTTTATTTCTTGTGGCAATAAATGGCAAAATTGTGTACCTATACATGGACATAAGGTTTTTTTAAGCTTTTAAACTTAAAGTTGCTAATCCTATGAGTTTTTTCTAGCTTTCATACTCTTTTTCTCTTCATAAAATACTACAGGTAATATTTGTACTTTAAGTTAAATACATTCAAATCTTATAATGCTAATAAGCAACTGACAATATTAAAGCACTTTATATATTATAATGCCTCCTCCCAATCTTTATGACTGTGAACATATATGATGCCATTCTAAGATGAAATAAGAACGAGATGGGACAAGATGGGAAAAAATTAAATGGAAGATTACTTTGTAATAACATTCAGTTGAATGAATAAGAAGTCATGTCTACAATCTGAGAATTTTATCATTTAAAACTTGTTTCTTAGTCCAAAAAAATTATTATTTTATAAAAAGGAATTTTAGCATTATGACAGAAATAGCAAACTATCAGTGTTGATATGGGGAATACTGCCAGTTGTTAAAATGCAGAACTGTTATATATAGTGCGAGGTTTTTCCCAAAAAAATGCATAGCACTTGTTAATTTTTGCCTTCCTTGTTAACATCTTTCTCTTCTGTATGTTACAGGATGTTTTCAAATCATCAAGGGAAATTTTTATCAGTTTAGCCATGTGTAATATGCTCATGTAACTGTGCGCCACCTTTATGCTACATAGAATGTGAATCCATAAAACTCGAAACTGCCTATTTTTTGTCCATGTTATTCAAGTATTTGTTTGAAAGTTTTATTGATTTTGTGAAATTAAATGCCATTAAATCTTATGACGTCAAACTCTGCATGGTTTTAAGAGACATCAATGTTTGTTTTATTTACTTCATAAGCCATTGACCTTAATACGCTGTATAAATATATATAAATATATAAATATATATATATATTTTTTTTTTTTTTTTTTTTTCCCCCTGAGATTTGGCTTGCTGTCAATGACAGGAAAACAATTTCCAGTCAGTGCATTTTAATTTTTTAAACTTTTTCAAATTACTCTGCTCTCAAATATTGTATCTATTATGTGACAATATACTCAACCCATAAATGAAAAAAAATTAAACTTTTTATTAACTATTGAGTATATCATATCATCTTCATCTACTGCTGTATTAACAATAACATTTTTTTCAAATCTTCAAATTCGTTTAAGGTATATCAATACATATACATACATATATATATATATATATATATATATATATATTGAAAAATTGTCCTTCCTAGTAGTCCACAACTTTGAAGTTTGGTGCCTATTAGCACTCATCAGGTGGACAAAAAACATTTAACACATCTGAAACACACATACACACTCAAAGCCATTCATATGTGTTTGGCTTGTAGAATTTAGATCTAGCCCATATTGTATGATAGAGCGTCAGTCTTGGGTAGATCTAGATATTGACTAGCAAGCCATGGCCTTGCTATATAGTCTTTGGTATTTATCGCTATTTTTTCTAGATCTAAAGTTGTAGCAAATTTTTACATGACGGGCATACCCATAGTCTCTCAAAAATTTCCTTAGCATGGGGCCGGGAAAATTGTGTAGCAGTCAAGGGGTTAATATTGGTAAATTGACTACCCATGTTTATCATCATCAAAACTGTTTTCCAAATCATCATTTTATAAACTGTCATCACCATTCATCAAGATCACCACTATTGACACTAATGACAGGGAGCACAAAGTAAAATACAAAAAGATAAGGAGAAATAAATTCAACCAGTCACTTTTAATTTCTTCTTTTTTTTCAGCTTTAGACCCTCTGGGTCTACGATGCCCTTGCGCTTCTTCGCACTTCCCTCTTTCCTTTGAAGATTCGATTGCTGAGGTGTCTCTGCATCAGCTTTCTTTGTCTTTTTCTTCTTTTTTCCTACTTTCTTATGTTCTGTAGCTGTGTTTTGCACTTTGTTACTTGTGTCCTTGGCACCATTAGCATCTCCATCCAGTATACCCATATCATAATCTGAGTTTTCATCTGAGTTATTGGTTTCAACAGTGCTTTTGGTTGTTGATATGCCCAAAGGCGGTGTGTTTTCCCCAGCTTCAGCGTATTCATCTTCACTACTGTCATCCTCCTCCTCATCACTATCTCTGCCAAACACTTCAGCTGGATTGAACAGAAAATAAGTACAAGTTAAAATTCATACAAGACAGTGCTCAAAAAAGTAGCAAAACAACGAAAGAGGGAGGATTTATGACAAAGTTAAATTAAATTGAAAAGAAAACATGTCAGCTTTTGCTTTTGTTATATTCATTTACAGTCGATTCCAAATAATTTAATTGCGCCAAAAAAAAAATTCTCGGTACATTTGAAATCAAGTAATTTTTCTTCTTTAAGTCACATAAAAAAGATCAGTTAAATGGAAATGTTTAGAATAGATCTTGTAAATTCCAAGTCACCATTTTAGTATTTTTCTTTAAAATGACAGCACTGTTTCTGGCTACAGACAGCTCATTCTGATTGGCAAGTATTTCCAATGTACTGGAGTCCCAGCTGCCTTCTTTACTGACAATGGTAAGAGTCTGCACTCAGCATGGATAAGGAGAAAGGGAGAAGGTTGGGGATATCTGGGTGGAACTCAGGTGTGGATCACTCCTGGATTGCGAGAGAAGGTGATGGGTGCAAGCACATGATAACTGCTGGTAACATCTAGCCCATTGGTTAGATGCAGCTCCAGGTCTAACTTTTATTGAGAGATTTAGCGCTGCTCATCTAGTATGACTGACATCACTGACACCATTGAGAATGTACAGTAGACTAGTACTATTGAGAAGAGCAGAGATCATGACACAAGTGGCAACCTAAGCAGCCTGTTAGCTGACTCGTGCCTGTGACCCATTAGATGAAGACCTACCAGTTGCAAAAGAGATAACTCTGTCAAAACTTTCTGAAACGTCAGGAAAAATGACAGAAGGGAAGAGTGCTTGGGCTCAATGAGAGGAGGAAAAGGACAAGGATAAATCTACCCAATTAACATCTCAATTTTGAAGCCTCACTTTTATCCCAAAGACTTTGAAATACAAATAATAACATGTGCTTCAAAAGTAAATAATAAATGATTTACCATCATGAAAACATTCGAAAAAAGTTATTTCTCTGAAAGATTCATGAAAGAATAAAACATTACACCTACTTGCTGAAATAAAAACTGGATAGAAATTGATATTTTTAATACTCCAGACAACAAAGTATCAAACTCAAAAGCTAAAAATTTGTATCGTTAAAGAATGTTTTTTATATTTTCAAAAACCCACAAGGAATCTCATTTAAATGCTCCTGATAGCATTTGATATGCTAATGTTTATTGTGAAGACTCAAAACGTTGGAAATGTGATTATTTATCTTAATGAGAATCTGAAGTTCAAATGATAACCTTCTAACAGATTAATGTGAGTTTAACTGAGTGGTGAACGCAGTAATGGGAAAATAGGGCATAACACTATGACGAGAGAGAGAGAGAGAGAGAGAGAGAGAGAGAGAGAGAGAGAGAGAGAGAGAGAGAGAGAGAGAGAGAGAGAGAGAGGGAGGGAGAGGGAGAGGGCGAGGGGGAGGGGGAGGGGGAGAGAGAGCGAGAGCGAGAGCGAGAGAGAGAGAGAGAGAGCGAGAGAGCGAGAGAGAGAGAGAGAGTATAGAGAGTAAGGTTACTCTACCAGGGTACAAATCCTCCAAATCATCATCTTCAGTGTTGTCTTCCTCAGGGCTGTCATCTGACCAGTTGTGAGCACCGCTATCATTGTCAGAACCCCCATCAATTTTGCGTCTGCCACCTCTAGGGACAAACTTTTCACCTGTTTCTTGACACTTGGTCCCTACAGGTTAACACAAATGAACAAATTTTTCAAAATGAAAATTGTCGCATGATGTGGCTTAAAATGTTATAAACACAAAAATAAAACAATTTCTTCATTAAAACAAGTCAAAAGATTTAGTGAAGGGGTTAACGCATTTGGAAATAGATACCCGTTTATCAGTCACTAGATCTTCATAAAAGTGAGGATAACAATTACAGCCACAGCAACAAAATAATAATAATAATAGCAATAAAATTAAAAATATTAATGAAGAGGATAATTCAAATGATGCTCAATCCCCTGTTTACCCAGCTGTAGATGCACCATTATTAAGACTGCAATAAATACATGCACCTGTAACAAACAAAACATAACATTACTACAGCAGTTACAAAACCTTAAAATAGAAAAAATGTGCATTTTAGACTATTATACGAAAAATAAAGATTTTTATAAATGGTCGACTCAGACTGTCAGAGGGAAAGGTCTCACCCTAAACTTAAAAGAACCCCTCCAAGGAATTGTTTAAGGAAATAGATAGTTAGATTGTAAAAATCTTTAACTAAAAAAGTTGTCCCAATATTTTGGAAAGTGTAAAAGTACCTTGTTGATGTCCCTTTGAGCTGTACAAAGAAAACCCTTGAAAGAGACAGATACACATCCAAAATTCTTCTTGCCCTTATTTATGTAACAAAGCAATTCCCTCAAAAAAGCAAAACCTTTAGCTTTATTAACTGAACGAAAAATATGTACATAGCAAACCAACTTTTTCCAGAAGACTGATTAGTCACAAAAAAAAATTCTGCAGTATATAGCACATAACCTGTTACAGCCTAATAAAGCTGACTATTCAAAGATGAAACTTATAGAACAGATTGTCTATCTGCTGTCACCGCATTTTTATATATATATGTGAAGTCTTACACAAACATTACATTCAACAAGAATAAATGTTTTTTAAGAGATATTAATCAAACTCATTGTTTTCTGTCCACCATATTCTATGCATTGAATGTTAAAAGTAAAAATTATTTTCATATGTTATTTATTTTTCTTTATTCGCTTTTATTAATGAATTTTACTACTCTGTAATGCTCAAATTAAGTTTTCCTATCTTAATGTAAATCAAAATCTACAAGGCTTCAAATAATTGCTTCACTTAAAGGAATTAAAATGGGACACTTGGTGTTTTTAAGGTTCCTACGCTAAAATTATAACATTCTACAAAGTGCTTTCTCTGGAGGTATGCACTGTCCATCCAAATAGATCAAATCTGGAAAATTAGAGTTGCAGCTTAATGAGAATTCACTTTGACTGCATATTTGCTTCTAGTTAAGTTATATAAAAAAAAGTTCAAAGTCTAACAAATCAATTCCAGGTCACCAATTCGCTCTTTCCTTGGTAGTGAAAAACATTGTCCCTGGTTACTGAGAAGGCAATGTGCTGATCTCGGCCTCCAACGCTTCCTATGTATGTATGTTCCACCTGCCTATTTTCCTTGAAGACATGTCAGCAAACAGATCTTTTCAGGGTTCTTCTATATCTTGCCCATCAGGAGCCACAATCATCCAAACAGTTTTAGATTTTTGATTGAGTTAATATCATGTTCCTTAAATAGAAAATATTTTCAAAATCCCATGAAAATTAAAAGTCACTTTCTAGTTCTTCATCTCCTGCAGCATTAACTTTTTTTTCTTTCTCTTTGTGTCTTGATAATTTGAATTTTTTGTCATTTCAGTCCAATTTTTCTAATCCTAAAGATTTTGTAATAACCAGTCTGGATCGTACCTTTTTGTCATATCATTAAATACAAATGAGCTTATTTGATCCATTTGAAAAATCTGGGGTAGCAAGTTTTTACTGCACTAATCTCTTACTTTTGAATACTTGCTTCCTCACCCTTTAAAACTTTAAAATAGGCCTTCTTAAAAAAATATAATTTATAATTTAGAAATGTTTCTCTTATTTCTGATCTCTGGCAAAATTTATCCCTTATAATTATTTCATAGATCGATTGAAAATGTTGAAACAGATTTCTTTCATAAGATGAAAATTCATCTTATTTTCTACTCAAATATGCAAAAACATATTAGCAATTGTCATGAAAATTAATTCTTCAAAGCTGTTCATGGTCTTTTGGAAAATAAACTGTGGGCATTCACTCAAAGTACAAACACTAGATTTTATTTTACTATTAGGAAGTGTCCTCCCCCCATCCTCTCCTTTCCAAAATGAAATTTGAGAGAGAAAAAAAACACATGTTTTACATTGGAACTAAATCTGAGTCAAACGTCTATATATGATTAGATCACAAAGTTCACAATAAAATGGGGTTTTAAAGCAATCCTTTTATTTTTTCTATTTTTTTTTAGAGACTAGAATGAGATCTCGATATAGATCAATATATTTGAATTTTTAATTTGATATAGGAACCCATGTCTGTAAAAGGAAAGAAAGGTTAAAAACAAGCAAGCATCCACAATGACTGCCCTATGTGTCATGGCTAGGGAAAGAAAAAGGCTGAACTTAAACTGCCTTTTTTACTTGCTCTTTTAAAATTTGATTCTTCGCTAATTACCTTCTTTAGAGAGATATATCTCTATTAATAATCAGAATCATAAAAAAATAATTCTCACAGAGTCTCATAGTGTGGTGAAAGAACGCAAGTAATGAATGTTAGCACCACAAAAAATAGATAAATAATTAAATTTTGATTCAAATAACTTCAAAATATGAACATTGTGTCTAGACTTTCTTTCTCAACTGCTTCAGATTATACTTACATCTGGCTAAGGCCCTCTTGTATTTCTTGCCACTAACATGTCTATCCACAGCCTGCTGTGTCCGAGCCAAGTGACGCAACGTCAAAAAACAAAAAAGTTCATGTCTGAGCATAGAAGAAAACAAAAACAAACTTGAGATTCAGCACAGAACAAATAAAACCCCAGTACTTAGGAGGAGTGAGGAATATACTTAAAGACAAGAATTTAGTTTAGTTGCCTTAATTCATAAAATGATGTTACAAATTTCAGATCACTCTTCAATGGCCTTAGCCTGGAAGAAAATATAATTTTGTCTAAATTAAACTCTAAGTCAGAGTGGACTGAAAAACTGTTAGGAATTATCTGAAAACCATATAAAACTGTTTGCTCAAATGTCCACTTACAAATGTTTTCTTTTAGTACTGGGTACTATATGAGGTCGAAACTGATTAAAGTCAAATGTTTTTTCTACTGCCTTTTGGTACTTTTTCCCTTTCACATAGCTTTCAATGGCTGCTAATGTCATTGGCATCTCATGTTTTGTTAGCTGACATATCACCTGAAATAAAAAAAAATAAAAAAAAATAAGTGTACACAATTTTTTCAATATCAAACTAGTGTATACACTTACAATATTCACATTGAAATTAAAACCTTGGCATCCTACTTTAAATGTATTTACTTAAAAATTATAAAAAAAAAACCACCAAAAAACACATAAGGCTATTCATTTCTTTCTTTATGTGAACAATGAGCAAAGTCCACATGTAAAAAAAAAATTAAAGAAAAGGCAAATGCCTTCTAAATGAGTAAGATTTATTACATTAGATGGTAACAATATTATAGAGAGGAAATCTGACACAACAGGGATGATGGGACCAAAACAATTTAATCCCTGTTAAATAAGATATCATGAGAGCGAGAAGGAATGGTGATAACTATTTAGCATGAGTTCCGTCCCTTGACAGAATAACACTATACCAGAGTTTAGTAATGATCCGAACTCTATTCCAAACAATCAAAAAAAGATAGCGAGATAAATTAAAAATTCACATTCAAGTTTAAACCTTATTTTAAGCCTGCCAAACATCATTATGGTTATTTTTCAAGCTACTAAGCAACAACATAACTTGAAATTTGATCTAAATAATAAACTCTAGGATAGTTGCCTCTTAGTCTTAAATACATTCATATAAAGACAATTTTGATTTATGTATCCCTTGTTTTTCTTTCAGGTCTAAGAAAGTCAGCACCAGGAACAACTCTAATCATAACCATGAACATGCTGGTATCTCATTAACTAGTTATTTCAAATTATCCACTAATGTAAAAATTAATATTTTACAAAGATGAAAATTCAGTTGCACTCAATACTAGTGATATGGACTTGGAGGGAAGTTAATTTACACATGAGATTTTTCCCGAGTTTTTTAAAAAAAAAAGAAAAAAAAGAATATGCCCTTGAAATGAAAAGGCCGAGTTGGGGGAGAAGATCACATTTGAAAAATCACTAGAGAGAGAGAGAGAGTTGGGGGAGGGGGGGGGGGGGGAGAGAGGCAGCAGTGCAAAAAGAGGAAAAAAGAATTATGAACAAATTCAAAAGATTATGTCCATTTTGAATTTCCTCATGACCTTAGAAAAGAAGGGTATTTTTTTACCTGTACACCCCAAACGCATCGGCATTCAAAATGATGTTTTTCTGATAGATTTTGATGTGCTGAAGATGCATCTGAAGGTTTTTTTCGCCGCAAATAAATAGTTTTTAAAATATTTCACTTTTTAATATGGATTATTTCTTCTTTATTAACCTACTTTGCCGTACTGATTTGCTCGAGGTAGGTGCCTTTTTGCATATTAATTACTTCCGTCTTTCGCGCATGCGTATTACTTTTCTTTTTAGTTACTCTTTGCGCATGCGCAACCGTTAATTGGCATGCGCAATTAAGGGCGCGTCTTTTCATCGATCGCGTCTCTTGATTCTGTCATTTCATTGTCTTTACTCAGAGGCTCAACAGCTAATGTGTATTGATCGTGATTGTCACTTACTTCATTGATTGTGACTTACTTCATGGCTCCTTGTGATAAGTGTTCTTTAGATTTTTTTCAAGCTATTGCTGAATTTTACAATAACGACGCTAGAGCTTTAACATATTTAAGAGATCATAGTGTTTTACCATCAGAAGTTATTTGTCCAGATTGTTCTTCTCAGTGTAGTTACCGTGAGGATCAGCGTGTAGCGCAGTGAGGTAGAGGAAGATAGTGATTCAGAAATGTTCGAAGTAGCTGAGACGGAGTAAAGGTAAGAGCTGTAGTTATAGTAATTTTTTTTTTCGTAATATGTGCTGTTTCTTGTCTTTCCGAGTCATCTACACCTTGATTTGATCGTACCAGGGGGGGTTGAGGGGGGGATTCCCCCCCTCATTTTTTTTATAAATAAATACTTGGGGGGGTGGGGGGGGGTTTCCCCCCCTGCCGGATTTTTTAAAATTATTTAAGGGGGGGTGGGGGGGTGTCCCCCCCCACATTTTTTCCAATATTCATTTTTTTAACATTCCATAAAATTGCGAAAAAGTAGTACGTACGATCAGGGTCAAGGTCAAGGTCGACCGGAAAGACAAGAAACAGCACTCTGCGTAGAGTGGGTGTAGAAGTAAAAAATTACCGAAAAGAAGCAGGTGATGATAGATATAGGCCTGGTACAATTTGAATTAAAAATTGGAGATGGAATCGATATTATTAATCAAATGTTAACAGATTTCTACAAAAATTCCCCTGCCCCAGCCTTATACTGCAACTTTCTGAAACCAGTAGTTAGTATATAGGCCTAACACAGACATAGCCTATCAGGAAGTTCAATGTTAATGCACCATGAACTCCACTTAGGCTACCTAACATAAGTATTATACAAGCTTCCAAATTTATAAGTAAAGGATTATACAAATAAGTCCCTTGCAAAGCGATAATCTGGTGAAAAGCTGAATCTTTTTTTTTTTGGTCTAAAAAAAAAGATTCTTACTCTATTCTTTGATCTGTCGTATTTCAATGAATTGTGTTCATCCAAAAAAGCTTGGATATCGGATGCAGGCACGCTCATAGTTTCATTAATATTTAGTAGTCGACACAGAGTAAGAATTGAATATTCTAGATCAAAATCGATATAACGTTAATTTCAAATGGGTCTAATTTGCAATCGAGATCTAGAATCTAAAAGACTTGCGTAGTGAAAATTAACGTAAACAAAGTAGCGTGCCAGCTAAGTTCGGATTTCGTTTAACTGCTATCAACAAATCCTGAACTTTGATAAGAATTTACCGCTTCCGTTTCCCCATGGCGACGATAAACGCTGTTTAGAAATGGAGGAAATTGCTGGTACAAAAACAAAGTCATGTAAATAAAACCCAACTGTAACATTTCCAGACATTCTGTGTAAGTTTTTCACATGCATCTGAGCATCCACATCTAATCTATATATTAAACTAAAATGTGCGTAAAAATAGAAATTTACGCTTAATTGTTCATGTCATGTGCTACCCCAGAATGAAGCCAGGTTAAATTTAAAAGCTAATCACAGGTCTATGTTTAGCGCATTATAAGCAATTTATTATCTAAATCTGTGATTTAAGCAAGATATATCGGTTCCTGTTTTTAAAATTGCCACAAAACTCAGGACTTTTTAAAATTTAGGTTTCATACCTCAAAACATAAGCCCCCTGAGCTATAAATGAGTGGCCAGTAAGGGACAGTAACAATGTCAAAGTTCAGAAGGATATTCTAGATCTAGATTCGAAACAGTCGAGGATTAGATGTAAGATTCTTGCATCATTAAATTTCTCCCAAATAATTTTACATTCCATGTTCAAAATAATTTTTGAATAGAAACTTGATAAAAATAGAGTTTATTCTAGCTACAGGTTTGTCACATCCACTTGCCTTTCATTGCTCCTCTGTTGAATAAGCTTCTAAAGAAGAGGACCATAGTAGGAAAGAGTAGTAAAATAATGCAATAAATTGACACCTCATAGGTTTTTTTTTTAACTTAGATTGAACAAATCTAGATTTTAAGGATCAGCCTCGAAGAGGAAAAACAAACAAACAAGGTCATGATTATTATTTGAATGAAATTTTAGTCTGAAAGAAGTCTGAAGTTTAACAAATGAAAAATGTCGAGGAAGTGAAAAGAAAAACAGACAAAACTTAGTTTATGTGAAGAAGATGGCCTTGGTTAATCAAAGATTGAAGTTTAGCCCTGTTGACTAATTTAATACATCATCGTTCTAAGATCTGGAAAAAAGTTTCCACACTCCTGCATGGAACAACATGTCTGTAAATACAATGAAGATAAAATAGTAAAAAAAATCACTCTTTTATCATCAATCATACAGCTTTTAAGACCAATCTAAATTCATATTTATGCATGTCCTTGTTTTTTTTTTGTTTGCCAAAAGAAAACTTTTGAGACTTGTTTAATAAATAAATAGATGTTTAAGTCAAGTTTTGATTTAATATAAGTAGAATTTGTTTCCATAACAAGAAGGAATGGGATTTTATAAACAGTTATGCTGAGCACTGCTTTTACTTTTCGTTAGCACACCAAACAATTGCTTATGCACTGAGGAACCTATAGTGTTTAAAAGTACAATCAAAAGTGTACAAAATGAAGAGAATATAAATTTGCAATTGAAGAAAAAGATATGCTCCGACAAAATAGTACCTCACATGTTTTTTAAATGTTTTTTTATTATCTGAAAACTGAAAACTTTTTTTTTTACTTTTAATAAGGGGTGCATTACTCTTTGTGTAATACCATGATAGATATAACTAAATTTAGGTGTATCTGTTCTATAGATGTTTCATTCCTTAAATACTGACTCCTGATATGTTTTTATTCAATCCTCAATATAATCTTAATGAAGTCCAACTTGCAAATTTTATCAGCTGTTATGGCTTCTATTGCCACTTGTGCTTCACAAAAATAATCCCTCAGTCTTTTTTTTACTTTCAATATATACTTGTTCTATTAAAATCTACAAAAACATTAAGAAAGAAATTTTTACATTTATGCAATATATGATGAATGTCTGATTCCAGACATGATTAGAATTAGATACTGATCACATTTATTTTTTTAAAACCAAACTTACATCTTAAGCATTATAAATGCTCATACTTTCAATTTTCTATCAGCTAAAACAAAATAAGAGTGACCATGAGTGTTGTGCGAAGCAGTGGAGAGAAACAAGTCTCTCTTCCCAGCCCCCCCTCCAGCCCGATTCTTCACAATGACAGAAGCAAACCTGGTGAGTATGCCTACTTTTTCTCCTTTTCCTTGTTAATCCTGAGGACTGTGGGAAGTTGCTCAGCACATTTCCATTAAAATGCAATTTGCAGTATAGAGCTTATTGGTGATCCTAGGTGCAGAAAGGAGAAGCTATTGTCTCAGATCATGGAGGTTGACATGTCCAGAAATCTATGGTAGCACAAATCTTATAGAATTGGCAGTGATCAACTGGCCAAACCTAAAGCAACATTCTATATTCCTACACAATATCTATGATGCAGATATGTTTATACTTCAGTCATCACCTGGTAGTAGTCATTCTTCTTCAATTTATATTGCAAAAATTACATAGTGGAAGATAAATCATGCTGGATAATTACTTGCAGACATAATATAAATTGCTTTATTTAATTTACAGACTTTGAATATAAAGTATAATATCTGGTTGCTTTATAAAAAAAATTGCATATTATTTTAATTGTTTTTTCTTTAGAATGTATTAAAATTTCAGTATTGGTTAGGCAAAGTCAATTTGAAACATTTTTTTCCTATTAAAGACATTTATTCATTAGCATCCAATATTGTATTTCTCATACACTGCATTGGTGTTTTTATCTTATATTTTTTTAAACATAAAATCATTAAGACTGGTCTTAAAAATTATTTTCTCATTATGTTTCGGTCATAAATGTTAAAAGGTTTTTAAAATGTTTTTGGGACATTTGGTTAAGAATCTCAAGGTTAAAAAAAAAATACATACAGAACCATATTTTTTTTCTTTTACCATAGGAGAACTTCCTGTACTTCGGTCTAGTAATGACATTGACAAGACAAAACCATTACCGACTTCCCTGCAAAGTGACTTCATTCCAGAGGATATATTGTTTGCTTTGACACAGCCTCCCCCTGGCAAAGGCAAACTCGGCCCACCGAGTCGAGTTAGAAATCTCAATACAACCTCAGTAAGAATGTTTGAAAGAGACAATGTTTCAATATCTTTTGTTTAGGATTCATATCTAGAGAACCAGCATTTAACTCACTTAAAAAAATATAGCAGGTCTAGCGAAAATGTCAACTGACTGAATAATGTAGCTCTCTGACAATGTTTTTCTTTCCTTCTTTATCCTTATACTCTCATCCATATATATTTTATGTGTTCTGCCTACTTTAATTAAAAATGGGGAAATTCTTGGATTTCATTGTGTAAGCAATACAGAAAAAATATTAGAAGTTCATAAAATTCATTTTATATACCAGCAGCACTGCTCTTGCACCCATCTTAGTTAGTCTTGTGCTAGCCATGATATTAATCTCTTTATATATTCATAAGGCATAGTGCTTTTTAGTTCTGATCCCAAGCGCCAATTTAATAGGTATGTTCTGAAATGGTCAAATAAAGATAATATAGTAGTCAAAAGGGCCTGGTAGCAAAATTAGAGGGTTTCCGATTATAGTCATGTTGACAATCATATTTCTCCCTCTGTTAGTCTGCATAACAATGCTGGGCTTGAGCCATTATGTATCATCCATGTTAAATCTTTTGAAAGCAGATTTTATGCTAATACAATTTTGTTTTCTGGCTTGTAAGAAAATTCTTTTTTTTCAAACTCACTAGGGCACTGCAAGACCACCACCTGCCAATGTATGGAACCACAAGAGGAGAGATAGGTTCAAACATCTGCTGGAGAACACCCCATGTGCTTGTGGGGCTGGAAAGTAAAAATCTGTTTTCTTTGATTGAAATGTTAATCTCTGAAATTAAAAAAAAACAACTCATTGGTAAATAAAGATTATAAAGAAATCAAGTTCCTATATGTCTCAAAATTAGCAGTAGTGAGTGGAATATAAACAATTTCATATTGAAAGAGAAGGTATTGAAATGTAGATCTATCCACTTCCTCTTTCTATTTAAAAAAAATAAGAAAATATTCTATAATTTCTGATAACGTCCTGAAAGATTTGAAATGAGAAGCTCAGAAAAATACATCGCTTTAAAAATTAACACCTTTAAATTTGATATCGGAAACATGCGATTTATTAGGACTGTGTGCGAGAAATAATTATGCTTCTTTGTCATGCACTGAAACTAATTTCATGTTCAAGAATTTTTGCTCGTAAAATAATAGAATGTCTTTATCATCAGTCATCAAAATCTCACCTAAGACATTTTTATAGACTATTTAGCATCAAGGACTCTTTCAGATTTCTGTATGACAAAGGCATACTTGAAGACAACATGCGAAAAAATAAAAACTCTAATGGGATGAACTTTGGAAACCAGAATATCTTATGCTTTTTGTGGAGCACTTTTCCAGCAAAGATCTCAAATAGAAGAATATGCTTTCTCATTAAAAATTACTGTGATGCTTGTCTTGAGTTATAAAAACTATTCAATTGCATATAAGACATTCAATTCAAGTCTTAGTTTTATTGATGTTTGTTTTAATTGGCCACTTTGATGCAATGATAATTGTTGTTTTTCAGCTGTAAAAATCATCTTTTTCTACTTCATTGAAATATTCAGAGATATCTCTTTCCTGTATGATGTGCCACAGTCCACTATCCATCCCCCAAAGCCTGATCCATTGGACAAGAGTGCAGTCAGGAAGAGTGATGGAACCTTGCCAAACAAAGTACTTTTTTTCCCCTTTATTTTAATTTAATTTATGAATATTGAGTTTAAAAGATGAGAGAGAGAGAGAGAGAGAGAGAGAGAGAGAGAGAGAGAGAGAGAGAGAGAGAGAGAGAGAGAGAGAGAGAGAGAGAGAGAGAGAGAGAGAGAGAGAGAGAGAGAGAGAGAGAGAGTTTTGCCTTTACTGTGGCTTCATCTCATACTAAAAAATAAAGAGTTTGGGTGCAGTTGGGGGATAGAAGCAATCATTTAACACCTAATATGTTTTAAAAAATAGCATTTTTCTTCCTTCATAACCCACAGCCGCTCCAGTTACCCAATACTCTTCTGCCAGATGAATATCACATCGTAAAGAACAAAGGTGTGGTCGGTATTGACTACCATGCAGAGTGAGTATTGCAGTGCTCTGATCCATATCTTTTATATACTTAGAAGTCTGTGGAGGTAAAATGTCAAAACAGGGCTGTCAATTGCATAATGACTTGGTTGATCCTTCATATCTAGTTACTTGTTTGCTTTTTTATTTTTAAACTAAAAATATTCATTTGAGTATTTGCATTTTGTAGTATAATCTTTGTTGAGAACGTCACCTTTGTGATGGCCATTCTGTAGAGATATTTATCCATAGCCATGCTTCTTACTGTTCTTAAGTCTGCCTCCAGATCTGTCTTGATGTCTTCACTCCATCTGTTTTTCTGTCTGCCTCTACATCTAATTTCTGGTATTTTTCCTTCAGGGTATTATTTTTTTTTTATTTCATGAAATTTTGAGTATATTTCTGTGGCATTTAATTTCAAAACAGGTTAAAACTTTCTCTGCATTTTTTGTTTATGGTCCAGGCTTTAGAACTCTATGTAGCGATAGAGAAAGTTCTGAAGAGTTTGAGTCTGGTGAATTTGGATATGCCTTACCACAACTTTTTCATTTTCTTAAGTTTTCAAAAAGCCATTGCACAGCATCTTTTGCTGATGTTTCCATTGTGTGTTAACATTGTGTCAAGATATTGGAATTTATTTGCAACTTCTATTCTTTCATTATTAACTTTTATTTTGGGTCAGTCAATACAATCAGGTGATGTGTTCTTTAGTATAGGTGATCATGACCTTCTATTCATCTCTTTACCTTGTCTGTTTCAGTGCTTCTGTCTCTCCTTCTTTGATTCACTATGTCAGTCCATCCAACATCTTTTCACGTTGTTTTCCCTTGCTGCCTTTTCCTTGGATCATTCCAGCTGTCACAAGATGTTCTAGTTTCTCTCTTCTGCTTGGCGTTTACATATTCTATTTATGAAAGATCTTGTTGTTCCAGCTTCTTTATTTTGAGTAGCTGTTTCAATTTATCTGTTTTCATAATCTTTGTCTTCTTGTCATTTAGAAAGAAATTTTGTGCCTCAGTCTTCTCTTCAAACATTAATTAGTTCTTCTAGGCCTGTTAGAGTAGAAGAAACGAAGACAGCATCATTGGCATATGTTAATTTAGGGGGTTCATTGCAACCGGTGTTTAGACTATTGAGTTTGCTTGGATTTGGATCAAAATACAATTGCCTCATAATGTTTTCTGTATATATATTAAAATTGTATACTGAAATTATATATTCCTGGCGCACTCCTTACCCAGCTTTGAACAATTCTGATGTTTCCCCATTGATTCTCACAACTGCCTCTTGTTCATTACCCAGGCTTTTTATGAGTTTTATATAGTGGACACAAAATCTTTTTCCAAAGGGCTTCATATTAAGCGCAATCAAATGGTGATCTCACTCTTAAATATGAATGTTATGTGCCAGACAACTCAGATTATCGAAGAGTATTTCTATTATTGACTGGCAGCTGAGGTTCAAACTAAGTAAAAGAATGTAAGTGTTACAGAAATGAATGGTTTGCAGTAAAACTTGAATGAAAATTCAAAAGCAATGGTAATAATTTATTTTTATGAAGGCATGCATTCATAATTTTCAACCTCAATTGAACTTTAAAATTTTATTTTAAATAAAATATTTAGGATGAAGAAAATTTGAAGTGAATTCACTTGGCACTTGAAATTGGCATATTAACACTGTTAGAGTACCAAACAACTTTTTAAAAATATTTTCTGGAAGTTCTTTGTATATTAAACTGTATTATGTTGCACAGGTATGAAATGAAAATCTTTATACTTATGAAAGATGTAAATTTCTTATATGCAAATTAAAAAGTCTTTTCAAGTATTGATTTTAATTGCACAATTCTCAAATTATTAATTTCCTTTCTGTCTCTTACAGTCGCTATAGCACAAAACCAGAAGACCATGAAAAACATTTGGTTGTGTTTCCTTCTATGTAAGTATAAATTCATACACAAATTTATGATGTTAGGCACATTTTAGTTAGGTTTTTTTTGTGTGAATACTTTTAACAAGGAACATAAAATTAGGAAACAAGGATCATCTTGATGTTTTATGATTTATAACTTCAAAATAAATTCTTAAAATTTTGAAACCCCTCCCCCGCCTAGAGAAAAACAACAACCCCCCCACAAAATCTGGCTTGGCTATCTGGTTTAGTCGTTGCATTTTCCTGTTTATTCTATAAGTTGACCAGGCTTTATAAATGCCTTGTTTTTTCTTTCGGTGCTTTAGGAAACCAGGCAGCCGGTTTGAAGTCTTGCAGCTGAAGCAAGCACTAGGAAACATGCTGGATAAGGCTGGTGTCAATGATTTAGAAGTAGAAGGAGGGTCAGGTCCCACACAGGTATGGTTTCTTTAAATTAGTTTTTTGAAGATACATAGCAATTACACCAAATCCTGAACCAGTCAGTGGTAGAAATAGTGTAAAAAGTCATTGTGTCATTCTCTCTTTTATGGTTCTAAACAATCTCTAATTTACTGTCTCTCAGCAACAACACTGAACCAAGTGCATTGAAAGATTAATGACTTAGCACTATCTTGAACTCAATGGTTGTCGGACATTGTGAGTATAACACAGGGCATATTAGGTGCAAGAGCTGATTAACCCTTCAAGTGTTGACGGCGGACTAGATCGGCATTCATCATGCTTACTTGATTGGCTGTTAGTACACTTCTGTGGCGTTACAGCAGATTAGATTGGCCGTTAAGTCACTTTTTGCCTGTTTCAGAGACATGATAGACACTATTTCATAAATTGACCATCGTTTTCCTTCAAGGAGAAGGGTTCCATTGAAATCAAAGTGAAACATCACTGTTTAAACGTTTGAAAATATATTTACTGTTTCATTGCTCTTATATTACCCTGACGTCACACACCTTAATCAATGACGTTTGGAGGGTTAAGCTTAGCTTCTGGCGTTCTCTGATTCTTTAGGAAAATTAAAGATGTTATATTTTCCTCCAATTTTATTTTTTTATCTATGATCATAGTTATATATTGGAATTCTTTATTCAGCCCTTGTAACCAATTTGAGTATTTGAAGTCTGGATTAGAAAATAGTATCTATTTCATATACCGTATTCCCTCCATTAGTAGCGCCTTCTCTAATAAACGCCCCCCCCCCCCTTTCTTATCCAAGCAACACTTAAAAAACACCACTTTCGAGAACAAAAGATTCTTATTAAACTCAAACTCAAAACATTTATTAAGCGATAGATCTGATGATAACAACAGACAACACATGTAAACAATGAATGACTATGATACTGCAATTGTCATCTCAAATTGGGGATGTCAAAGTCAGTACTAAGGCGTCTGAGGTTAATGTCCTGGACTATTGCAGTCCTCGTAGTCATCGGACTCGAATGACGCGTCGCTTTCTTCACTTTCCTCACTGAGGACAAGTTGGCGGGTGTCAACAGCAGATGCACTGTTGGCTAGGTTGTCCTCGGCCAAGCTGGTCTCCAGGGGGGTAAATCCCTCGAAATCACCATCATCGTCCTCGTTGAAGAGGTGGTCCTCACTCCCATCCAGTGAGCAGGAGATGCCACACTTTTTGAAGCTCTTCCTCACGATCTCGCGCTTTGCCAGTCACTCTCTCTCCAGCTTCACGTCGCTCTTGAAGCCAATGTAATACTGCATTGTCTATGTCCTCGTTTATGCACTTTCTGCCACCACCTTGCAGTCTACGACGCTTTGCATCACTTTGTGTTAGACTCTGCAACCTTTCCTTTTGCGTACACCACTCCTGTACCCTCCTCCTGTTCACATTAAAAAGCTTGGCAGCAGAGTGTTTGCTGTGATCCTCTGCAGCTTTTACCACTTTCAATTTGAAAGCAGTATCGAATGATCGTTTTGTTGTTGACATGTTGATTGCAAAGCAATTTGAAGAGGAAATGACAAGAACGGAACGAAACGTGCGGTGAGCGAATGAGAGAATTATACAATAGGCTTGGTCTCTGACCACGTGGCCTAGGCCGAATTCCAATGTAACCCAATGGCACTCTAAAACTAACTTGAGGGGGGGGGGCGGCGACGGCGGAAACGGCGGCACTTTGTCTTTGAAGAAAGTCATCCAAAGCATTCCATTAGACGCACCCCCCCTCTTCATTTTCACGCGCCCGGCGCTACTATTGGAGCGAATACGGTATTACTTAAAAGCTGACAAATTGTACAGCTTTATTTCACTTTTATTGTTTTGATGGGTGCAGACACAATTGCTTAAATTTAATTGATTGCTTGAAAAATAATCATAACAATAAATATGTCTTAGGAAACTAATTTTCATCAACATTGTGAAAAAAAAATTTTTTCAAATGTAGTGTAAAATGCTTACTGACTTTTTCATTTTGGGCACAATAGGAGTGATAATAGAGACATAAGTTTTAGACTTTAATTTGACAACAACTACTTTATCCAACAGATGCATAACCTTCTGGATTTGATCAAGAAAGAGCAAAACATCTACAACGTTGTCTTTCATGAGCTGATTAGACAGGTGAGTTTGGGTTTTAAATATTTAGAACTGCCTAGCTGAATAAATTAAAAGGAGCATACAATTTTTTGACCGCTGAGATTTTTTCAACTTCAGTACTTCAAACTAAACTTATAACTTGTTTTTGTTGTCATCAAGGCACTTTTAAAAAAACAACTGAGATGTGTGAAATGAAGGTACTGTTTCTTTAAATCTATTTTCCAAAGAATATTTCTTTTTCTATTTTCATAAGATATATTTCTGAAGAAGTTCTAATATTTTTTTAGTAAGAACAAAACGTCTCTAAATATAAGATCTGGCCAGAAAGGCATCAGAATCGCCACACATAATATTTTTTGTTCTTTTTGAGTATCGCATTGGTGTCCTATATTCCTTTAAGTTTTGATGGTCATATTAGGTCTTTGCAAGTACCAATGCCAGTGTATTGGAATTGGTCAAACCCTTTTTCTTAGCTGCCATAAGCAATGAGAAGGTTTGAAAGACTTTACTGTCTGTATCTCTTCTCCACAGGGTCATATATCTTAATCTCTGGTACAGAATTTTGAATGCATATGAGGATTGAATTTATTGTAATCAGTTTTGTTTATAATACTTTTTTGAAATTTTATATATAATATATAATTGGACTTTTGATTTACACATACGGAAGGTGCTTTATCTCCTTTTTTGGAGGATTTAGTTTTCAGGGTTTAATTTATGTCATGCAAGATGGAAGACTTGTGTTTCCATAGTGTTTGACTTCCATTTTTCAACAAACATTTGCTTTTTTATTTCCAGCAAGGCCACAATGATAAAAATTGTTTCTATTCAGGGCATCTTAAGTGTCATGTATGCCTGACTTTTGAGAAATAAATAGAGAAGCTATGTTAAGAAACTTGAAATAAATAAAATTTAATTTGATAATTTGATCAATCAGAAAAAATTTGTATGAGAAAGTGATATGAAGCATTAAAAAAATGTTTGGGTTTCCATTGTAAAACATTTCATAAGAACCCTCTCTCCTTTTTTTAAAAAGACCAGTGTTGAGTGTGTTGAAAGAGGGGAACTCCTGGCTGATCTGAGGAACAAGTACAGCGATTTGCTCAACAAGGTCCCTCAACAAATTATGAGGTAGGAGGTCACATTTATAGTCAAATGAAAGAATGTTATAAACAAAATTCACCTCTGTTTGTCTTATTTATGAACAGATATCACAGATTTAAAATAGACCAAATGTGTTGATTGTTGCAAATTACACCTTCAATATTGCATTTTCCTAGCCTAACAATGATAAGAAATGCATGTGGCCCAAAGCTTTTACATAATTTAAATCAGTAATGTGAAAAATGATAGTTGCAAAGTGTTCCCCACAACAAATCTTTTCAGCTTAACAAATGTGGTAACTTGAAGAGTCAGCTATATTTACTACTGATACACTATTGACATTGAGCAATGCCAATTTCCTAAACTTTCTCTTTTAATCAATGAAAATGACACCGTTGTCTCTCCATTCATCATGCTATGAAAATACAAAAACAGCATGAAAATATGTGACTTTACTCCAAAAATCCCAGTTAAAGCCACATCAATCCATTTGAGTTACATGCATTTATGAATCAAATTTCCTTAAGAAATGATAGTCAAATTACTGGGAAAAAAGGAAGCAAGCAAGAAGGATATATTATGTATTATTTTATACACCGGTATTATACACTCTTTACTAAACTGCGATTTAAAAGAGAGAAAATAAAGTGTGAAATGTGTACACTTAAAATTAGTTGTATCGTGTCTGTTTTATCAATATTGATCTATCTCAAACTACAAAGTGCAAACATGTGCAGTGCTTGTAAGAGTACAAAAGCAATGCAAAATGAAAACAAAATTTATTTAAAACTTCTCTTGAGAGTCTGGCTTATTCTTTAAGAAGCAAAGCTTATCTTGAGAACCAGAATTAGTCCCAATTGTTGTGTATGTTTTTTGTATGTGTAAGTAGGATGCCTCTTCATTGCATTTAAAAAAAATTCTCAACTTAATTGGCAAATTTCCCTTGTTTCTTCTTGCTCCTTCCTCTAGCCTTCATGAGGAGGTGATGGCACAGAGAGCTTTAGATAGAAGACTCACTGATGAGTTGATGCGCTTCAAGGGTACCATAGGAGTCCTGACCAGGTCAGTTTTAAAACATGGTGTTGGATTTAAAAAAAAAAAGCAGGTACTCAGCTGTAACATCTTAGTTGTTTCATGTATGAAAAAATACTTAAAAAAAGCCCAACAAGACTTTGTCATCATAGAAATAGGGATCAATAACTATTTACTTCTAATCCATTATTTTTGTCACCTTCCTGGTTGATATGAAAGCCATATTGATTTAAAGAATGATCTTAGGAAGTATCATATTTTTCCAACACAGTGAGCTGACTGATGTCAAAGAGCATGATCGAAAAGTTACCAAAGAAGCTCAGAAAGCACAAGAAGATGTAAGTCCAAGAACTCTTGCTTTCTTGTCAATATTTGTTGTAACCCATTTCACACTTCAACCCTTTCTTTCATTTGAACTACACAAAACTCAGTGTTTAGGGACTTTTTAAAACTTGAGTTCTTTAATCCTTGCTCAGATAATTTATCATATTGTTTTAATAACCACTGAAGGTATTGATGACTTTGGTATAAAAAGTTAATTTTTACTGAAGATTTATGCTCTCAAAAAGGATTTTCTAGAAATGTTACATCTAGCCATAATATTGTTTCGATCCTTATATTTAATAACATTTAAAACGCTAGTTAAGGCAAAGCCAAAAATAGGAGTGGAGAGCAACTATAAGTCAGAAGCTCAAGAGGGATTTTGATAATATGCAGAATAAGGCCTATACTGTGCATGGTCTTACTATCTACAGGGAAGCATTGAGTGTAATTCTTTGTTCTCTTCCAAATAGGGGTCCATATATAGATATATGTATATATTTAAAGTTAAATCTGTCATATAATAACACCTCACTAGGGCAAAGTCAAATAGTATTAGAAGCAGAGTAATTTCTGTTTTTGCCAAGACTTCATATTATAAACAAATGTAAAATTGTTTTGGTTTTTGTTTTTCTTGATGACTTGTTTGGGCATTTTGTATCCCGTTCAGGATGATCCAAACCTGATTGTGGTTATAATTTTTTTTTCCATGTCAAGATAGATTCCATTTTTCAAACATAATATAGAGATATCTAGATCCTGATTACATTTGTGAATATGTGAGGCAGTTAAAGACTTTCAGTTGTAAGTCGCACTACCGATTTCGAGTAACACTAACAGTGTTATCAATAAAAAATCGATTCTTGACCGATGTGGAGTTAAAGTCATAACTGCAATCTGTAACCTTTTTTCTTCATGCTCTGTGAGTAAAACATTTGAAAACAATCGTTTAATGTGTTTCTTTTGCAGTTTTGTGAGGCTATCTTTGTTGGCCCTGGCAAAAATTTCCCCCGAATTGAGGGAAACATAGGGACTACTTTGCACTGGCTTTACCTAAACTTAAATTACCGGTACATTCAAATATCAAGTATTTGGTATCAAATTTTTCGTCTTTGTCTTTACAGTCTGTTTATGGTATGTGCGTATGAATACTAAAATGTAGATTCTAGTGCACATCCTCCGTTTCAACCGTTTGATCAGTTCTCAATTTGGAGCAAAATACGAATGAGTGTTCAATCGCTGATTGATTTCTACTCTTTATAACTTGTCATCTCCCACAGAAAACATTATAAATTAATTATATTTATGTTTGCCATGAACGTATTATTTGTATTTGCTTTAAAATAGACAGCATAGCTTTTGTTTTGTCGAAGTGATTATGATTACTTGTGAAGCCAAGAGCAATGGTGTCCGATGCATCTAGATCTGGATCTAGAGACACTGTTCATGATGAGCCACACAGTATTGCCGCTCTATTAAATAGATTTAATGCCTTCTATGTTGACAATGCACTAGACCAAAACTACGCAGATCATCTTCATGATTATTTTTGGACAGATCCCAGTGCTTCTGACTCTGACTTTAATGATACTGATACTAGTGATCTTGAAATTGAAAGTGATTGCACTGAAAAGCAAACACCAAGACAGTGCTTACTCTGCGGATATTGACAATTTCTAAAAGGCTATAAACTACTAAAAATGTAATAAATAGGCATAAATATTGATCATTCACTCTCTACCTTATTGTGCAAACATATTCCACTTGATTTCATATGTTAATTGGTGTATAGAAGTCGCTTTGTGAGTGGAAATGTAAAAAAAAAAAATGACAAAATAGGAACCAAAACTTTACAGGCATTTTCTCAAAAGTGGGTATCTGTAGGTATAAATCTTTGACAGACAATATCTCAATTTACAATAACAATTTTAAGAAGCTGTAAATGCCATTTACTTTCGAAATATTTGCTGTTTTCGAAAACGTGATAACTTAATATGCTTAAAAATCGACTTAAGACTGAAAATCTCCAGCTCCCTCACATACTGAAACAAAGCATTTGTCCTGCAGTCTATGAAAAAGAGTTAGATGTCACAAACTTGGCTTTCAAAACTAGGAATTTCTTAAAATATGCAGTTCATAGCATTGTTAAACAACATAATCTGTAGTTGTTTTTTTTTGGATTCTCCTATGAGACATTGAGTTTCCATGTTTTTAAAATGTGTAAACAAAGATATTTGAAATACTAGTTGATTTAGATTTTATCTGAGGTATCCAATACTAAAGGGCTAGCTCTGAGATAAACCATTATTTCTCCCTGTTCACAGCTCAAGAAATTCAGCATTAAACCTCCTTGTATGTACATGGTCTTATGAAAATCAAAAACCAATTGGTTTAAAATCTTTTTTGTTCCTCAGCTGCGCAGTGCTTTAACTGAGTCCCAGAAAAATGCAAGTTTGCTTGCTGAATATCATGATCTCTACGAACTGCAGCGCCGTCGCCTGGAGAGACAAGTGTTTATGCTTTCTGAGGAGAGGGAGGTCTGGAGTACTGCAGCCTACAGTTTGGCTCTCAAGGTAAATGGCTCTACACTTCATGCTCATAAAATTATTGATAGTCTGATTGATTTATATTTTCAGAGGCCTGGCTCACAGTAAACACTTAGCTCAAACTGTGATAACAACTTAACAAAGAGGGCATTATGACCTTCATAGTTTTATGTTGTCTTCAGTTATTGCATGTCAATTTATCTTGTTTAATTGTGGCCCTTGGACGCTATGCACATCCATGTATTGCTATATTATACTCTATATTGGAAAAGAACAATTTATCTCTTAGATATACACTTCATAAGTTTTAAAAGTTTCTAACCTTACAATCTCTTTAAAGTTAATTGTTTTACATACTAATTGCTATATCTTCTTTTTTAATATTCAGTGAATGAAAAAGCCTGTGACTTTATGAAGTTGAGCTTGCATTGTAAGTCCCTCATGCTGCCAAAGTGCTTTGTTTCCAGCTTTTCTGGTTCAGGCTACATATGCTGTCTTTGGTTGGTGTGAAGCAAATAGTTCTGCAGTATATGCTAAGTTGCTCCGTTCCAAAGTTACAATATTCTATCTTGCTGCTTTGTGGAACCTTTTATTCATGTGGTGCTTCATTTTATTTGGCCAGTCATCTCAATCAAATCATGTAACCTCTGCAGGTAACAGAAGAATATCAGCTTAACACTGCCAAGAGACTGCAACTGAGTGAGAAGGGATGGGTCAAGATGGCCAATCATTTCACCATACTTCTAAGTGACAGGGACACAGATCTCCTCACAAAGATCCAGGTATGTAGTTTTTTTTCATCCAAATGCTGGTTAAGCATTGCTATTGCCCATGAGCTTTAAATTCCCCTATGATTGGACTGAAGGAATAATAGCTCTCTATCCTGATACTGAAGTGAAAATAGGATTAAAATCACTTGACGTTAACAACAATAGCAGTATTCAATTTTGATCAATTGAGGTAAACATTTGCTAAGATCTAGCCTTAACTTCACACATTTAAATATCTTTTTGGATTGATATGTTTGTCATCCTATTATCTAAGGAAAATGAGCTGAAGAGAAATTTCAGTTAGTAGATGTACATTTTATTATCATACTAAATTTTTTCCTTAATAATATTCAATAGATTACTTTGAATATTGTTTTAGTAAATATAGCCGAGTCTTTTAATTGAAGTTATGTATCAATATCATGGTTTTCTAGAATATGATGGCCATGCAAAACTGAAAATATTTAAACATATCATTACATTTATTGAGAACACATTTTAATGAATTATATAAAAATGACAATATTCTTTATTCATTTAGGACCATTGACAATGCTAATTGTTCACACAGTAAAGACTGATGCACTTTTATCTGTATCTATATCAAAGAAATATAAAATGCTCTGAGAATAATTCTGAGCATGGCCAATTATCCAAACCTTTAATTGGCAAGAGAACTTATGAGCTATTGATTTCATATTACAATAAGACTCTTTGAATTGAGAAAAACCCACATAATAAGTTCACATTGTACATTTGTTTCCTGCATACAGACATTGAAGAAAAAATAAATGAAAATTATTACCGGGGTACCTAATGTAACTAAAAAAAATTCCTGTGTAGCTCTACCTAAGAATTTCCAAACGCCAATTGTAAACTGATTACAAAAGTGACAAGCTTTCTACTTCTTGATAGCTGATTGATAATCAAATATCAAGCTTGCAAGTATTTCCGGAAATAAATAGCTATCATTGAATGTGACTTGCGCAGCAGGGTAGAGTACAGCTGCAAATGCTTTTTACTTATTCTCAATCGAGGTGAATTTGTCTTTGCAGATTTGAACAATCACAAGATACAAGTAAATAAAACAATGTTTGTGGCTGTTTGATTTCATCAAACCATTTTTCCAGAGCTATGTGGAGAATTGGCGTGATCTAATAGAGGACTTCAACATTGCTCTACGACAAAGAGAGGATGAGATGAAGGAAAGTCTGAAAGGTGTCAAGACCAGCATTGAAAGCACATTGAAGACATTCCAGACACGATTTGTGTAGGTCAACTCGATTTTTGCTAAGTCATCATCCATAATACTTATATTACTATCAACTACTATCATCATTGTCATTAATGGTCATTTGCAGTCCAAACAATTTGGAATAATTAGGGACATTTTTACAAACTTTGAGTCAAGATTTAAGAAAAATTTGATGCTTGTGTCATTAAATATCTTTTTTAGAGAGACAAAAAAGGCAAAACATTGTCCTATTTTATTTTTCTGTTTAAGTATTGAATCAAATTTTCAGCAATTGCATAGACAAAAGTGTTTCCTCTTGAGCCCGACGCAGGGCATGTCACACACAAATATCAGAGACTAGAATAAAAACCTACACTGTCAAAGCTTAAAAGAGAAAAAAATTATATGGTTTGGAAGTGCACTTTTCTTATGATGTCCACAAAGAAAGAAGAGTAACTCATCCTAAATTTTCACAGAGATATGGAGAATGGTTCTGTGCGTCGCCCTGATGATGACTTTGTGCGGAGCCTCCTCAGTGGCATCAAGTCTTGGGATGAGGTCAGTCAGATTAATGTATAACAGCCAGCAAAATCTATATTTTCCAAACCCCAAAATGGTTAACATTTACAAAGGATTTTTAAACTGCTGCTTGAAAACATTCTCTCAACCTTTGTTTTATTCAAATAATGTCCTTGTGTCCTACTCTAGCTTTCTATCTTGAGAGCAGTGGCAATGCACCAGATTTACATAAAAAATAACAAAGATTGATTTTCCCCCATCTACAGCTAAAGAGTATATTCTAAATGATTTTGTTTTATTCTTCTCTTCATTGAGCTCTGAATGCTACGTAAGAAGCACATCATATATTTATGGTTAATAAAAAAAATATCCATAAAAATTACCTAGCATGAGTGAAAGAATACCACAATCAACAATCTTCACATGATATTCAATGCCATTCTAGAAAAAAAAAGTCAACAAATTTAGTTATAAAGGTAAAAAGATGTAAAATGCTTTTAGATCTGAGATAATGGAAAATTTTGTGTACAAGTTAAGTGAGGAAATGAATAAAGCGAATGTTTGCTGAGGGAGATTATAACCCCAAGGAGCAAAACTGAACTGAAATGAATCAGTTTCGACCAATCTGGCTTTTAAATGTTGCAGGAAAGATATTCTTCTCAGTCATTACATTGTGCTTAATGAAATGTCTCACTGAAAATGGCTACATATACACATTGGTACAGAAAGAAGGCATCCCTGGAGTATCCAGATGCTTAGAGCATGCAACGATGATCTGGGAAGCCATTGAAAGGGCTAAATTGGAGAAACTTAATCTTGATGTCATATGATTTGGACCTGGCAAATATGTATGGCACCTCACCAAATGATTCATCTAGCCCTAAGGATTTACCATGTAGTGGAGGATATAAAATGGATGCTAGATGACTTTTTCAGCAGTTTTTGGATGAGATTCCCCACTAATAGCAACACCATAGATTGGATCAACTTGGAAATTGGAATTGCTGTGGGTGATACCCCTAATTCTGTTCATGTTGGCTATGGAAGTCATCTTGAAAGCAACAGCAACAGCACAAGCCAGTAAAATCTAGATGGCGGTTGCTGCATAACCCCTTTGAAATCACTCATGGATAATATCACCATGCTCTTCTCAAATGAAGACTAAACACATCGAGTGCTAGAGTGCCTTGATGTCTTAATGGCATGGTGCAGGATGAAATTCAGACCAAAGAAGTCTCTCAGTCCATCAGTTGGTAAAATAGATGCAACGAAGACGCTGACAGCAGATACGAAGGTTCAATCAAGAACCAGTTCAGAACCTTGGGAGATGGTACGATTCATCCATGAAAGATATCAGAAGAGGGCTAGAAACAGCAGAACTTGCTACCAAAGGCCTTCTAGGCATCAACAGATGTGGTCTCCAGGGTAAATTCAAAGTGTGGTGCATACAGCTCATTCTAATCCCTAACCTCCTCTGAACTTTCCTAGTCTACAAGATCTGCTCAACTACAGTAGAAGCAATAGAGGCTAACATCAATAAGTTCACTAGGAGGTGGTTAGGGTTACCTCCAGGTCTCACAGATTTGGTATTGTACAGCTGTAAAGCAAAGCTGAAACTCCCACAAAATCTATCTTGGAGGAATACAAATGTGGCAAACTTAGCCACTTTCCATGTTGGAAAATTCTAAGGACCCGATTTTAAAGACAGTGCAACCAACCATAAAGGTGGGTAGGAAATGGAAAATTGTTGAAGCCTTAGACCAAGCCAAAGAGTGCCTTAAGATTAAAAAAGTAGTTGGACCACCTCAAAATGACTGCAAAGGGCTAGGGTCACCTTCAACAAAATGGTGGTCAAAAGCAGTAGAGAAAGAGAGAAGAGTCATAGCCATAAATGAGAAACGGCTGAAACAAAATTCCAGAAGGGTCCAACAATTCAGCAACTGCAATGGGAACAATGGACTAAGTGGGAAAATGCCCTGCAGAAATCCCTCACATGGAATGATATCTGTCACATAGCATCACTTTGGATCAGCTTTCTCATCAGATCAGTGTATGATCTCCTGCCTTCCAACACAAATGTGTTGCAGTGGAGAAAGAAAGAGGACTCCAGTTGTCTGCTGTGCCAAGGCCACCCTCCCTGAAACAAATACGATGATATTCACAACAGCCGGAGGAGCTAAGACATAGTGAGGAGGGACGGTCAACACAGCAAATAAAAGAAAATGTCGACTAGGTGTATGTGACAACTGGGAAGTTTCAGCAAACCTTCCAGAATGGGACACTTGATACAGTATAACCAAAGAAACAAGACTAAGGCCTGATATTGCGATCTTTTCAACTTCCACACTTCAACTGATCATAGTAGAGCTGACAGTTCCATGCAAAAACAGAATAGAAGAGGCCCACATTTACAAAAGAGGGAAATAACTGAACTTGACCAAAGAGCCAGGAGATGCTGACTACAAAGCTGTGGTGATGCCTGTTGAGGTTGGTGCCAGAGAATTCATAGGGTCCTCATTCTACTACCCTCTGATTAAACTCTCAGTATGTGGCAACAAAAGAACAAAGTTCAAAAGCTACTGGCTGAAATAGCTGAAAAAAGTTCCTGCTGGATCTGGAGCAAGAGAAATGAGACGTTGCTCCATAATTATTAAAAATACTCTAACTATCAGGAGCCCAGTTTTCTAAGAGGTACAGTGCTTAGGTTAGGAACCCAGCCAAGATGAGGGTGTGGGTTTGAATCTGTTGTGTTGCAAAAAAAAAGAAAAAAAAAAAGAAAGATAGCAGGAAGACACCTAGGAGTCATGACCTGGATTTGGCTTCAGCTCACTGAGAGTGGCAGAAGTTAAGGTCAAAACACTTACTATAAGGGGGGTTTCTTCTCTCAAGACTCTGTTATCTATCTCCCCTGTGTCCCTATATATAATATAATGTTATAGCTTATTGGTGTAAAACATTTAACCACCTAATTTTTTTAATCTAAATCACTTGAACCTATTGAAGGGAAGGTGCTCTGAAAATACACTTATTATTAATGTCTGCAGATAGAGAGTCCTCTTTATGACTTTAGACAGGACACACTTAAATAAAAAGTAGGCCAACAAATGGACAATGATTTTCTTTTGATTTGGCCTCTTTCTTTCCTTTTACATGCTTATACAGATTTCTACCATTCCTGTTGTCTGCATTTCATAACTGCAACTCCAGCGTATGAGGTTGTTTTGGATTTTGTCAGAGCAAAGTCATTCTGTCACACCTAGTATACTTTTGTTCTTTTTCACTCTTACATTTTCAGGCCATAGTGCGAGAGACAGATGTGTATGGAGGGGACAACTTGCTCAACAGCCAGGAAGAATTGGCTCAGATCCGCCGAGAAATGGAAGGCTGGACAGATGCAGCCCTGAAAGTATTTGGTCGTCATCGAGGACCTGATAATAAAACCCACCAAGATCAGCACAGCATGCATGCACTTAACGAGGTATGTGGAGGACATTCAGAGAGAGGGGTAGAATGACAGCTAAGGCATTTGGCGTAGAAAACAAGTCAGGAGAAAGATAGCAGTAAACAAGACAGGAGAAAAGATGGACACTCTGCTAAAGGAGTTATGAGTGGGCTCAGTTGTTTTCATTCTGCAGATCACTGCTATGAACTATGAAGAACTCACATGACCCATATTGCAAAACTTCACTCTGAAGGTTGTAGGTTTAGTTTTTTCTCAGTGAACACACCATTTTCAGCTTTGGTGGTTTTCAGTAGAATGGGATGGGCAAAAGAGTGTTGGAACCACCACAAGCTTAGCCTGCACTTTGTCTCAAATTATTGCCAACTTGCCTGCACTCAATTTGTAAAGCATGACAGGAAAATGCCAAGTTGTAAGGCAGGTCTCATCTATCAAGTCCTATTTCGTAATTTTCTATCCACATAGATGCAAACATTGCACATTCATTTATTCAGGACCTGAAATCAGACAGTCACCCTTTCCTGTTCATGTGTAGTCTTTAAGCTGCCTCAAACAGCCATTTCTATAACAGATGCAGTGGCAATTGTTGAGATATGAAATATTCATCAAAGTGGACAAATATATTGTTCCTTTTCCCTTCACTCTGCTTTTTCCTTTTTCAATAGGCATAGAAAGATATTTTATCAATTTTTTATGACTGTTAGCTGAATAATTGTCTCATAACATAAGTTTGGGTAAATCTATTTCACAAAGTTACATCAGCTCATTTTGCAACCAGAAAAACTTTGCTTTTTAAACCAAAAATTGATAAATGCTTCACAAGGCAAACAGCAATTCAATTTGAATAACACTTTATAGTATTCCTTTTATTTTCACAGGAAGTAGATCAGCTGTTGATCCAATTTCATCACAGAATTAGTGGAGAGAATGGTATGTTGATTTCCTCACATTAGAGGCTGATGATCTTCTTGCTCTCTTGACTTTAGAATTTGAATTTAAAAATTTGTTTAAAGATTTATTTATTGTAGCCAAGAGCAGAAGAGCAAAAGAATCAGAGAAATAAACCAATGAGTTTGTGAGACGGTTATGAAAGGAATAATTATGTAATGGTGATATGCCAAACACATTGAAGTGCGAAGAAGTTAAGGTGTTTGTATATTTTACTAAAAATTAGTACTGTGGATAAATTAGAAACTATAGCTATGCCCCCACCTTCTCTCCAATTTTTTTTTGAAATAGAATCAAAGTAGATACTGTTTAATATTAGAGATTCTCTTTTCTATTCTCACTAGTCATGTACAATCTAACTGGGTTTCTTTTCAGTTTTGATTCATAACTGCCCTTACGCTCCATACTGTCCTCTTCAGGTGTGGCAGGATTGATCATAAATCTACAGAGCTCTTTGGAAACTTGGGAGACCAAAGTAACGTCCCATGCACAAGGGACACTGCCATTACCTGACACTGAATGGGGTGCCCTCTACCAAACTCTGGAAGAGTGGCTGACCCTTGTGCAGCAGGCGTATGAGTATGTAGGCACCAGCCAGAGAGATGAGGATAGACAAGATGGCCGTCCGCATGTCAGGTAGAGGAGGGAGAAGAGAAAATAGTGAAAGAAAGAGGGGAGGGAAGTAACAGAGATCCAATTGTCATAACTTTAAACATTTATGTATAAACCTTTTGATGTTTTTAAAATCTAACAGTTTTTGTTTCTCTTTTTAAGCTTTCAAAAAAAAAATTGTCAGTTAACAATGGAAAAAAAAAATCCCTAAAGTATCTTACATTAGCATTTATATGTGGCAGCCATGTGTTTAAAGATATAAAAATTTTATAATAAGGAACTTCGTTCAATTAAGATCCTTCATTATAGCAAGTGGTAAAGAAATGCACGAAAAAAAATGGGTCAAAATGATTCTCATAAATTCTCAGGGATCTCTTGCTACCCTCACTTTCTGTTATTTAGATCTGGAGACAACATTGTAAACTTTGAGAGAAACAGTATTTTTTTTTACTATGTCTGATACTCTTATGCCGTCATTTTCTGCCTTGGGTTTAAATTGAAATGAAAGGCCTGAAATGAAGCACCTTTTATGCAGACCAAATAATTCAAATAACCAGGACCTTTAAATACATTCCCTGCAGCTTTCTAAGACAATGTTTTATTCTAAATATGAATAATGTTAAAAATTCCCCTCAGTTTTTCATTGCAAACATCAAACCCTGTAAAATCTTTTTTACTATAACCAAGTCAAAACAGACACCAGCAAGCTTTTTGTGTGGACGTGGATCACACCAAACTAATTTTGGTGATGGTTTGGATTGGTTTGCACATTATTGTTGACACCTTGGAGGCGCAGCAGGCTTACAATCGCTGGGTCATAGACAAGATTTGGTTTGATATTTTTTACAGGTTTAAATTATAAAATCATGCAAAGATATATATTTTCTTGGTGAATAAAAAAGTATTTTTCTAAGAAAAAAAGATGTATATATATATATATATATATATATATATATCAGCTACTGATTACACACATTATGCAGACCAAAGGGCTGACTTTGAACAAAAGTAAAAATATTGAAGAAGTTTTTTTTTTTTTAAAAAGTTTCCTTCCATCTAGATTTTGGTCAAGGAAAGTTTCAGCAAATGCAAAATATGAAAGCATAGTGTATTTTTTTTTAAATCAGCTCATTCCTGTTGTTTTTGCAACAGGCATCCTCAGAAGGCAAAGGAGAGAAGCAGATTCATGTAAAGCATTTCTTAAAGTTTTCCCATGTAGCAGTAGTGGTAACATGTAACCCACCCTTCCCAAATCTGTAAAGTCAAGTTTAACCAATGCCCAGGTCTTGTGCAATAGCCTGGAATATGGGAACACCTTCCTCTGCACCTTTACCATCACTATATATCTTTTACTGTATTCACTCCATGGGGCAAACATCTTGCATTTTTCACGGTTAACAATGCCCTTTGCTTTGAATGGCAGCAGTGAACTTAAGTAACCTGACTCGCTTTGATTTTATTTGTTGTCTCCAGACTAATCTCTTGTTTCTCCACCAACCAGCGGACTTGGCCAATACTGGCTTGATTTGTAAGCTA
This sequence comes from Elysia crispata, assembly GCA_033675545.1. NCBI lineage: Eukaryota > Metazoa > Mollusca > Gastropoda > Plakobranchidae > Elysia > Elysia crispata. Next base: position 164,152 of record JAWDGP010007367.1, read on the forward strand.
GAGTCATCAAGCTGGAACAGTATAGTTCTCTTATGCTAATACATGTACTGATATGGTTCTATGCGAAAATTTCTGTCTCTCTGTATCATGTCTTAGCTTTTGCCTGGTTGTGCTAGGTGAATGTGTTACGTATTCCATGACAAAATGTAAAGAAGTGGATATTAGACTATTAGTATTATTGCATAATGCAATGTATGAGATTAAGTATGTTTTCTCTTTGTACTCTGCTAGACTTTTCAAAGAAATGTTTTTAAAGTAGGAGTACTTAATTTAGAAAAAAAAAGAGCAATTGCAATTGTATTCAGCTAGAAAAATGGCACTGACTGTTTCATTTTTAAAATGATGATTTCTTTTTGAAACAAAAATGGCTTTCTTTCATTTTCAAATAAACTGGATTTAAAATTTTGCATCACATTAAAAAGAAGTTCCTATTCTAGGTGTACTTTTAGCATAGATTTATGTTTTAAGTTCCAAGGCTTGAAATTTCCTAAGATTTTCTTTTCGTAGACGCTTTTACTCTAAGTACTATTGATATCAACCCTAGAGGCTCATGGATAGGCCAGCATTAGGAGCTTAAGCCTTTTTCTGGATTAATTGGTTTTGATGTTAAGGACACAATATTTGTCTCTATCAATTTTTCTCATGTATGGTTCTGTTACTTCATTTTCATAAAACTTTAGGAACTTCTCTTCTTCTTTCTGTTGCCCCATTTCCCAAATCGCCATTAAATGTCAATCTGTTGTTTGTCTTTCTTTCAACCTGTTCCTTATCTCTTTGTAACTCAAACTGCCTCCCCACTCTCTCTGATTTATATCAGATAAAAAATTTGCATATTTTCTTAAATCACTCACTCTATTGCCTGTGGTAAATCTTGACCAGCTTAAGTGACTTCATGTCTCAAAATACTGTAAAGTAGATTACTGTATTTTTATAATGTGTGAAAATGATTAAAATCTTTAAAAATTAAAAAAAAAATGCAAAATGGTCAAATCCAAAAGTATCAAAAGGTGAAAGTTAGTACCTACAACCTGATTTCCTTCCCTTGGTATTTAGAATTTTTTTATTCATTTGAGTTGGTCAAAGCACTTAAATCCTTTCCTGTTTTAATACCAAGTTCAATTGACTCTTACTCTCCACAGATGTTTGCCAACTGAACCCTAGTAGTTGATACTTTAACTCTTTGGGTTGTTAAAAACTTGATATGTGGCCATCCAACATTTCAGTAACACTTTGACTTATTTCCTTTTTCCTCACATTTGTGGTTTTAATTTGTGATTCCAGCAATTCAATTGATTGCTAAATTATGAGATTATCATATTTTTTTAGATTTTGAAATGAAAAATTGTTTTTTTATTCTCATTTAAAATTCATTCTTTAAGTTAAATAGCATATTTTACTCACTTGTACAGTGCAATAAATTTACCTGCGTCAGATAAAGTCAAGCACTTTGGTATCAAAGCACCAATACGCAGAGAGAAACTTTTGCTGACTAAGCTAGTATGAAAATATGAATAGCATTGTGTAATGTTGCCTTTGTATCAGACTTTTATTGATAATTGTGCCTTTTGAAAAATTATATCGCTAAAACAATTTTTTGCTTTTGTCTTCTAAAAAAGTAAACAAATTATTTGCTACAACAAAAAGACTTGAGTCACATTTTACTGCATAAGTTAGTAAACATGACATGTTGAATACTGTAGGAAAATAATGATGACATTAATATCTTATTTCACCAGTTCATTTAAAATATCTAATTCCGTGATAAACATATCCTGAATATGATTAAGCTATTTGTCAGTAATTTTACTTCCTGCATGTGCCCCACAATAACTTCTTGTTTCTCCATATATGTTGAGCATTGCACAGGTGTTGCATGTCACCAATCACTATTTTTGGGTATTACACCCTGATAGAGATTTATGTTAAGGTGTTCAAAGACCATCTCTTGAATCTTGACAAATCACTTTCACAGAGGCTTAATGGACCTCAGTCCATCTTTCATTACACTTTTGTCTTGTGATTTTATAATCTATAAACCTTTATGATAATGGATGTTAGCATGTCATTTTGCTTTAAACAATAATCAATGATATTGTAGATCTGTATAGCAGAAATGTTACATACAGGAAACCAAAGTAAATAGGTCCCATTAAGTATAAGCCTAAGACCTCATGAGAAGATGGATTATCTTAACAGGCTAAAATGCCTTTCAATCAAAACAGTGGGACTCAATATGAACAAATCAGGCTTGCCCATTTTAGCATATATCAATAAATAGAAAAAAAACCTGCCAGCTTTTACCGACATAACTTTATGTCATATATAGTAATAAGATAATATCATATAATACATCAGAACTCAGATAATTAAGAGCATCTGGATCTAAAAATAAACAATGAAAGTTTTGATATAATTTAGAATTTTACTATAATGTAACTTTAAAGAAACAAGAAAAATTACTTGATTTTTATAATTCATTCATTCTGTTTTTTACTCTGATGTTTGGAAAAGAAAAAGAGATTAAAGCATATCAACTCATCAAAAATTATTTCATAACATTGACCAACATTTCTTTCTCTTTTCAAAAAGTATTGATATTCATGACGTGGTCAGGAAGACTCAGAAGTGGGCGACAACAGCAAGCAATTCAATCGATAGTGAGGATGCAAAACTAGTGGAGCAGGTAAGTTGTATCTATACTTTCATGAATATGTTTGTTAAGTACCCACATAAGAAAAAACATTTTTTTCCATTTCATTATAATTATATCTAGAAAATAAAATGCAAGGCATAAGGTAATAAATTTATCCATCAGTTCAACAAAATAGGTTATAACGCAATCATTTTCTATCATCTTCACAACTCTCTTTGCTAAAGAAGAGGCATGAACTATGATATGTGATTCATTCTGTACTTGAGATTTCTAAAAAAAAATAATTACTAAACAAATTTTAACATTACTCATTCTTGAGTTTGAAACTTAGAATCACTAAGTTACTTATACCACTTAATATTCATATTATTTGACCTTATTTTTCAGTATGATTAAATTTATTGAACAGGTCTATGCTGAACCTACAATTGAGTATGCAAAAAATAAAGGTCATGTTAATGAGATAAATGCAGGTTTTTTTCCCTACTTTGACTTTTTCTTACATTCATTTCGTTTGATTTATATAAGATCACTTAAATAATTTTTTAAAGAAAATATATTCTTCTATCTATAACTTCAAAGAGTCAATAAGGTACTTGAAGAGGAAATAAACCTTAATTATGGAACCATAACTTGTATTTTAAAATATTATTTTTATTTTTATTTTCCTCTTCATATTCATCTTTGCCATCACCAATTTACATTACCTCTTTGTTACTTTTTCTCCTCTTCTTTTGCTGCCACCTTTATCTCCGTCTCCTCCACATTTCAATCTTCTTTTCCCACTGTGTTTTACCCTGTATATAATCCCACCCTAGGTATCCTCATTACACTCTGAGATGGTGCGCTGGATGGTGCAGGTCCTGTTGCGACTCGCCCCAGACAAGGATGGTAACTCTAAAGAGGCGGCTGAGATGGCACTGTTGGGTAGTGCATCCATTCCTCAACTCATTGAAGTTGTCAAGACACTGTTTGAATCTATTGAGGCCTTCTCCAACTATGTCACCCTGTGAGAAATTATGAAATTATGTCTTTTTTATTTAAACAAACAAAGAATATATACTTTGGCTAAGAAATTTACTATATTGAATTTTTTTTTTGCAATTTTATTAACAGTGGATTGTGTTTCGTTCTTTGCTGACAACTGCCCAGCATAGATATTTGTTATCAAAGTGCTTTCTACTCAGTACAGTAAGGTCTCACACCCAAATAAAGTGCATGGAATATTGCATTTTTTTTTCAAAGATGTTAACATTTAAAACTAATCTTTTGATAAATATAGTAAGATGAAAAAAAAAATCCACAAATCTATCATATTTCTCTTTAAAGATTTCAGACTGTTTTGATCCTTTGGATACTAAGAAAAATGGGAGAAATCTGCTTATAACTCATTTTTTTTCTGAAAAATAAAAGTTTTGACATTTTTTTTTATAGTACTTGTCTCAAAATTAATACCTGTAAAGAACGTTTCAATGTTAATATCTAATTATCAAATATTCATTTTACCCACCAAATATTATCTTACAATCTAAACATATGTTGTGAAGACCCTTCATGGGTCTAGGTGCTTAAAAAACAAGCAGCTTATCCCAGTTTGAAAAAGTGTGAAGTGAACGTGAAATGTTAAAATGCTGATCATGCCATGTTGGTGGTCTATAACAGGCTTTAATTACTCTAACAGTAATATAATTTCTGTTTAATCTTGTGTGGAATGTGAGAAAACTGCTTTTCTGAAGCTTGGTCATGCTTCCATCAGGATTAAAATCATACATCTACTGATTCCAACTCAAAAAGTTCAACCATTAAGCCACTTAAAAAGGTTAAACCCCTTGAGCTATCTACAGCTCTTCACCAAAACACAAGTTTTCTTTTTTACTTATTCTTGACCTGATCATACTGCTTATTTATGAGCCTATAATTATTTGACATTTTTAATGATTTGCCTCCAGATGCTGTAATGGAATTGTTATGGAGAACACACAGGTCAGACAAGACAACAATGAAGAAAATGCTGACCATGAGCTGAAGGATCTGGCAAAACTTAGGGTCAGTCAAATGACTTTGTACATCATTGTAAAGATGAAATGTAAATTAAATATCACTTGCAGGCAATGTTGTACATTGTATATGCATAATTAAAAAATACTGTCAAATTTTTTAAAATTACTTGGCTTTAGCATATCACTCTAAACTAAGAATTAGTTATTTCTAATTCATTCATTGTAAAAGGCCTAGAAATAATTGTTCTTGAAAAAGGGATTTGTGAAAACTTTTATAAGCTTTTACAGAGAAGTAAGTCCTGCAACAGACTGTTGGCACATCAAAGACACTAAGTATAATTTTCAAAATATTGATTGAATGAAAAGTTAGCTATGCATCCCCACAAGTAACCATATTACCTTTAAACATTTTAAAGAAGATAGAGTAGGTATGATTATTTCTGGAGTCATATGTGTATGAAACACATTCACAGACCTTGATTTATCCACATTCACAAACTCACAATGAGTAATTTTCTGCATATTTTATAGGTCTTTTTCACATACTTTTATCCACATTAGAGCAATAGAACTTTCTTTTGGAAGTAGTACCACTGATTTGAAATGATTTAGGTTCCTTAGTGTGATACAATAGCTTTTTATATTAACAAAAACTGAAAGCAGACTTAAACATAACCCTTTGTGAAATCCACTCCCCTCTGGACATGAATATGAACTTCAGTTCAAACTTGATTCTAATCCATTCATTTAATGGCCAAACGAATCTTAACACTTCATTTTTGCACCACCTTCCCCCTAAAAAAAACAAAAACAAAAAGTAATAAACAAGAACTGGATAAAAATCAGGCTAAAGTATGGTGTTTAATCATATATTGTGCACAAATTTAGATATTGGTCTAATAAGAGGGAGAATAAATCAAACTTGGAAAATATTAGCAAATTAACTCAAAGAGAAAATAATGATAGATGAAAATTTTAGTAGTTATTGAGAAAGCTGCAAAAATTTGAACCTTCAAATTGATAATTAAAAAGGATATAGGTGTTTGGCATTTCATCTTTGATTTACTTCACTTATGCCTTTTTATTCCTTGGGGAACACAGGGCCGTAACGACAATCCTCCAATGTATGTGGTTTTTGCAGGTCTTTCTTAATTCAACCCATTTGATTCCTACTGCCTTAACTCTTCTTCAATGCTCCTTTGTCAAATCTGCTATGGCTGATTTGCAGGATAAGACTTGCTGACAGAATCAAGTCTTAGCCTACGATAGTCTGCACAGGGAATCAAACAACACATCTTTAACTGCCATGCATGATGATGGGCTTTGAGATAACACATTATGGGAAGTTTTCCCAAAGAAACTGAGACTATCTAGGGATTTAGGCAAATCTTTGCTATCTAAGCTTATTGTTTACTTGATAGATGCCTCATTCACCAACCGTAAACATTACACTTTGTCATTGTTCTTAGGATTAAAAAAAAAAACTTGCACCATTTAAGGTTTATAGACAGGAGAAAGAGCCTATTTTAATAGCTAAAGTACTCAGAAAACTCCTGAAAATCTTTGAATGTAAAATTTATATTTTAGTCTAAGAAGTGGATGCAATGTTTAGAATATTTTAACATATTTTCAAATTTAGAAACTTTGTCTAGTTTTAATAATGACAGCAAAATGAGTTTCCACACTTCTATCCATCAAGTGGTCTCACAAAGACCAGTCTGCTTGTGTTTATTATATTTATAGATAAAAGAAACATTAATGATGAAGATGTTGATTGGTATTTTTCTGCAGCCAGAGTGTGAAGACTGGATCCACACAGCCTGTGTTTATTATATTTATAGATAAAAGAAACATTAATGATGAAGATGTTGATTGGTATTTTTCTGCAGTCAGAGTGTGAAGACTGGATCCACACAGCCCAAATTCTCATGTCCCAACTGACAGGTGATTCCATTGAAGAACTTTTCCCCGCTCGGGCTTCCACCACTTTAACCAAAGCAACCACCCCACCAGTGCATCAAGACAGGGTTGCTTTTACAGACCGTGAGAGACTAGAGAGTTCTGCCACTGGGCAAGAGGTAAAATAAATTAAAATAGAATAACTTTGCAGATTGAAATTTGCTTTTCCTCCCTTAATCCCCCCCCCCCCCCCACCACACACACTTCAATAACAAAAAATAAATCAAACAAAAAATACAGCTAATTGGAAACAACCCCCAGACAAAAACAAAAAACAAATAGAAGAAGCAAAACTATTTTATTTCAATTTTATTTATCTAGGTATAATAGTGAACTGCAAGATTCAGTTTCACAGGTCTAGTTTGATGCATTTAATTATTGTATGAAGGTTCATGGTATGGCCCTGAAAGTATTTATATTTGAAATATTGTTTCTGTTTTTAAATAAGTGGATACTTTCTCAGTTTTATTTTCCTGATTTGAAGGTTATAATTGTGTAAGAAAATGATCAAATTTTTAACTTGTTTTACTCTTTATTTAAAGATTAACTCACTTTCCATCAATCAATCAGTCAAGTGTCCTGCTCTTTAACGTAAATGATCATGACATTCCACTCATCTCAATCCCTCATCACTCTTAGTGCATCCGTCACCAGCTACTTTGATAGTCCAGCCAACATTTTTTCTCGCTGTTTTCCCCTGCTGCGTTTCTTTTCTGGCTGTCTTCCCCTGCTGCATTTTCCTTTGTTAACCCCAGTTCTTGCAAGGTGTTCCACTTTCTCTCTGCTCATCACATGGTCCAAAAAGGTTGCTTTTACTTTACGTATACTTTTCATGGCTGTTCTTATTGTTTGAGCTTCTTGTGACACTGTTTTGTTCGATTTCTTTGCACTCCATGAGATTTCTAGCATTCTGCATAGAACCTCATTCCTGTTGCCTCTAGTGTCTTTTGTATATGTTTAAATATTTCCAGGCCTTGCATCCATACATCAGGGTGGGTTCAATATAGCACTCCAGGACTATTCTTCTTGCATGAATGGAGATGATTTTATTTGTTGGTACTGATTTCATTGCCTGAAAACTCTTTTTTACTAATGAAATTTTAATGTTCACTTGATATTATTATGCCCAAGAATTTGAATTGACCCCTTTGCTTGAAGTTGTTTCCCATTGTTAAAAATATTGATCTCTGGACATTCATTCTCTCAACTGACGACCATTACTTCTGTCTTTTTGAGGTTCAAATCCCAACCCTTTCTTTCTGCTTTCTTCTTCATAGATGTCTAATAATTGTTGCAAGTCTTCTTTATTTTCTGTAATCAATACAGTGTCATCAGTGTATCTCAGGTTGTTCAGATTTGCCCTCCTACTTTAATTCCTGGGTGTCCTTCTAGGTTTTGTATAATCATTTCACTGTAGAGAGAGAAATGGCCTGGGGAAAGCCCACATCCTTGTTTGACACCATGCTACAGCTTTATTTTTTTTTAAATGAGTTGACTTCCACATCAACTCGCTTTGCTGCTGTGTATTCCCAGATATTCCCATGTGTCGTCATGCTTCTCTTCTATGCACATCATAGTCCTCAGATTGCTTGATGAAGGATCTGTATATATTTATCTGCAAATATTTTCTTCTTTCTGATTTCATGTTTGGACGTCTACCTCAGAAATTCCCCTGAGATTGTTCTTTCCTGTTACTTGTTCATATCCTTATATCCTTTATTTCATGAGAACAGGTCAGTGGGCAGGAAGAAAGTGCAGGTGATGGTGATACCACGGATACTGGACCTGGAGAGGCTGATGACCAGGGGGTCAAGGTCCCTGAGTCTCAGTCAGAGACACAGCCCTCTGATCAAGCAAAAGAAAAACAAATGGTAGAGGAGAGTCAGAAACAGGTATGCTGCTCTACTACATTTCAAATTTTTTAGACTTTTTATGTTACATTTAGTACAACAGAGCCTACCTTTAAAATGTGCAAAGAACAATCATAATAAGTGGATATTGTATTCATCTGTTCATACAATGAAAACAAATTCAAACACCTTAAAACATTTTGCTCATTCAGCATCATTTTTATGCAATGTCAATGTAAGATGAAGTGGTTCTTTGTCTTACAATTATGGTTATAACAAAAGTGAAGGATTTCATAAGTAAAATGCAGAGGACTGAGATAGCTATATTATGCTGTTTTGGTCTTGTGATGGCAAACAAAATATATATCCACTAATTTCAAATAAGACTTACTTTGATATGTCACATTCTAAGATTCATTTTTAGATAATTATGATGTCTATTGTTGTGTGCTTTGTGTATATGTGTGGACATGACAGGAAGCAAAGATATCTAAGGCAGTTACACCTGGTAAACCAGTGGAGGAGAAGGGAGACAAGATAGAAGTGCTGGGAAGAGATGCCAATACCCACAGACAAACATTTGATGTGGATGCTGCACAGGTGGGCCCTCTTGCCAAGAGAATCTTACTAAATTATTCATGCTGTTATCTGTTGGGCAAAGAAAAAAAATGAAAGAACAAAAAACCAAAACCAAAACCTACCATCAAAAGAATCAAAGTGGTGGATTCTTTGTCACAAAAGTCTGGTGTGTCAGATTTATCAATAGCTCAAATCTATTTCAAATTTTATGTCTATTTTGTTGTGGTTTACATAATAAAGTGATAATTCGTATACATCAAAGCAAGTTAAGGGAAACATGCATTTGAAAATGCTTTACAAACCTATTGAGTGTTATAAAAAATTATGACCAGTAAGAAAGAAATGGTGAAAGCATCATCTTTGTCAAGTTAATTTTTAAGCAAAAATTTGTGACCATATCATACATGTATTAATGGATTGATGATCTCTGTGCCCAGGCTCTTGCTCATGTACCAGTGAACCCAGGTGTAGAGGGTTCACCTGATACCAAGAAAGCATTTGAGGCTCTTGCAGCTGTGCAAAATTTACAGGTCCAGCTTATGTGAGTTATATTTCTGATGATGGATGAAAAAAGAAAGAGAGAGAGAGAGAGAGAGAGAGAGAGAGAGAGAGAGAGAGAGAGAGAGAGAGAGAGAGAGAGAGAGAGAGAGAGAGAGAGAGAGAGAGAGAGAGAGAGAGAGAGAGAGAGAGAGAGAGAGAGAGAGAGACAGAGAGAGACAGACAGACAGACAGACAGACAGACAGACAGACAGACAGACAGACATTGACAGATAAAGCATAAGGATAAAATACTGTAAACTCAAGTAAAGTTATTTCTGTTCAGCTTTATTGTAGCCAGAAAGCATAAGATTTACTATATTTTCCCTTCATAAGAAGGTTATTTAAATAAATAGATAAATATATATATATATATATATATATATATATATATATATATATATATATATATATATATATATATATATATATATATATATATATATATATATAATACTAACTTTAAACAACAATGTATATCATTTCAGCACCACAGAAGAGAGAGCTGTGCTGGCAGAAGAGCGCGCCTTTGAAGCAGAGGAGAAAGTGGTTCAGCTTGAGGAAATGCTTCGTGCTTTGCAGAAAGAACTTCAACAATTTAAGGTCAACCAGGAAATTTTAAAGAATAATTTACAGTCAGATCATTGATTATTAAAAATACCACCTGATTACAGGTAGTCGGTCAAAATTGCTAGCCTTGTTGTTCAGCTGTCAGGAGAAACCAAAACTGATTTGGGGTAATCAATATTTTAAAATTGTATGCCAACATATTGGCAAACATACAATTAAATTGAAAGTTTTAGCTTAGATAAATTGGTAGACCTATTTCACTTGTCAGACTGCCATAATAATTGAGCCATGTTCACTGAACAGATTCTGAAAACCTCAAGTTGCAAGCCAAAAATTATTTGAAAAACCGATAAATATGTTTTTTTCTTATGTAAAAAAATTATTGAGCCATTTTAGATGGAGAATTTGCAACATAGATATACATAATCGGGGAGAAAAGAGAGCACTGATAGTTGACATAGAAATTTAGGACTATGAAACTCACCTGATCTTTTGAAATACAAAATGTGCTCCTTTACCTTAAATCAGCGTTTTCATTGATCAGGTTTATGTAATATTTATAGTGTGAGGTGCCACTGTCAAAAAGGTCATATTAAAAAAAAATGACAGTGCTATGAGTGACTTTCACCTATGATAAAATTGTAGCAAAATACTTTAAAAAAGTGTCAATTAATAGTGCAGAAATTTTCTTTTGCTTTCTCATGTGTTGTATCTCATAAAAGCAATTATTTTCCACTCTGAACTTTATGAAATCTGTTTAAACTTCAAATGAAATTAATATATAAAGGCAGACCCTTTCATGTAATTTGTTTTATCTTTAAAATTGAAGAAATTGTTTTTTCATTACTTTTAAAGTGTTTAATTATTTTTCAATATACTCAAACCATATTTTGCTTTCATCATGCAAAAGGTGATACTTTTAAAGTGTATTAATCTATTGTGATGCACAATATGACTATAATTTGACATCAACTTAAATGTGAAAATGTTTTAAATTTAGCTTCTACCTATAAAACCTACCTGCCAATTAGCTAAAAAAAGAAGTTCTACACTGTCAGTGTAATAGTTTATAAATGCTTAAAATATTTTTGGAAAACAAAAATATTGCTGTCATTTTTTTCCAACTCAGTAATTTTCTTATCTGCCTATGCTATATTTAATCAATTAAATAACATGCTTGAATCATATATGTTTCTAACTTTAGGGCTCTTTGAAATGTTTTCTTATAAATCTAATAAATATTATCTTTTAAATCTTGATGAGGCTATTTTAGGAGTAAAAATTAAGGCAACAGAATTTCTTGTGGAAACTCAGTAACTTAGGTTCTTCACACAAATCTCACTTTATGTCTCTGATGCACATTGAAATACTCCACTCAAATGCCTCTGTTTTTCCCTTTGTTTACTATTATTAGTCTGGTGGAGAATCCGCAGAACCTTCCCAGCAGCCCACACCAGCACCAACCTCAGTACCAGCAACCACAGCCCCGAGCCCTTCAAAGACAGACTCACCTCGTGCTGGAACTGAAGGAAAGGAAGAGAAAAGTGCAAGAAAATCAGGGCGATCTAGCAGCAAGTCTTCCAAACGGAAGTGAAGTGATTCAGTCCGCTGTAGACACCAAGCTATAGATCTAATACTTGACAATAAATAAGTGACATCCTGCCTACTACTGCTAGTTATTGATATTTACAATTTTAAAAGAATTTTTCAAGGTATATTTTTACAACACTGATTGTAACACTTAAAGGATTGTAAAGGTACATTTACATAAAGAAAAAATTCATGCGTTTGCTCATAAGAAGAAAAATTAATAATGAAGGAATTGTTGTAACCAAGGTTCTTAACTTAAAAATATCTATGAATTATTCTTTACTTTGAAAGATTCAATTTATTATGTAATATGTAATGTGAAAGTAATAAATGGAAGCAAATATTATGAATTTATGGAGCAATTGCCTGTATCTGTGTGTGTGTCTGATAATTAAGTTAGAATCTCTTTTTTTTTTTTGGCTTTTTCTTTGAGACAAGTGTTATGCTCACTGGGATAAAAAAGAACATTAAGTTTAACTGATCCTATAAACTTGAAGCTAAATGACACTTCAATTGTTGATCTATAAGAGACATTTTTTGATTTCTTTGTACCATAATCCTATGATGCTCTATGTGAATTTCCAAAAGTATGTGAAAATTTTTGATATTTTCCTCTGTCAGTTTCTATCTCACTCTAATAGAATAAACGAAAAATGATACTAAACAATCTTTTTTTGTTTTCTAATTGAGATGATTGAGTGGGAAGAGGGAATATTAGGTATGCTGAACTGGTGACTCCCAATTGTCATCCACAATAGGAAAATTGGCAAATTAGTCAAAATTTCAGTTCCACGAAAATCTTTGAAACAGCTGTACACAAACATGAGTCTGACAAATTTATATGAAAAAGTGACTTTTGACATTAACTTAAAAGAATATTTTCAAAATGTGCCTAATTAATTTAACATAGGTAAGTCAAGTCATCATTGAATCTTCCTCATAATCTTTCTATCCATTGTGAAAGTATATTTATGACTTTGTCAGAGTGTGGCATGCAGCTCTCTTGTTCATAATAAACCATTCACCATCAGTGCAAATGGATTGTTGTTTGATAGAAGGCCTGTACAGCAAAACCAATAGCAAAGCATACTACAATAGCTGTGATGGAAAATGATGTGGAAAACACGATTGTCTCCTATGCCTGGCCAACTCTTTTTTAAAATATTCATTGCACTCAGAACAGCAACATGGTTATCAGTAATGCTTAAAAAAAACAACAACTTACAGATAAGACGTGTGAATGCAAGATAAGTCCACAACAAATCGTCATTAGATCAAGACCTGATCATTGACAGCAATCATGACATACTGATGGTCACAAAATCATGGGTAAACAGTAAACCAGATAAGGAACTAATATCAACTGGCTACTCATCTATGAACGAAAAATTAACATTCAGGGAAAGAGGATGGAATTATGAATATTTTCATAACGAAACTTTGCCTTGTAACCGGTGAGAAAATAACATTTTCAACTTTAGGATGAAAAAAGAAGTTTTGCTGCACCCATGTCAAAGGTCACACACTTGAACTCATCATCACCCACAAATTTATCAGTTTTGTCTATGCAATATACTCAATTCTAAACATAAATCGCTCATAGTGCACCCA
>JAWDGP010007367.1:182500-222500 GCA_033675545.1 Elysia crispata
AGGTTTTTTTTTTCTAAAATGAATGATATGGAAATATCAAGCCACTTTAGGCACAACTTAAGTCTACTTCTGTTGGTAGCAAGCATGCATTATTATTCTTGGGCCTTGAAATTTACCTTGGAGCTTCCAGACATTACAGTGGAAGTTTTTTTCAATAGATTTGAAGACTTGAAGCAGCAACAGTATGAATGTAATCCTTAAAGTGGATAGATTCTCTAATATATACGGCTAGGCAAGATTTCTGCTTAAGACTCATCTTATGTCTTTAAGTAGAGCTCATTTGAATAGTATAAAGAAATAGGTCTCAGTTGGTTCATTGCCTCAAAAGCAGTTACATGTAATTTGTTATAAATTGATCATTTTTCAAAATACCAGAAAATCTTGTCTCAAAAATTAAAATGTCTGATGAAGAGGAAGGACCCAGCTACGCCAAGAAGCAGAAAGTGATCCACTATGGCAGCCTTGAGGACAAGGAAAAGGCACGGATGGCTGTGGGCAACAAAACAGCTTCCGTCCTATCCAGCGCAGTGGAAGCAGGGAAAGAGGCAGGCCATATCAACATTTCAGAAGGTCAGTAGGCTCCACACCATAATTAAACATTTATAAAATAACTTATGTTTTCAGCCATGTTTATGAGTGGTTCAAAATAAAGTGACATTTTAATTCACAAGGTATCATTGATACAATAACTTGCCAAATATAAAATCGTGCTTTAAATTGTCTTCAAATGATATGAAGATAGTTAGGCTACTCTTTTTATTTTGAGCTTGACAGTTATCTCTCATTTCATCAATTGATGTTATCTGAGAAGTCTTATCATGAATGATTATATATAGAACTCAGAATGTTCCTTCAGGTTAGCTTGCTACTCTGTGGGATTTCTGTTTTGGGCTGAATTATATTGTAGCATCATATAATAATAATGTTAATTTACATGATATTACATTTCTACATGTATCAAGCTTTAGCTCCTTTATTCCATGTTGAATTGCATTTTAAAATTCTACCTGCTTCTTTGCCTAATTAGAATAACAAAACTGTATTCCAAAAAGTTCCAAGTCAATATGTATCTTTTTTTCTTTAAATAACACTTATACTTTCCCTGTTACTAATAAACATCTTAAAGACTGCAAAGAGACTAAGTGGATATAATATTTAATAAATAATCATTTTTAGACTGATTGGAAGGCAATTGGGTTAGTGAGAATTAAATAATTAATAAAATCAATTTCTGACCTATGAAATTTATCTTTAGGCAGAACATTTGACATTGAGGCCAGTGAATCAGCTCTGCAAGCTGAAGCCATGGCTGAGTTTGAAAAAAGAAAACGGGTAAGTTGTGTAGAGCTTGTCTCAGATTTTTAGGTTATTGAAAGAGTTGCGACATTAATAATCATTGCATTTCTGTGCCAAGTGTTCCGAACCTTCATTAATGGTTACACATAGAAATATGCTGTAATTTAACCAACAGAAAATCTTCCACCTGTATTATGTCATTATCAAACAATGCAATCATCATTGAGAAAAGCTTGTTTCTTTCTTTTCTTCCACCATTTAAGTCACTTCATTATCAACATTCTAATCTGAAGCCTGTATCAAGAAGTTAATAATCGAACCCTAGATTAAGAAGCCGTTAATGTATATATAAACCATTTCCACTTGACTTTAGGCATGTTTTTAAATAATCTTTCTTTAAAATAATTTGTAGTAGCAAAACAACTAAGGAGTTTCAGAATATTTTATTTGGCATTTAGCTGCAATCATACATTATTACTAGGTAATAAAGCATTTTGGTAATAATATTATAAGAAGCTTATTAATAATCTCTGCCAGGACTGAGATCTGCAGTTGTCTAATTTCTCTTGTAATAAGAAGATATATCACTTTTATGGCTTTGCTGAGCAGTGCAAAATTGGAGCATTTCCCAGGATATTTCTTTCGTTAGAGGATCTAAGGAAGATAAATGAACATAATTTTTGAAGATGGTAACTTAAGTTGAGCATCAGGAATATGATTGCATTTTTTTTTATCTCCAATTTATAGGTGCCTTTTCAACTGGTAATAGTGATTGATTTTAATAAAAAAAAATTAGTCATGTCTAATATTATTTCGTCATAACGCACACAGACTCTGAGTGCCAAAAGTATTAAAATTGCATTTCTTATTAAATAGTAATTATCTATGCACAGGCCATGTTATCAGTGTTCTTCTCATGATATTTTTTGTTAAAGCTTACCTAGAAATATCTTTTTCTTATCTGTTTTTTTTTTGTCTTCAATTTTTAAGGCAAGAACAATTCAGGTTTCAACGGATGATTCAGAAATTAAAGCAAATCTGAGGCAACTGGGAGAGCCAATATGTAAGTAGCAATATAAACTACTTGAAGTTTATAGAGGGCATGGGTTTCTATCACCTGTTTTCTTATCTATTTCCTTGGTGGCCAGGTAGCTCAATAGGTAGCGCATTGGGCTAACAGTATAGAAGTCTCGGGGTTCATATTGGGATTTGTTACATTGAACAGTGGGGTAGGATGTCATCCAACCAATCCTATCCTTAGACTTGATGGGAGCTTAATAGTCTCTGTGACTGTAGAGGTTATAATAAAATTGCACTAAATCGTCGACTTAGGGGATAGATAAGTCTCCTGAATACACTATTCCAGGATAAAAAATGGCAATACATTTCTTGACTCTAATTCTCTTTCTTCTTCCTTGTTCGTTTTTCCCCTCCCCTGCTTTGCCTCCATTTTATTTATTCTGTTTTCATCTAACTTTGTACAATATTGCTTTTGATAGCCTGGCACTATATCTTCTTGTTCACTGGTGTGTAGATAATGATTTCTCCTGAAATGGTGTAGACAATATTATGTCCACTGCATTTCATCACCATCATTGTCCTGTTTAGCCAATACATGAAATTTCAAATTAAAAAACGGAAACGATTTAGCTTCCATCTAAATTGATGTATTTCAACTTGTAGCACTTTCTGGGACATTCCTTGCTGTGGAAATGTTCAAAGAAAAGAGACAATAACTAGCTTGAAATACTGCACTGGAGGATATTTATTCCTTGTTTCAGGTAGTCCTCTCAGCTTGACAGCTGGTTAAGTTTTTGGTATCATTGCCAGATGTTTGAAAAAAAAATGAACAAAAAGTTCAGTAGACTAATGTATATCAACAAAGAGCCCAGTGCTAAGTGAATTAAAGAATTTTATCATAATATGATGGACTATCACTAGGATCAGGTATAAGAGTTTGTATGTTACGTCCAATATTTTATTTAATTTCCTTTATTACATGTTTGGTGCAGAAATACTTTATAAGTATCCAAAGCTATTTCATTTTTAAACTTATAATACAATAAATGAGCACTGCTGAGCCTAAACCACAGCACTGTAATTAGATTCTACATTTTGAATGAACTGTTTTTCATAATTCTTTGGCTGAGTTTGTTGAAATTATGTGCATCTGGATGATGTGAGCTTCCTTCCTTTTGACACCAATACTTTAATGAAAATTTGTGTGAGGCTGAGAACCACTTCACCTTCTTATTCTCTCACTTTCAAGTCATTTCCTTTTTATTTGACAGGTTTATTCGGTGAGGGCCCTGCTGAACGCAGAGAGCGTTTGAGGAAGCTTTTGGCAGAGCTTGGGGAGAGTGCAATACAAAAGAAGAAAGAAGAGAAGAGAATCGAGCTGAAGAAAAAAGAGCAGGTGAAATTCTGATTGAATCTGGGAAAAAAAAAATTGGGATAAATTTTTGTTCATAAATACCTTTGTACACTTATGCAAGATCACACAAGAACATATAGTGTGGACAGATATGGTACTCACACTTATACGGCACCCAGTGCCTTGCCGAGCCTTATTGTAGGCATCACTCCCTTGTTGTACTAGTTTGGCAAGGCGTTGGATACCTTATAAGTGTGAGTTTAATCGCTGTTCTTGTGTTTTTCTGTGTTTTATTTAATTATGAAGTTAGATTCAGGTTAATGGTTGTTTCATTTATTGACTCTACAAAATCAGTCCCCCAGTAAGGAAAGAAGAAATGTTTGGTATGTCCAAAGGTATATGAAAGATATTGTTAAATAAGGGAAGACTGGAATAACAAAATGAAGCACCTAAAAAGGAAAAAAAAAAAAGAAATTAATGAAAATATAAAAAAAAAATATTCTATTGAAATCCACTTAAGCTTCTTGCTCTTTACCTTCATCTTTCCTTCTTTATTTTTGTACAGCAATACCAATTTGGCAGTCTGTGTCATGATGTCTTAGTGCTCTTTTATTGCTTAAGTAAAGTGCTCTTGTATTTCAAACATTTTTTGTGCAAGGTAGTGAGGAATGTAGTTTTCTTTTCATTTCTTCTTCTTTCGTATTCATTCTCAGTTTGCTCATTTTTTAGCCTTGCTACCTGATATCTTAAAACTTTATTGCAAAAAAGAAACAAAAATCAGGTACATTATTTTTTTCAAAGAACTTTTGTTGTTTATAAATCTTTAAAGTTTTATACTTTTTATTTATTTATTTATTGTTGTTTTTTATCACAGGACAATATAACATGGTACCATGAAGGTCCAGAGTCATTGAAAGATGCCAGATTGTGGATAGCTCAATACTCTATACCCAGGTATAAAGACAAGAGCAGAACGAGAAAACAAATAACAAAAAAAAAACTCTCTTGCATGCACCTGTATTTTACTGCTTTAGGTTCTCAGAGGCTAGCTATGCAGATAAATCAGCTTTATTTTCTAAATACTCATGGGATAAATGCTCTCTGTAATAGGGCTTGTGCAAGAAGACTATCACATAATGTCTTGCACATTACTTGATAGCTCTGGATATTTAAGTTAAGTTTATGTATTTCAAATGTTCTAAATCATTCAAACGAAGTTGGTGGAATAAATTGGTGCACATTCTTGAGCCAACAGAATATAAAAAAGCTAATAAGAAGGTCTTATTTTATTCAATAATTTAACTGTGAGATTAATTTTTACCTCTTCAAGTCTGCATCTGTAGAAACTTTGATATGTGTTAATGAAACTCAAATTTTATGCTTACTTTTTATGCAGCCTATAGTCTTCATGAATAAGCCTTTTAATTTTCTTACTACTCAGGGCTAAAGAACGCATAAAAAGACAGAAAGCTGACAAGCTTTTGCCTGCCACTCAGAAGACAGCTGAAGTTCAGCATCTTCAGAAAAGAATTCGGGTATTTTCACTACCGCTTTCTTCATTTTGCTATGAACTATGATTAACATATATTTTGCTAAGATCGTTTCTACATATTATGAATCAGACTGAAGCAAGTTAGTCTTATGTTGGTATTGACATAGAAAATAAATAAGAATGATGCTGACTGCTTTTTTTCAAATAATTTTAAATCAGCTGGATTAAAAAAAAATACGTTTTGGAACACCATTTTCTTCATTTTGCTATGAAATATTATTAACATATTTTGCTAAGATCTTTTCGTCATATTATGAATCAGACTGAAGCAAGTTAGTCTTGTGTTGGTATTGACCTAGAAGATAAATAAGAATGATGCTGATTGCTCTTTTTTTCAAATAATTTTAAATTAGCTGGATGGAAAAAAAAGACATCCTTTTTGGACTTTTTAAGTTGTCTGTCAAATTATCTTTAAAATACTAAATGTTCACTTGACAGTAACAAGCATGGAAATTCTGTCCTCTCTCAATGAAAACGCCAAAAATTTGTATTGTTTTATCAATAAAGTTTCATGTTTATGAAGTTTTATACTTTCATGTTCATAAAATCTTTGCAAAGCTTTAGCCTATTTCAATTCTTAGACTGCTTTTATCATCCATTATTGTTGTAAGTTCAGTTTGTTGTGGTCAGAATCTCTCTGCTTACGTTATCAAAATCATGTCAACTGTGAAATTAACTCACTTGCAACTGACCACTTTTCCTCTTGTTATTCCCTCTGGAATGAGGTGAAAAAAAAATTATCAAGCTGTCAATCTAAAAATTTGGATCTGTTAATTATAAAAACTTTAATTCAGCTACCTTGATAACATATTTTTAAAAATTTTTTTGAAACAGGGTAAGAGTATGATTTTTCCAAATTTTTTTTGAAGCCATAAAAACTCTGGATGGTATAAAAAAGCTCGCCTCTAGAGAGTCTGCCTCAAAATGATCAAACAGACTAGGTCTATTTTAGGAGGTAATTGCGCTAGATGTTACCTAGAGCTAATCTAGATATTGCTCTTATTTCTCAGATTTCATTGATTATGGCTGACTTTCATTTCTGAAATGTGTTTTTTTTTTGCTAAAAAAAGTCTTAATTTTGTTCTGCTCTTCCTTGATTGATGTGTGGTCAGATTGTATCAATCAAAGTAATGCTCAACATTATCTTTTCTATTTTTCCATTCAGTCTGTTACCAATGATTGCAGTCAGATTGGAGACAACAGACCCATTTCTTATTGTTGCTTCAGCCCAAACTCCAAGATTCTTGCTACTGCTTCCTGGTAAAAGAACATTAACATATATCTTTGTGTTCTGTAATGTGATATAAGTTATAGCTCAGTGAGAAACGCTTTCTACTCTATCTGAACTTGTTGCTTTTTGGTTAAGCTTTGATAATGTGTAGACTCTACTGGCAACACTGAATTTATAGAAAATTATGAAAAAAATGTTGGTGCTTTTTTATATATATAATTTGATTTTTTTGCAGTTATTTTCAATTTTCATTTCTTCTGCTTGATTAAGTTAAAGAAAAATCTACGTACTGTATAAAAAGGACAATAGTATAAGTATAGCATCTTGTTTTTATTGTTAAAATACCTTTTCAAGAGTTTTATAATCAAATCAACATTGCAGTTATTTTTAACAGACCTGCTTGGCAGCTTGTTTTTGTAGGTTTAAAGCTTTTAGTTAGTCTTTTTGTCCTAGTTGTTTCTTCATATTATAACCCTACAAGGGATTTGGAGACGTTGAGCAATTTTGAAGTTCTTCCATAGGTTCCACTCTGCTCCTAATTCATGAAGCTCTGCTATAAGTCAGCTCCCTACAGTTCCTCCTACTTCCACTATCTTAAGCATTCTCCAAACTCCAAGCTGTCAGACAAGTTTTTCACTTTTAATAAGAGATAAGCAAATAATTGAATACGATTATCGTGTTCAATAAAATTTGGTGGAGTAGCATCGATATCTGTGTTGGCTTTGCTCAGCTTAACAGTAAAATATGTAGTCATGACTGTATTCTTCTGAAAGTAGTACTATTCATACAATCATAGAGGAAACTCTTGGCCGAGACTATGTACTGACTCCATTCACCAAGTAACTCTTTTCTATGTGACTTTGGTCTCTTGTCAGTTCTAGCATTTTATCATTTACAGTGTAAAATTGCCAACAAATTACAATATCACTAGTTTGATGCTAAAATGTTTCTAAAATACTGGTGAACTAAGGGCACACCAAAAAAACAACAACTTAAGTTGCATGAAACAAAAGTGATGTATGTAATAGAATCATTTATTTCTTGATTTGGTCTGGAAATATTAAAAAAAAAGAAAAAGAAAATAAGTATGGAATTGTATAAACATACATACATATATCTTAAACTTTATCAATTTAAGTAATGCATGAGATAATTTATACTTTAACAAACAGAACATGTTGAATTTTTTTTTCCATTTTTGTCTAATTATAGAAAAGGTATCACAAGTTTTGTCAAACATGCACTGCAAACTATTTTTAGAGATTATAGAAATTAAGAATCATGGACTATTGATGCAAGTTCTTATTCTTTTAAATACTTTGCTAGTATAGCTACGTTAAATGTGAAATGCTTCTTTGTGTTCACAGGTCAGGTCTCTGTAAGCTTTGGTCAATACCAGACTGTGAACACATTCGTGATTTAAGGGGTGAGTGTTGGGTGCAATAAAATTTCTTGAATAAATAAAAGGCCCGAAGGGTTTCAATATCTGCATAGTTTGAAGTAATCAATTAAGTTTATGAGCTGACTACCATCTGCCTTTTGTAAATCTTTTCAGGTCAATAGGTCAAATTCCAAGAATGAAGTTAGCTGATGAAAAGTTTTCTCACATAAATAATGTTTAGGCCCAAACACACCATTATTGTGAACCAAAAATGTATGATTTGGCACACTATAGCAGTTGAAAAGAAACAATAATGACTGGAATTTCTGTCCAGTTTATTTAAAATCAAATTCGATTGGATTAAGTTCACCCCCTCACCTCCCAAATTTCTTGAATAAAATTTAGCACATTAATTAAGGCATGAAAGTAACTACACCAACAATGAAATCAAAGCTTGTTGGCTGTGTTAACTTGGATTAATAATGAAAATATTTTCAACACATTTGGCACATTTTCCTTTGCTTTTCTTTTTTTTTTGCTATCTCTAATTTTCCTGTAGATTATCATTCAAACCTCAATGTCACTGTTTAAAACCTGCCCATAAAAGCAGTACGACCAGTGGTGTCACAATCTAGACAACATGTTACAATTATGGCAAAACTTTTCCTCTGTTGCTTGACCAGAGATCATTTTCTGGAGGATTCTATTCGTTTGATTGTCTTTGCCCAAAGCTTTTAAAATCATATTCCTGATGGAAAAATTATCAAACTAGGACTTCTGGAGACAGGCTTGCTGTTTTCGAAACAGATGTTTGAAAAGTTTGGTTCATCTTAGATGAAGTCTTAGATGACTGCACACATCATCTTAGTTCAACTTAGATTGGCATGAGACATTCAAACAAAATACAACTTGTATGCAAACTTGTTGCTTTGAATTAGTTCAGATTTTTGTGACTATTTAATAATCGTCCAAGTGTAATTGTCAACTGCTGTAGACTGCCATGCCTGATATTATGTTGAATAAAAGTAAGAATAAATTTAAAAATACAAGCGGAGACCCTATTGAAAAAAGCAGCTTTTGGTCTATGACCTTGGCTCACAATATTTCTCTCTTAAATCTTTTGGCGGTGAGGTAAAAATTAATTTACGACTGTTTAAAACTTAAAAAATGTTAGGGGTTTAAAAAAGTAGTCATAAATTTGTTCAAATGCAATCTTTTTTATTTAATTGAAATTTGCTTCTATAGATTAACTTATTTAGAACGTACTGCATGTCTTATAAATAAAAATGACCATTTTCTATTTTACTTATGACATTTTGCGAAGCAATTTGGCTGCTTTAATTCTTGCTTTAATTCTAACATTATTATTATTATTATTATTATTATTATTATTATTGATCATAATGACCAATATTATTGTCAATACCATCATTATTTATTAATCATAATGGTCCTGTTTGTAGGGCATAATGGTAACGTAGGCTGCATCGAGTTCCATCCAAATGCCACAGTGAGCTTAGAGCCAAATCTGTGCTGTATGGCATCTAGTGGCCATGACGGCACTGTGAAGCTCTGGAATCTTGAAAGGTGAGAAGGACTTGTTTGGCCTTAAGAAAATAGTTTTTCATTAGTTGAAAACGTCAACAGGTTACTTCTTCAGTTTTGTCATCCAGACATTTCTTTATGAAAATATCTGAAGCCCTTGTGCATGGATTAGCTCGAAGAACTTTTTCCATAATTCTAAGTTTGCAGACGCACATGTGGTTGTAGTTGAAGGCAGATGGATTGTAAACATTACACATGTTTAGAGTTTCCCTTTACTGTGTTCACTCTTGACTGGAGGGGAAAGCTAAACCCAACACTTATACCTCATTTAAGGCTTTGGAGGACTGGAAAGGACAAAGTTTAAAGTGATGACATAATGTGTGTTTGGAATCTGTGAGTTTGAAGTCAGTGATTTTGTTGAAGTGCCCTGTTATTACTTAAAGGCACAGAGATGGAGTTGACATCTTAAACTAGCTTATAAACTTTTTCTTCAAATTAAATTAATTCTTTCGTAGATTGTAAGATCAAATTTCTATGTGTGAATGACATTTTATGTAGGAGATTAGTGCTCTCTTTTTTATTCTTTGAAAATTGGCATTGATTTTGAAGAAAAGAATATGTTGTCCTCCCAATTTCTTGTAATTTTCAATAATTTATCACGAGCACAGAAAACCGCATGGTTTCAATCCAATCCAAATTTAATCCTTCCCATACCATGCCTATATACATTACATAAATAAATATTCCCTATAATTGTGAAGCAGCCAGTACTGAGCACTATATAAAAAAAAATGTACTTTTCTGGTGTCTTTTTAATAGCTGAATGGGTGTTAAAAAAAGAAAACATGTATATGTAAAACATTTAAGTTTTGAAGTTAATGTATATAATTTATTTTTGTCTTTGTTGTTTGAAAGTGGCATTTTCGTAGTTGCTGCTGCTGGTTTAGATAAAATACTAAAACATTCCATCTACCGAAGAGAAGCATTTTTGACAAAAAGAAACATGATAGATCATTAAAAAATATAAAGAATAAGAAAAGAATTCCGGAGCATGCCCTGGATAACAGAAACCGGTATGTGGAGATCAGAATTCATTATCATTATTGAGCAATATCAACAACCAACAGCAATAAGAAACAAAGGTAATAAAAAAAGATGTACCTTTGCAAAATTCATATGGGTTTTTACTGTACATGTACATTTATGAGTTTTACAATTTTTTTTTTGATTATATGGAGATCATGAACACAAACTCCCAGCTGTTTAGTCAAGAGGTGCTAGATCTACCCTCAACTCCCACAATCTCAGGGAAAATACATTCACCAATATCAAAATTGGCGTCCTCTTCTCCTCACATTCACTTTGCATTCAATGACAAAGGTCAGATAGATCTAGATCTTATAGCAATGATTCTAGATCTACTATCTTTGCACTTGATCTGAGGTTCTGTACTCTGATAGATCCAGACTTGATTACACTGAAAACTTGTTACAACTAACTTATAACTTTATTGAGCTCTGACCTGATTTCATTCAAATAAAACATGCAATACAAGTTGGAACTTTTCAACCACCGTCTTTGCATTCAGCCCAATTTTACTGCAGAGGAACACTACCTGTTTTCCTCATTACTGAAAGTTTTAAATATACACATATGGGATCAAGTACATTCTACATTTATAGAAAATATATGGATGGTATTAAATGCCAGTCGGGGGCCGCGGATAATAATGGAAAGGTTACGGCACTGATACCATTTATGAATTATTTTTTTATCAATTTTCTGTCCTGGTCCTGCCCATACATAGAACTACAACAATATGTAAAGTGTTTACAAATTTCTTTGTTTTTTTTTTCCGACACATCAAAAAAGAAGTTGATGAGACCATCACTGAATAAAAATTGGTCACAATTGGGAGCAAATGTGATTGAAACGTATTGATAGATAGATATTGCCTACTTACGACCTTCTTATTGAAACCTTTTCAACACCAATATGAAGTGTAAATTTTTACATAATTTTCAAACTTTTTTTGCATTTTTTTATATTTAAATTTTCATTTTTCCTGAGAGTTATAATTATCTAAATACTGCAGCATACTAAAAATCAATATGAACTAACAACTCTGGCTTTTTACTTTTGAATCATAACAGTGAGGAGCCTCTAGCAGATATTGAGGGCCATGCACCATACAGAGTGTCACGACTCAAATATCATCCTTCGGGAAGATTTCTCGCAACCTGTTGGTAAGGCACTCTTGTAAACCTACAATAAATATCAGATAATCTAACAGAACTAGAAAAATTAAAGTGAATCAGATCTGAGATAGCAAACTAAGCATCACAGGTCATGCTCTTTTATAGCAAGGTTGCTAGATCTCAATTTTTCTTCTTTTTAGATAAAGCATGCAAGATCAAGAATTTTTTTTTTATAATTTAGGTTAAGTTTGAAAAATTTAGGGTCTATAATTTCCATCTTATTTTAATTTGTAAAGCTAGTCTAAGCCCAATTTCCCATAACAAGTCAATAACTTGTTGTCAAGACTAGAGAAAAAGTAGAAATGCCATAGAGTATTGGTTGGTTGATTGTCAGATATAATTAGATAGAATTAATTTATAAGTCTATCAAACCATAAGAATTGCCTTAAAATTTTATGCAAAAAGCCATTAGAAGGGTGATGCTATATTCTCGAGCACCTGAGCAATAAGTACTTTCTAATATATTTGAATATGAAAGACCCACTTGATTGCTTTTCTCTTTGCCTGGCATCTATTTGAAATGAACAAAATCTTGTCACAGCTACACCGGGAGAACAAAGGGAAAGAGGTGTCTCTATCACTCAGAATCTCATCACAGTCCTCAAAATAGGATGAATTTGTAGTCATGGTTACCTCTTATACATAATTTGCTTTTGCAGTATCATGTCAAGTAAAATTTCAGATGATCTGACATTTCCTGGAATGCTTTTATGCCTTTTTTTGTTTTAATTTTTAAAAATGTTTTTCCCTCCCTAGTTATGACCACTCATGGCGCTTGTGGGACCTTGAGGCTCAAGAGGAGGTGTTGCATCAAGAGGGTCACAGTGGTCCAGTGTATGATGTGGCATTCCAGACGGATGGGGCAGTCAGCATCACAGGGTAGGGGCAGGAGGGAATGAGGTTGGAAAGAGGAATGCTAAGTAGGGTGGAGGAAATGCAGCAGGAATGATAAGGAGAAGGAAGAGTTGTAGAAACAGAGGGGAAAGGGGGGAAAGAGAGAAAGAAAAGAGAATCAGATAGTCCAGGGATGGAATTTACTACCTTGAGTAAATCTGATCGATGTGCACACAGTTTTAGACAATTAAATCCACACAAAGTGCATTAGTCATGCAAACCCGCCCCAAACCATAATAATATCACTGCAAAAAAATCTTGGTAAGGGCAGCTCTGATCAAGGGACTTATCAACACAACAGTAGTGTTCCTCATTTACAACCCTTCAGATTCCAGAAAATTAATTTGAGCAAGAGTTCCTGATATTAGTCTGAATTTTACCCACACCATTTTGTTTAGTCAAATTTGATATTGAAAAATCTGTTATTGATGCGCATGTTTCACCATATCTTCCTATAAAACACATCAAGAACACAGAAACAAGAGAATTCCTCCCAGTGTAAGGCTGAAACAGAATATTTGTCTGAAAAACATTTTGAAACACTTATAAATTTAGATTAGATTATATCCCCAGCATCTGCTGCATGTAGTTTGCAGACCAACTTGAAAAGAGGTGATAGTTACTGCAACCATCTGTAATATAAAGTTCATTTGCATTGGATGATTTGTTTTTTTATTTTTATCAAAACCAAATAAATGTTGGAAATTCAATTTAATAAGAGGCATTTGCGAAAAGTAATTCTGTTAAAAAAAATTTTGTTGTTAAAGAGCTTATAAGTTTATCTTATATAGTTATAATTCTGATAATTCCATGTAACTAGTATTAGTGAGAAGAGAAGAAAAATGTGTTGTTTTAAATATATATTGACACCTTTAAATGTGATATGGGTGATATGTAACTTTCTTCGACCAGACCTTTTGTTGGTCACTATTTCAGTTTTCTAAAATAAAAATTCATTGATTTTATATGTAAACCTTTTAGAATCGTGAGCAATAAAAGATATAAAAAAGAAAGCAATAAAAATACATTTTATCACCAATCATACTGTGTACTAGTGTTCGCTCTATATGCTTCTTCTAATTCTATGTGATTCTCATTTAGATCACTATCTGCATTAGAACCAACATAAATCAAAATAATCTAGGGCTAGATGTAGAGTTCAACTATTTCACTAGATTTAGATCTAGCTATTCCTACAAACTCTTGGTTATTTTCCCTTGGGGAAAAAAAGAAAAAGTCAAGAACTCCTCTGCAGCATAAATCACATTCTTTTCAAACCAGTGCCTCTTTATTCTGGCACAGTAAGCATTAGAATGTAAAAGGGCAGAGGCAGACAAAAGTACATATGCTATCAAATCATGTAAGCAGGTATTGTGGTAAGTTCCTGGTGAAACTAGTTTTTCTGTCTCCAGTGGTCTCGATGCATATGGGCGTGTGTGGGACTTGAGGTCTGGACGCTGCGTCATGTTCTTAGAAGGTCATCTCAAGTCTGTACTGGCGGTTGACTTCAGTGGAGATGGGTAAGTTTTTGCCTCCACCCTATCTCTCTCTTTCAATCTTTATCTCTTTTCGCTCCCTTTTTAAATCAATGTTGGAACAATCAAAATTTTCCTCCATATTTTTGCGGTGATTCTTTCAATACATATGAGTTGTTTTAAACGATTGTGGTCTTGTAAAGTGCTATGAGCCTTTACTTTTTTTTAATCATCATCAACTCCTGTTCACTCTTACTGTAAAGGGGTGCAAATTTTTTTCTTTTTCTTTCCTTCTCTCCAATTTCATTTCTCTATCTATAAATGTCTAGCCTCCAATCGCTTTTTTATATTCCAGCTCATTCTGTCTGTCTGCCTCTCTCTCTATCTCTATCCCTGTCTGACTCTGTCTCTATTTGTCTGTCTGTCTTTCGGTTTTGCTCTCTTTCTTTCTCTCTCTCCCTCTCTCTCTCTCTCTGTATTATAACAATATTCACCAATATATCTTATCTCATTTCCTCATTTGATGTCTTGTTTGTCTATTAGATATCACGTAGCAACAGGAAGTGAAGACAATTGTGCTAAGATCTGGGATCTGCGCCAGAGAAAGTGTGTTTACACTGTTCCGGCTCACACCAACACTGTCTCAAAGATAAAGTTTCAGCGTAAGGAAAATGTTGTTAAAGCTCTTTTATCTTTATCTCTAGCTCATAATTGCATTCATAGGTTCCTATGTCTTTTGCAAAATTTTAATATTAAGATAATGTTACTTATTTTGACCTCTTGAAATGAAAACTCAAATTAGTTTCAGGGGCAAAAATAACTTAATTGAAGTGAAAAGTACTGAAAGTAAACTTCTATTGGAGAGATACAGTAAGAAAAAGTTTAGGAGCATAATCTTACAGATATAGGAGTTTCAAAAACAGATTTGGGGTAAATCTTTATTGGACCAGAGAAATTCCGAAACGCAAGGCATGATGTTACTTTTTCCTATGTCACACTTAAATACATAGCAACTGGTTTGACTCTATCCTAGGCAGCATAGAATTTATAACTGATGAGAAATCATGGCAAGTGGAGTTACTTTAGGACTTTCAGATTCTTTGAAGGTGTCATGTAGGGGGAAAAGTTCTTGCAGTCATAAAGAAGTAGAAACGGCTATAATGTGAAAAAAAAAAGAATCTTCCAGCATCATATCTAAGAACTTAATTTTAAGATTATTAATTTAAACCTTAATTCTAGTTTAGATTCTTTATTTTATGAACTTGAGAATGTGCGTATCAGAAGATGGACCTACATTTAAAATCAAGATAATCATTTGTATAGCTATGATTATGTTTTGATATAAATTCTAGAAACATATCAACACATTATATCTAGATCTAGAAAATGGGATGATCATTTACAAAATATCTGGCGAATAAAAAGAATCTGGAACATTAGTCTAGGAGTGGAAGTGAAACTTTGAAAACAACAGAAATCATCTTGATAACTGAAATCCTTGTCTTAACTTGATTATATAGTATCAATTCTATGGATGAAATCTTACCTAAATCTCCATCAGCATCCACTTCAGTTCTAAAATGTACCGTGCTCTCTATGGTTATATAATCAAAGTTGTATAGCTATCCCAACAAACTTAAAATGATTAATCAAAAAGACAAAATCAAATTAGCAGAAGATCTGCATTATCAAATAAATCATTTATGAAATTCAAATGTTAGTCACCTTTTCAAAAAGTATAACATTTTCAATAAAATATCTGAAGAGCAAAGGATACAAGGCATTGAGACCAAAGTTACTTTTCACACACTTATTCATCTTTGTTGTTCAGTGGGGCAAAAGTTTTGATAATTTATTACCTTTTCTCACTCAATCAACAAATTTTGAACATGAACTCTACTTGTGTAATTAATATAGCTCTGTTTCAGCTGCTTAATTTATTACATGTTTAACACAGAAGTAAGGTTCATAAATTGTGCAGCATGCCCGTGAAATGAGACTTTTGCTGCAGAGAATTTTCCCAAGGAAAACTTTAAATTTCCGCATTCTGTACTGCTCTAATTCTAACTTTTATATTGCTTCAGAATTAAAGAACTTTAAATACAGTGGATTTCAAGCCTGCTTGAGGAAAATGGCATTTAACCAAGTAGTCGTCGGTTTGTGGTGTGGCCACACAATTTCTTGCATAAGGATTATCCTGAGATTTGGAAGACTATGGCAGAAAATACATCATATATATTCTTTTAACTTTTGTTTTTCAGCTGTGCATGGAAATTACTTGGTCACAGCATCATTTGACAGCACTGCTAAAGTAAGTTATTTAATAGAACTTTTTAGTAATTATGCTCCACTCCTTACATGAACCTTTCGCTGAGGCACAACTCAAACTGCTTAAATTATTTATGTTATGGAAATAAAAACAAGTAGCCAACTCTTGTCTTTCTGTCTGTCTCTCCCTTCTTTCATATGTCTCTTTTTCTTCACCTCATCAAGTCTTCAGTCATGAACTGTAACCTGTCATCATTACTGTGTTGATATCTCTGAAGAAATTGGATTTCAAGATCATGTAGCTATTGCACAACTTTCTCCTCAGATCTGGGCTCACCCAACATGGGCACCATTGAAAACACTGGCTGGTCATGAGAGCCGTGTGCTGGGCCTTGACATCTCTCCTGACCTGAAACATATGGCCACCAGCTCATATGATCGTACCTTCAAACTCTGGGTCTCTGAGAACGAAGGGGGTCTTTGATTCTCATTGGAGCTAACAGTTAAGAAGTTGATGGCAGCTAGATGCAAATAGGAGGCTGATATTCAGAGATGAGAGACAGAATTAGAGATAGTTTAGAGACAAACATGTGTAAGTACAAGAAGGGAATGAGAGTACGGTTGTTAAGCTGCGGCCCTTTAGTTCGCCAGTCACCTGCCAGCCGCTCCCAGATTAGGTCATGAGGTCAACTGCTGTGTGGAACAGGGATTCCTGATTTTTAATATTTAAACATGCATTTAATCCCATTGCCTGCGTCATTGTTAACAAAAAGCATATAGTATGAAGGTACCATACTCATTCAGCATTAAAAAAAGTTATGGGAGTTTCATTTATTTCTTGAATTGAAAGAAATGTAGAGGGTTTTTAATGCCCAAGAATTTGATAGCAGTGCTACTTAATTACAGTTTTTAATAATGCCAAATGAAGCTTTTGAAACAATTTTTTAAGGTGCAATTTTGCCGGAGAATGTGTTGAATAATATAAATACCAAACGGCAATAGCGTTGAGTTCATAGCTCTATAGCTATGTGGATTTAAGTTTCTGATCACAACCTTTTTGCAGAGCTAGCCAGTTAGCATTCTTTCCTCTTTGTCTCCTAAGCTTACTGTTACCTGAGTGGTGTTGCAGTTCTAGTACCAGCTCTCAGAGGAATTTAGAAAGTAGAAAAACACATAACAAATATGTCTAGCTACTTTATAAAAAAATAAAGACATTTATTATAAATTTGAACTACAGTTTAGTCAGATGTATAATACTAGATCTTGGGTTACTATGATTTACAGTGATGAGTCAAAAATTTAAAATTATTACGATATCAGGCGGCCTCATTAATTTTGTTAGTTTAAGAAAGCAAATAGTTTTTACAATGGTAGATTTAGCAGACTTTGTGAAATACATGTATATAAATTCCTGACGAAGAAAGTTATGTCTCCTAAGTTGTGACAATATACAACCTGTTCGTTTTTCATTGCTATATTTAAAAAAAAATCTTTTAAAATTACACAAAGCCCCACTGTGGTCAAAAGTTTCTCCGAGCATGTATCGCCTTATAAAATAAAATGGGTTTAGAGTAAAATATTGTTCCGTTATGGAAATATTAATTTTGAAATAAGAGCATTGTCATAATTATATGAACTAGAGCATTTTTTTATACATTCTTTACAATAAAAAAACCAAACTTATTTATATGGTAAAAGTTATTGAGTTGTATTGGTGAAAACTTGGGCTTTAAAATCAATCCAAGCACAAAAACTTTTGATAAAGCAGTAGCACAGATATTGCATTACAAAATCTTGTGAAAATTGTGAATTTTGAGAATCACAAGCACACTTGCCACAGCTATGCTGGCACCACAGAGTTCCATGTCATGGAAAGAATAAGTTGAGCTATACACACAGAGGGAGATGATATATAAAATGGTGTAGAAGAGGATCAATTATAGGTCATCTGTTACTCTATGCATCACCTTGCCTATTCAAGAAAATTTATGATAACTCACAACTGTTCTTGTCTAACCAATAGGCAGCTGAAGATGTTTGACTTTTGTGCTGTCCTGAATATACTTCAAAAGTATAACTAAGTGATCTTGTGTGGGCAAAATGGAGCAAAGATTAAGAAAACACTCATGTTTCTTACTTTTTTATCTCACATTCATTTATCTCCTTTTTCATAAGATATTGTTGAAATATTTGCATGATAAATAAAGAATTTTCACTGCCACTGAAAACTTTTTGTTTTGTTTAAAAAAAAATTTTTTTTTTAATCTGTACCAATTATTGTGACTGTATCTTGAAATATAACGCCTGAGCCAAAAGAAGGAAGTAATTCCCGTTTTCATCAACACTCTTGTCAAATACTGACAATATTTTTTAGAAAACCGGTTCTTTATTCTTGCAGAACTTAATAATTCCAACAAAACTTTATTTTTTATTTTTATCCTTCCTCCCACCCGCTCTCTTTTATTTTTTTCTCCTTCTGTCTCTCAATACCTATTTCTCTCTTCCCTTATCTACCTCTCTAGCATTGTTTATCTATTCATCCCTTCTCTCCCCCCTCTCTCTCTTTATTTTCTCATGTCAACTCCTCTTTTCCACTTGCTCTTCTGATCTCTATAGTTCTGATTTTTTCCTCTCCCATTCCCTTTCTCTTTCTCTTCCCACAGAAGCTGAACAACATCCTAGGTTATACATGTATAGATAACGTTCTAGAAAAGGGTTCTGTCCCTCCCCACAGGTTTGCACGTCTTCTGACATTTATCATGTCTTTGCTTCAACTGAAAGGGAGAGAAGCAGAGGTTCTGGTAATTTCAGGAACATTATGCAGTTGCAGAAACAATGTTGAGTCAAATCCAGGCTTAAAGGTTGAGTTGAGTCGAAGGTGTCAAACTGCCATCGGCAGTTTAAGGAAATGAATATCTTGATGGTGTAAGTGACTTTGAAATATAGGACGACCTATCCTAATCATTATTTAAGATGAGCTAATGAGACAGATAAAATTCGTGTGGTTAGATCAAAAGGTCGTCAGTACATGTATATATAAAGATAGGGAGGAACACGGATAGATTATCTGTCCCGTTTTACCTTCTTCGTACTAATCTATAATCTCCCCATCTCCCCCTCCCCCTTTTTTACACACACACACACACACCCTCCTCTTTTCCTTTTGCTTTTTTCTCCTTTCCACGTGTTTTCAGAAGTCCTGAGTCCTGTATCATTGTTCATGAGCGCGGTCATTCCTCCACGTCAGTTTAGTTTCCGATATAAAAACCTTTCAGGCAGCCATGGCTTATCAAAGTGTCCTTAGATCTTAGCGACCAGTAATTGACGTGTCTGGTTTTTATGAATGAAGCAGACACGCTGTCTTCGGTCCTTATTTATTTATTTATTTTTTTTTGTGTGTTGATTTTCGTTTTTTTTACCCATTAGGTGAAGGCCATTTCTCTGATAACTTCAAACCTTCCATATTCCTGTTTATAATGAGCGATCTAAATCATTCCAAATGGAAAACAACGATGTACATGCATGTTAAAAATAACAAGTTATGTTTCTTTTTATCTGATGCCAAAAACAGTTGTCTTATATTGTATAAAACTGCATTAGTTAAGAGTTCCGCGAAGGTTGAGGGTATTTTGAGTTTTCTTTCCATTGTCAACGCTTTTGTTTTTAAAATTTCTATTTTTCTACATTATCGAACTTAACAACCCGCTGTTTTACAGGCAGGCTAGAGTTGATAAGGCGAGGCTTAAACCTCATCCACCTGTGACGCCAAGATTTGATCTTTCAAAGCGAGTCTCTGCACATATCTGGTCGTTAGCGTTGCAATACAGGCACTGGTGATTGTGATGATAATACGTAATGATGATGGAAGTAGTGAGAGAGACAAAAATTATGGTTATGATGATATTGATGATGGTTTTGGTGACGTTAGAGAGATGATGGGGAAGAAAAGACTAAGCGGATACTGATGGTTCGGCTCTTCGCTGCCCGACGGGGTCTCAATTTTGTAATCTACGGGAAAGCTAATCTCTTCAGTTCTGCACTGCTCGACGGGGGCTTAATTTTGCCATCTAGGAAAAGGCTAATCTGTCCAGGTCTGCTCTGCTCACGGTGGCTTAAGACCGAGCTCCAAACCATCAGTATTGGATCTCACCTCCTCATTTCCACTCTTTTGGACGCGGGTTACAGTTTGGTATGAAAACAGGCCTGATAATCACTCTGTTGCGGACGGGTTAGATCAAGCAATAAACAAATCAGAGGCGAATCTGTAGGTGAGTTTAGGGCCTGATCTAATAATTTCCGCTTTGCCTGACGGTGGTTTATGTTTGATACGAAAAAAGGTCTGAGGTCACCATGTTATGGACAGGTTGTCAAACAAAACCAATTAAACTCGATCTGAATTAGTCTGACGTCGCTATATTGATCATCAAAGATAAATTTACAGTCTGTTAATTTCTCTTCACTTCCAAGGTCAACAGCTTAAAAATGTTTGAAATGACCATATTTTCTCTAGAGATCTAAGATCTGCAGAAATATTAAAACTTGTAAAAAAAACAACATTTGTCCAGTTAAAAAAATGTTGTATACCGAACTTTATTATTCCCTCCTGTCATTCATCGAACCAGCTTGCAAAATATACTTTTCAAAAGTTTGATTTTATCCTAATGTTTAGATGGCAGTCAGCTTAATTTTTATAACTCTAAGATTCGGAATAATTTGATTTTTTTCGCACATGAAACAAAATTAAAATAATGTGTGTGTGTGTGTGTGTGCGCTCATGAATCTCGACACACATTTCCATTGTGATCGTATGCGCTTACGGCATTTATAGCATCTAACGTTTTATACGTTACACTGATGAATTTAATCACTCCTATTCCATGTAAATATGTTTCATAAGTTGATTTTTTAAAAAATGTATGCTGTTAAAATTCCCAAGAAAATAAGGGGACATAAGCGTAATCCAATCGCCGAACTGGCATCAAGTTTTAAATAATTTAAGTTACGCATAGGTTGTAATAGTTTGAAACAAGAATAGTCATTTGAAAAAGCATTTAATCCAAGACTCAGCTGTGTGTTTTTTTATTTTAATCATTGATTCAAGGCGCGACGTTCTCGTTAGACGAGTTGTTTTTATTCTTCAGCGTTGATCCGCCTGATGGCGGCTGGCTAGCATTATTCTAATTTTTATATACTTTGTATTCAACGCCAGTCCAGACATCCATATTGTCGTGACGGCTTTTCTGCCTATGTTTAGTCCTGTGTACATGTGTTATAATTTTGACGTGCGGGTCTCACTTTATCTGCACTACTCTGCTTGAATTTGTCTAAAAATCGTAATACTATTCAGGCGTTGACAACAAAATTAATTTATTAAAATACTAATAAGACTACTAGATTGAAAATTCAATCATTTTACATTTTTTTATGACCTGTAGATCAGTTGGGACATCTTGATCTCTGATGTTATGTTTCATAGTTTTCTTTCTAACGGAAATAATGTACTCAAAACACATGACTTCGGAAGATGTCCGTCGTTTTTGCTGCTGTTATTGGAGTG
The DNA here is from genome assembly GCA_033675545.1 of Elysia crispata. Classification (NCBI taxonomy): domain Eukaryota; kingdom Metazoa; phylum Mollusca; class Gastropoda; family Plakobranchidae; genus Elysia; species Elysia crispata. The sequence goes on from JAWDGP010007367.1 coordinate 204,332, forward strand.
GTGGTGCTGTTGCAGTTGCTGCTGTTGTTGCTGTTGTTGTTAATGTTATTGTATTTGCTGTTTCCTGGTACTCTTGTTGCTATTGCTATTGCTGATGTTGGTGTTATAGTGATGATGATTGTGATCTTCATTATTATTATTATTATTATTATTATTATTATTATTATTATTATTATTATTATTATTATTATTCTCCTCCTCCTCCTTCTTCTTCTTCTTCTCCTCTTCCTCCTCCTCCTCCTCCTCCTCCTTCTTCTTCTTCTTCTTCTTCTTCTTCTTCTTCTTCTTCTTCTTCTTCTTCTTCTTCTTCTTCTTCTTCTTCTCCTTCTTCTCCTCCTCCTCCTCCTCCTCTTCTTCTTCTTCTTTTTCTTGTTCTTCTTCTTCTTCTTCTTCTTCTTCTTCTTCTTCTTCTTCTTCTTCTTCTTCTTCTTCTTCTTCTTCTTCTTCTTCTTCTTCTTCTTCTTCTTCTTCTTCTTCTTCTTCTTCTTCTTCTTCTTCTTCTTCTTCTTCTTCTTCTTCTCCATCTACTTTGTATTACCATTATAATAAAATCATAATTAATTTTGCACACATTTGTGTTACTTATTGCAATAAAAGAAGCATTTCAAAGGTTCCTAAGTAAAATTGTATTGTGACATATGCAATAATACATGTTAGTCACCTCGCTTAGTCTTCTATGAAAGGTTATAAGAAATAAGCTTAGAGAGAGAATGATGTGAATAAAATGGTTCATGGCTACAGATGAACAAAGAAATGAGAAACATCGTGATATCTTTGAAATACACAAAAATTCCAGTTTCTGATCAGTTCTGGCTAAGCTAAGAGGGGTTGAGTATACACATTTTGTTTTATTTTATGTCTTATACGAAATCGAATTTTTTTTTACGGTTATGATTTTTTTAATAAAAAGGCGATTATTTGCTTTTTCAGACTACAAAGAGAGAATGTATTGTAAAAGTGTGAAAGAAAACAGAGTTTTGACTTTCAAAAGTAAGTTATGTCAGCAAAAGATAGCGCTACATAAGAAGACTTACATACCTCAGATAAGAGGAAAAGAAGAGTACTGACCAGATGTGATAGAAAAAGTGGGAAATCATTGCATGAGATGCTGGACTTAGTTATTGTGCGAAATGCTTGTTTTAGTGCTTGGTTAGAATTGTAAATCCAAGGTTATATTTTAAAAATCTTCTTTTTTAACTCCCAATACAGACAAAGCTAAATTGAAGCCTTTTAAATTTTAATTTATTGCAAAATTGAATAATTATGAAAAATTTTAAAATTTACATGTATTATAGATCTATCTATTTATCTATGTACCTATCTATAAAACTATTAATATATAGCAGATATTAGATGAGCAAAAAAAATCGACCCTATTTCTGAAATTAAACTGTAATTAGAGTAGAAATACTTCCAACTCATTTATTACACTTTCCTTAGAAATTCTCCAAACTTGGTTGTTATTGCAATATTCATCATGGTATTCTATTCTCATTGTTATAACAGCGATAACAGAGCTCAGTAGTACTAGTGACGGCCAGTCTGTCGTAGCGCTAGTCGCACTCTGTCCTAGTCGTAGGAGTAATACAAGTAGACTTATCTGTAGTCACAAACTGATCCTCGTTTGTTGGTTGAGATATCGGAAACGGTTATCTGGTTCCAGGAAATATTCTATTTCCCAACAGGCATGTCAAATAACTGAACCATGAAACGTAAAAGAATATGTATCTGCTAGAGATGGCAGTTCTCTCGATATAAGATACATTATTTCTTCTTTGTTAAAATTATAGTCTGTTGTGAGTCAGGCTCTTTTGACGCCTTCCCGGGCTGGTAAAAAGAAATCTTTGCTCCCCGACAAGTGAGTGTGCCAGTGTTGATGTCACAAATTGTGCCTATTTGTCAAGGAGAACGAAAGTGTACGAAATCTCACAGAAAAGTCTTTGTTCTTAAGAGAGACAAACTGTGCTCGTTCTAAGTCTCGATTCCCAGCTTCTCTAGAAATCGAGTGTGAAGACGTTAAAAAAGTTTCCTTGCTACTAAAAGAGATGAGCGTGCTAAACTAAAACAAAAAAAAAAAAAAAACAAAAAAAAAAAAACCCACTTTGCTTGATTCCGTAAAGAGTTGAAATACATTCCCTGCTACTCAGTAGCTAAGGATAGGCTACATGTTTAAAACAACCCCCTGCCTCTCTCTCCCTCTGGTAGAAAATTCCCAGGAACTACTCCTGGATCATCAGGTGTATACTTCAGGGTTGGTCATTAATATTATGTTTTATTTTATTTCTATGCCAAGTTTACTATCAAATTTCTCGTTTTTTTTTTCTTAAATTCTGTATCATTGAACTTAATTTTTGGACGGTATCGTTTTTGTTACCTAGCGGGTTGATTTGTTGTAGCCAATTTAATCTGTCCCTCTTTCATATGAGATTAATTTTTTGACAATCCTCATTTCTGGGGTGGCTTTAGGTTTCACATTTTGACATCTTTGTAGATCATTCATACTAAGCTCCGTACACAGTACAGCTTTGCATTATACTTGGGCATCCTGAACCATGCAAGAGATTTTTCCTTTCATTAATTTTTCACCTGACTATAACAATTTTCAATAATAAAAAAAAAGAAATCATTTGTCTACGAATATGTATAGGGCTTGATCTTTGCGATCACAGCGTTAGAGATATGTGTAAGTGTCTCTTATAGCGATGGATTTGAATTTTATATCAAGTAAGTAAAGCAATCAACATGTTTGCAATTAAGGACACTTATCAAAGTTTTGGTTGGAGACACAGAGAAACAAAATTTTAAGACAAGAAACAGCTGTTGGTAACCTTGCAGTGTTCAGAGAACTTTATCTCAGCCGTCAGAAGTAGGACATTTTGTATTTAAAATACAATCTTTTTGTGCCCTTCTAGAAAAGACAATAGTGCCCACAGTATTAAAAAAAAAGTAATTCATATTTTTAACCTAAGGCAGCGACTATAATAAGCATGGGCAGTAAAAGTAAAAAAATAAAAACAAAACTTAGTCATAGCTGAGCACGAAATAATGGAAAGAACAGGCCACAGATAAACCCCCAGTGTCTCGTTGCCAGCAGCGGATGTCACGCCGAGTGCGCATGCTGCATGCTGCGTGCTGCATGCTACGTGCTGCTTTCCGTCAGGCTAAGTGAATGGAAACAGGGATCAACGAGAACTTTTTGCGGGAGAGGAATCAATATATATTCCTAAACTCGCACTTCAAATCGAAAACAGCAAGTCATTTCAGTGCGTGAAAAAATCAAACAAATTTATCTGATTCGCTTTAAAAATTGCACTAGTTTCTCTTCAGGCGTTATTAGCGAGACACCTGATTTTAGGGGCCGCGTTCTCTCATTTTACAGACAAAAGATAAATCATATAACTATGAAAAAGAAATAAATGTAGGTTCACTGGAAGTCTGACGGCTCACAATTTCAGGCTGTCTTAGATCTCGAACCTTCCTCTCTTATAGGCTTTATGGAAAAAAAAAATTATGATTGGCGAAAAATGGTCGTACTATTATCATTACTAGCAATGTGAACATGAAGTGGTGGCTCTGTCAAAGACAATAAAAAACAAAATGCTGTCACTGGTGAATCTTTTTGATTTAAAACTGTAAGGCACATAAAAAGCACACGTCATTAACTTAAAATATATCGTATGGAAGCTGTACATAACAATGGCGAAAGTTAAAGCATGAAATGATTGATATTCTGTCAACATTTTGGCACCAGCAAAATGATAATAATTTTTCATGATAAAAAAATTATTTCTAATTACAAAACCCTCCATAAAACATCATCAAATTGTAAGAAAAAAATATGGCTCCAGGCATTCTTTAAAAAATCTTAGGAAAAGCAGCAAGCTTTCGATAGTGTTGACTTGACATTCACAATGAAAAATTTCACAGTACAATATTTCATGTCAGAAAAAACACATAAAGAGGCAGTTTGATTCTAAAGTAAACGTTATGGAAAGCTAAGACGTCTTCAAGATAGAAAGGAGTTGGTAGTGCAAACGATTATATTTCAGTAGACTTGAATGGAGAAATTGGAAAAATTTAACTGTTGCCAAACAAAAAATTAGTACATGTAAAAATAAAACAAATTAAATTTTATGCAGTTCCGACAGAATCTTATAGCCTTACTTTTGATCGGTCTAAAAATAATTACCATACAATTGAATAATTTAGATATACAGCGAATATTATTTAGCCACCACAACTAAAACAAAGTTTGTTAAAAAAAATTGGAGAACTAAACTCATACAATTATGTTCATAAAATGTTAAAAGTATAATTATTTCTGGAGTTGTGTTAAACAGTAGAATCCTATTAAAGTGTTTATTTGGACAGTGGGTTATCACAGTCCCTTATAAAGGTTAGACGTGTTTACCATTTTTTGTTTGATGTTACTTAGAAAGGGAAAGCAGAAACGGAAATATAGATGATAAATGTCGTTTGGTATTGTATATGGCGACTGAACTGATCGTATGAGCGTGCCCGGACTGTGATCTGGTAGGTCGAGTCGTCCTGCAGTGCAGCCAGTGTGTAGACAATCCCCTTGCCACCCTCTGGGCGAAGGTAAAACTCCAGCTTTGGGTCGTTCTGCAGTATGGTGAATACAGTCTAGGAAAGAGGCGTACAAATGAAAATAGAACCAACCATTGCTGTCTTAAGACCTTTATCTGGGCAAAAAATGAGTCTAGAGGGTGATTAGTACTGAGGCAATCTAGATATGTTGTTCTCCACACAATGACGAGTCCTCTGGCTAAGATAACCAACTTACAGGCTCGTTTCTTGTAGTTATAGAAAATCGATTAAAATTTATCACAGATCAATGAAACAATATCTTATCTATCTAGATCTAGGACTGAAAACAAGCGCAATATGTAACTCACGTCGATCTGATCCATAAATCTTACTGGAAGTAACAGCTTTATCAGTCTCAGAGGGACTTTTCTCAGAAATCGAAGAAATCTAGACTAAAATAGGGCATTTTATATACATAACTACCGAAAACTAAACCACACTTACCCCAATTTCAAATACTTTTCTTCCCCAAAAGTTCATACAACACAATATCATATTTACTGAGACCATTATCAACCTTACTAAGGTCATAAATACACGAACATGTGAAATACATAGCGCAAATGTAGTTATAAAGTAAAAGCTCAATTTTTTTATAATTCGACCTGAGGTTTTTGATAAATTGATCATATCGAACAAATAATAAACATTGAGAAAAGGGAACAAGAAAAAGAATAGGAATTTTCATTCGATGAGTGGGCAACAATTCAATTGTGTACATATGTGTACATAAGAGGCTTACTCAGGTTTCTAAACAAACTAATCAAACTTTGGATTCGTTTCATACCTTGAGTACCTGCCTGAAAGAAACTTTCAAATACACTAGAAATTATCGGAGGAAACAGTTTAAAAATCAGAAAAAACCAGTATTGTTATAAGACGACTAAGAAACATCGATTGAAAACGACCTATTTTGTAAGTACCGTAAATAATTTAGAGATGGGCTAAAATTTTCCAGGACGAAGTGACTGAGGACCCTGTGTCATCCGATCTTGTTAATTCAAAATCATGCGAAGCCACAAGCAGCTTACTTGCCTTTCCCTATTATACTTTAAGACTGATTGCTAAAAAGAGGACAATTCTGATGCTAAATCTGGAAACCTTGATTCGAGTTAAGAATTGCTTATTAAGAACGAGTTCATACGATTGAATGATTTTTGCACTTAAAAAAAAAAAATTAAGGCACACTTTTTTATTCCACCACATCTGTCTCTTGGTATTTCATCTTATAATGTCATATCTTACTTATAATACCAACTTCTATATCAAGACTCTTTCCCTTTTCCAATCAATTTACATTCTCTTCCATTTACTTACAAAATCATCTTATCTTTCCCCTATACCATTTATCATGCTTTCTGCATCTTGGTCTATAGTATCTTGTCCTCTAGAAACCAAACATATACTAAATTTTGTCTCAACAGAGTTCTTTAATCTTAGCTCTCCATTCCCTTTTATTTTCTCCTAATCCCGTTTCATCTTATATTTTTCAGTTTATCTTGTCTTTGACAACCTCATGATATTTTATATTATCCTTTTCTTTTTTACCATCAAACCTATTATCTTATCCTTTTCTTTTTGCCCATCAAACCTAATTATCTTAACCTTTTCTTTTTGCCCATCAAACCTAATTATCTTAACCTTTTGTTTTCGCCCATCAACCGTAATTATCTTATCCTTTCATTTGCCCATCAAAACCCATATTATCCTTTTCTTTGCCCATCAAAACTAATTATATAATCTTATTCTTTTTGTCCATCAAACCTAATTATCTTAACCTTTTGTTTTCGCCCATCAACCGTAATTATCTTATCCTTTCATTTGCCCATCAAAACCCATATTATCCTTTTCTTTGTCCATCAAACCTAATTATCATATCTTTTTCTTTACCCATAAATCCTAATTATCTTATCCTTTTCTTTGCCCATCAAACCTAATTATCTTATCCTTTTCTTTTTAAAAATCAAACCTAATTATCTTATCCTTTTCTTTGCCCATCAAACCTAATTATCTTATCCTTTTCTTTTTAAAAATCAAACCGAATTATCTTATCCTTTTCTTTGCCCATCAAACCTAATTATCATATCTTTTTCTTTACCCATAAATCCTGATTATCTTATCCTTTTCTTTGCCCATCAAACCTAATTATCTTATCCTATTCTTTTTGTCCATCAAACGTAATTATCTTATCTTTTTTTTGCCCATCAAACCTAATTATCTCATCTTATTCTCTTTGCCCATCGAACCTAATTATCTTATCCTTTTCCTTGCCCATCAAACCTAATTATTTTACACTTTTCTTTGCCCATCAAACCTAATTATCTTATCTTATTCTTTTTGCCCCATCAAACCTAATTATCTCATCCTTTCTTTTTTCCCATCAAATGTAATTGTCTTATCCTTTTTTTCCCCCCACCAAATCTAATTATCTCATCCTTTTCTTTTTTTCCCATCAAACCTAACTATCTTATCCCTTTCTTTACCCATCAAACCTTATTATCTTATCTTATTCTCTTTACCCATCAAATCTAATTATCGTATCCTTTTCTTTGCCCACCAGGCCTAATTATCTTATCTTATTCTCTTTGCCCCATCAAACCTAATTATCTTACCCTTTTCTTTGCCCAACTAATCTAATTATCTCATCCTTTTCTTTTTGCCCATCAAACCTAATTATCATACCCTTTTCTTTACCCATGAATCCTAATTATCTTATCCTTTTCTTTGCTCATCAAACCTTATTATCTTATCCTATTCTTTTTGTCCATCAAACGTAATTATCTTATCCTTTTCTTTGCCCATCAAACCTAATTATCTTACCTTATTCTCTTTGCCCATCAAACCTAATTATCTTATCCTTTTCTTTGCCCATCAAACCTAATTATCTTATCTTATTCTTTTTGCCCATCGAACCTAATTATCTTATCCTTTTCCTTGCCCATCAAACCTAATTATTTTACACTTTTTTTTGCCCAGCAAATCTAATTATCTCATCCTTTGCTTTTTGCCCCATCAAACCTAATTATCTTACCTTCTTCTTTGTCCATCAAACCTAATTATCTCATCATTTCTTTTTTCCCATCAAACCTAATTATCATACCCTTTTCTTTACCCATGAATCCTAATTATCTTATCCTTTTCTTTGCCCATCAAACCTAATTATCTTATCCTTTTTTTGCCCATCAAACCTAATTATCTTATCCTATTCTTTTTGTCCATCAAACGTAATTATCTTATTCTTTTTTGCCCATCAAACCTAATTATCATATCCTTTTCTTTACCCATGAATCCTAATTATCTTATTCTTTTTTGCCCATCAAACCTAATTATCTTATCCTTTTCTTTGCCCATCAAACCTTATTATCTTATCCTATTCTTTTTGTCCATCAAACGTAATTATCTTATTCTTTTTTGCCCATCAAACCTAATTATCTTATCCTTTTCTTTACCCATGAATCCTAATTATCTTATCCTTTTCTTTGCCCATCAAACCTAATTATCTTATCCTATTCTTTTTGTCCATCAAACGTAATTATCTTATTCTTTTTTGCCCATCAAACCTAATTATCTCATCTTATTCTCTTTGCCCATCAAACCTAATTATCTCATCTTATTCTCTTTGCCCATCGAACCTAATTATCTTATCCTTTTCCTTGCCCATCAAACCTAATTATTTTACACTTTTTTTGCCCAGCAAATCTAATTATCTCATCCTTTGCTTTTTGCCCCATCAAACCTAATTATCTTACCTTCTTCTTTGTCCATCAAACCTAATTATCTCATCATTTCTTTTTTCCCATCAAATGTAACTGTCTTATCCTTTTTTTTGCCCACCAAATCTAATAATCTCATCCTTTTCTTTTTTTTCCATCAAACCTAATTATCTTATCCTTTTCTTTGCCCATCAAACCTTATTATCTTATCTTATTCTTTTTACCCATCAAATCTAATTATCGTATCCTTTTCTTTGCCCACCAGGCTTAATTATCCTATCTTATACTCTTTGCCCCATCAAATCTAATTATCTTATCCTTTTCTTTGCCCATCAAACCTAATTATCTTATCTTATTCTCTATGCCCATCGAACCTAATTATCTTACCCTTTTCTATGCCCATCAACCTAATTATCTCATCCTACCTGTGGCAGAAACTCATCGTGCTGATTGTAGGCAGACAGGCGGATGAGGTCCTGCCTCGCCGGTTGCCCACCTGGTAGCGCTACAGTTCGAAACTCAATAATGTCAGCATACTTAGCACCGGGTGGACATGGGATGTCGGTTGAGACACACTCGAGAACACAGAAACTGGCAAACATACAAGGAGACAGAAAGGAAGAAAAATAAGAAAATAAAATATAAAGTTTTTTCTCGTATTCTGCTACTTCTTGCAATAATCTATATATAATATTGTTAAATAAAGCTATAAAAGCTAGATCATAATTATTGAAACACAACATACAGCTTAAGTTCCAGTATCAATTAAGATGCAAGGGTGACCGAAGATGCTTGAGAAATGTAAAAAAAATATATATAAAACAGTCACCAACTTGAACTCAAGGACAATGAACTAAGTACAGTAGAAACAATTGTATTTGACATTGAAGACCTTTCGCTTTAAAAGCTTCGTCAGTAATTATACCAAAACATAGGAGATACGTATCAGTCATGCGTTCCCTTCAACAATCAAAAGTTCAAGCAGAACTAATATAGATTTTATGATTCTCTTTCTTAGCACAAATTCAACACCAAATGAATGTACACTCTTTCAGACGCAGGACTTACTTACTCATTCAATCACCTCCATCCCCCGCTTTTCTCTCTCGTTACCTTTGTCGAATTTCATGGAAGTGAATATTTTGAACTGTCTCTTTTTCCCTTTCAGGCTTTCACATAAGCTGATCTGACGCAGTTAATTTAAGCATTTGTTGTTTTATTCTATTATTTCTGCGACTACTTTTACCACTAAGTAGGCATTGTTTCGATTGGTTATACTTTCTTTGACTTCGGAGCTGGTTATTTCTTCTTCCATTTTCTTTTCCTCTTCTTCTAGTTTTCTAAAATATGCGTCAGGGATGACACATTCTTCCCCTTCTGGTTCTTCCCTCTTGGTGTATAGTTTCTTGTAAAACTTGTGAAACTCTGCTGTTATTTCGCTTTTGTCAGTTGTTTTGTCTCCGTTTTCTTTTGCTATTTCTATTATTTCTCTCTTTCTATATATTCTGCTCCCTGGCTAAAAAGTGTTTGGTTACTGTCCCCTCTTCTTCTGATGTCATCTTAGTTCTTACGATTGCCCCCCTTTTTTTTTATTTTATCCAGTTTTTCTAATTCGTGTTCTATTTCTTCTTTGATTTGTTGATCTGTCGTAATTTTCAGTGCTCCCTTTACTATCTCTTCTTTTTTCTTTCTTTCTCGTGCTTTTCTTTTGCCCACTTGTATTGCTGTCTCTTTTGTTCTGTTCTTGAAGTTTCTCCACTCTCCCAGAGTATAGTCCAGTTTTTTTCCCATTTCTATTTGTGTGTGGGTTTATTGTTGTCTAATTTCTTCGGTGAAGTCTCGTTCTTTTAGGAGTCTGTTGTGTAGCTTCCAGTAGCACGATCCTTTTCTCCTGGTGTGTTCCCTTTTATCCGTCTGTAATCACTCCTCTGTGGTCTGTTCTACGTACTGGATGTGGAAGTTGCACATTGTGTTGGGATTGTAGAACTTATCTAGTTCTCTTCTTTTGAATCTGTAGTTTCTTGGCTTGAAAGTGTAGACTTCCTTCTGGTCTTGATTTGTGTTTTCCGCCTTTTTGAGGCCTAATATGTTGGTGCTGTTATCTAATTCTATTGATTCTTCATCATTCTGATCCGCTTCTGTATAAAATCCCCTCCCCATATTACTGGTATATTTTCCTTATTCATTCCTTGGATCTTTTCTTGCGTTGCTATACGGTAGTCTGTTTGTTGTTTCGTCCTTTTTTGTGGTGCGTAAGAATTTATTATTAATATCTTTTCCTCTTTCTCATTTACTATGGCCGTAAAGCAGGTGCTTCCTTGGTGGTCTATTTCTTTGCTTTCGATTTTAATTTTGTTGCTGGCTATTATGGTGGCCGTGCCTCCACTGTGTTGGGTCCTGTTGGAGAAATGCCCTTGCTTAAGCCCTAGATCACTTGTCAACTTCTTACACTCATAGGTTGAAGTGAGGTAAGTTTCTTGTAATAATAAAACATCCAAGTCGTTGTTTTTTAATTAACTCCATGATGTGCTTTTCTTTCCTCCGTACCGCCCTTATATTTTTTTAATGCTCAGTAAGAGTGACCTGTACAGTCGCACTGATTGTCACTTTCTTTATTTCTCTCTTTAATTTTTAAAAAGGGTTAAAAACTTTCTTTAGGTAGTTTTGAGAGGGTTAAAAATGTCTTTCTGTTTTCTCTTTTCTTTTCTCCCATGCTTGTAATAGGGTACCCTCTTCTGTCGGCTCGCTGTTTCTGGCCTTTTATCCATATAAAATATCTGTACTCATGTATAATTTTTGTTATCCTCTTTCTTTCTGTTGGCCTTCTTCCTTTTGGTAGAAGGTTGGTAAGTGTGATTTTATTTAATTCGAAGTTTTCACCTGCGTTTCTTTGTAGTTGGTTCTTTACACACTTTTTTATTTTCCTTGTCTTCCTACATAGGGCGAAAATGTGTGTTTCGGAGGATGTTTCTCGGCATAGACTGTATCTCTCGTCTGGTCCGCTTGGCGTGTTGTTGTACATTAATGTAAAGGTTACTTCTTTTATTTTGTTGCTGTTGGTCTGGTCTGCTTGGCGTGTTGTTGTACATTAATGTAAAGGTTACTTCTTTTACTTTGTTGCTGTAGGTCTGGTCTACTTGGCGTGTTGTTGTACATTAATCTAAAGGTTACTTCTTTTACTTTGTTGCCGTTGGTCTGGTCTGCTTGGCGTGTTATTGTACATTAATCTAAAGGTTACTTCTTTTACTTTGTTGCTGTAGGTCTGGTCTACTTGGCGTGTTGTTGTACATTAATCTAAAGATTACTTCTTTTACTTTGTTGCCGTTGGTCTGGTCTGCTTGGCGTGTTATTGTACATTAATCTAAAGGTTACTTCTTTTACTTTGTTGCTGTAGGTCTGGTCTACTTGGCGTGTTGTTGTACATTAATCTAAAGATTACTTCTTTTACTTTGTTGCCGTTGGTCTGGTCTGCTTGGCGTGTTGTTGTACATTAATCTAAAGGTTACTTCTTTTACTTTGTTGCTGTAGGTCTGGTCTACTTGGCGTGTTGTTGTACATTAATCTAAAGATTACTTCTTTTACTTTGTTGCTGTTGGTCTGGTCCGCTTGGCGTGTTGTTGTACATTAATCTAAAGGTTACTTCTTTTACTTTTTTGCTGTAGGTCTGATCCCTAGCGCTGTGAAGGTTTCATCTGTGTAAACTACCGTGTATCTGTATGAGTGTTTCATGGCTGTTACGTTCGTCTTTTCCAATTAATTGACTAGGTTTTTGTACACTTCGTACCCTTTTTGGTAATTCACGTCCGTTTTTTTGATTTTTGGTATGATTTTATTTATTCTGGCCTGAAATTCGATTCTAGGCGGCTTGAAACTATGTGGGATTTTGTTATTTAGAGTTTTGGAGAGTAAGAGCTTTAGTTCGTTTTGATACTCTTCCTACCGCTAAGACGCGAATCACGCCTACACGTGACGCCCGCGCTCTGGTAGGTAGGAAACCATTTGAGTGAAAGAGTTCTACCCGATACCGCGTTCCACGGCACCTAGGGTCGACGGATCGGGCTCGGACGCTCAATTGGTACCGCTGTTTCCACAACCTCTACGTCGGTAGGGCCGATCAACCGGTTTGCCTGTCGCGCCAATGTGGAAAGCGGGGCCTGTCTCCGCTACCCCTACTCTTCCGAGAGGCGAGACAGGTCTGGGAAGGGGCACACTGGAAGGGCGCAAGGGCTGACACCCGTACACCGCCTGCACCAGTGTACCCCTGGGACACCCGCAAGGATGTCTCGACCCGCGGCCAGCGCGAGGGACGAACCCCAAGGACCGCAAAACGCCCGGGTGCTGGTCTGATTTATTAGATCGAACCTTTTTCCGTCCCACCAAAGAGCAATCTTCTGGGCGTCCGTACCCGTTGGGGTCTTGATGTTCTCTACGCTTGCCTTTAGCCCCCTTGGGATGACGGTAGCTATACCTCGGCACCTTTTCTTTCTATCCATGCATGAGCAGTGGTACATCTGGTATCCCGGGAGGGAGTAGGATTTGCCGCTTCCTAAGAGCACTTCTTGCGCCAAGATTACGTGTATACCTTTCTCCTGGAGGAGTGTACACATCTGGGCGTGGCGCAAAGTCATGCCACCTTGAACATTCAGCTGCAAAATTTTGAGCGGCTCGGTTCTCTGACGATTCGATGGAAAGACAGAGTCCGCGCCTGTCGTTGCTCGAGTTCGTTGTCGAGGGACGTTTCGGTTCCGTAAACATAAAAAATCAGGCCTTGGCTTATAGTGGGTGCCACCCCTCGTTATTCCATTCGGAGATACTTGCATTGTGTGTGGGGAGTAGGGTAAGATATTGACCTGTTTATCCTTACAATAACTGATTATCTCTCTTATGTTATGTAGATGATTATGCGTTTCCCTACCAGGTGTTGCACATTGTTGATTCTCGTAAATTAGGAATTCCATCACAGTTTTTAGTTTTGTGGTCAAGGTTTTACTTAGGATTTTGTAATCTGTATTCAGAAGTGATAGAGGTCTGTAATTTTTAACGTTTTTCCTGCCTGGACTGTCCTTGGGTATTAGTGTAATGAAAGAGTGTGGCGTTCCTTTTGGGGGCAAGCCGTTGTGGAAGCTGGCTTCATAGACTTCTCTAAGGATAGGGGTCAAGGCGTCTTTGAAATGCTTATAAAATTCCACAGTTAGTCCACCCGGCCGTGGGGCTTTGTTCCTGTTTAGATCTTCTTCCGTGATCTTTTCGTCTGCCTCTTGCCTCTGCTCGTCTGTCTCCTGCACATTTCTTGAGTTTGTTCTTATCTATTTCCGTTCGTGTATTTTCCTCTTTGTATAGATTTTTGTAGATGTTGTCAAATTCGTCTCTAATTTCTTCTTCTTTTCTTGTGGCTGTTCCATCTTCTTTGTTTATTTCGCTTATTGTTCTCGTGTTCTGAATATTTTGTTCTTTTGTTAAAAATTCCTTCGTTTGCATCTCCTCCTCTTGTTGTGTTCTTGCCCTTACCGCTGCTCCTTGGTATTTGTTTATTTCTAACTCCTGCAGCCTTGCGTCTATCTCTTCCCTTATTGCTGGGTCTGTAGCTATGCTTTTGGCTCCTCTTCTTTTCTTCTTTCCCTTCCTTCCTTTTGGCCTACTTCCATCGCTATTCCTTTTATCTTGCCTTTTTGTGATCTCCCCCTTCTAGTATGAGTCTGATCGCTAAGTGAACGGTGAAATCTCCCGTGTCGATGTGATTTACCAGATTCTGTGTGTATCGTTCTGGTATATAAAATTTGTCTAGTATCCTTCTCTTAATTTTTTTACTGTTCAGTTTGAAAGTGTGTTCGGCGTTCCCGTCGGCGGACCTGTTCCTGGCTAATTTTAGTTTTAAAGCATCTGCTGTCTTGTTTAACTCCTTCGTGTCCTTGCCTCTGTCGTCCTCTTCTGCGTTGAAGTCGCCACCCCATATTACTTCGTCCTGTTTTGTGTTGACTCTTTGTATGTTTGTGTATGTTTCATGAAAATACGTTCCCTGTGTTTTGTAGTGTTTTTGCGGGGCGTATGTGTTCTTCTCTTCCGTCGGTTACTGTCGTTATGCACGTTCTGCACTGGTCGTCTGTTTCATTGTTATCTATTCTATACCTCTCACTGGTCATTAGTGTCGCCACACCCCCACTGTGTTTGTCTCTGTAGGCAAGTTTTCCTTCCTTTAGACCTAAGTTGAACAGGAAGGTTTTGCTCTAGTAGTCATTCGTGAGGTATGTTTCCAGTAACAGGAGTATGTCTGGTTTCTGATCTCTTATTAGGTATAAGCCGAGTGCGAGAGTATCTGGGACATCCCCGGGGAACGACAGGAAGCCAGCTGGCCTCCAATACCAGTAACCACGTCCCCGGACCCCGCCCCAGATGCCGACGACGACGACGGCGGCATCCCTCAGCCCGGCTGGCGTGGCAGGATGCCGGAAGTGACGTCTCCTCGGGCCTCAGGGGGTTCAAGAGTCTCTGGCGTTAACCAGTAAGGAGACTCCCCTGAGGCGGGTGAAGACAGCCTAGCTGTGGCCACCCACTACGATGAGGAGACTGTCACCAGATCCAAGTTCTCAGCAAAAAGGAAAGAGGCCTTCCTCGGATGCCACCGAGGCAACCTAGATGAGATGATGGAGGAGTTCACCAGGGAACTCCTCCAGGTCGCCAATAGACTACTGGCGAAGACCTCGGTGGCCAGAACAAACACCTTTTTAATTTTCAGATAGGTTTATTGATAACAATAAAACATTTATATATATATACAATTCGCTGAGATCAGCAAGGGGAATAACAGGGATAAATACCAGTCGTAACACGCTTTCTTACCTTGGAATGGGGACATAAAATTATACAAAATAGGTATTAAGATTCAGTATATACAATGTTAACAGTGGTGTAAAGTGCCATGTAAATAGTAAACAATATCTACAAAAGCGAATCCAGGGATGTGTCTAACTTAGTAGCGGATAACTTCTGTGTGGTCTGTGGGGAGACGGACATGTCGGCCATCCTCTCGTGAGTGGTTTTTGGTGTCGGTCATCCTCTCGTGGTTTGCCCCCAGCGATTAGAGGTTGAGGAAGTCATTGGCCAGGCGACACGAGTCCTCAATGGCTGACTGTCGCATCCTACGTCTGGCCTCGTCCCACAACCTCCGAGGGATGTCAAGTTTGGTACAGATGTTATCGTTCTCTGGAACCCAGGAACCGAGGGCTCCCACCACCAATGGCAGGACGGTCCCGAGGTGGCCGTACTTCTCCTCCTTGTCGGCTGCCGCGCAGTACAGGTTCGCGGGGTCATCGAAGGGGACGGTGATGTCGATGTAGACTGGGCTGTCACCCTCCGTGACCGCGACGTCAGGTATGCGACGGCCATCCTCGAGTCGTTCGTTGGGGACCGCCTCGATCCCTAGGTCCCAGAGAAGATCAGTCAAAATCCGTTGTACCCGGTCGTGCCTTCCTGTCATCTCCCTCAGGTGGGAGGAGCAGCCGGAGATCACATGGCTTGTTGTCTCTCGCTTTTGTCGGCAGAACCTGCATAGCTTATCTGGTGCTGTCGACCCGGGGGCTCCTCGGACGGCCAGTCCGTTGCTGCGAAGTTTCGCCCAGTGGCTCCACGCGTTGAAGGAGAGGCTGGACCTGGCGGACATGAAATGAGTGATGTCCTTCGAGCTCTTGTCCAGGTCCAGACCTCTTGCCACTCTTCCTTGTACCGGGGCTGCCATGAGCTTGGCCGTCCATCGTTCTCGAGACACGAGCCGAAGGGACTTAACTGCCTTCGCTGGTACTGAAGAGACGTCCTCCGCGGTGAGACTTGGGGTGTCGCTGGAGGCGTCGATCTTGCAGTGCAGCCGAGAGGCAGCATGTCGGGCTCGTGTCCACAGGTTGGCCCGGGTCGAATGGTGTCGGAAACTATACAGGCCTGCGTTTTGGTCGCCGCTTAGGAAGGCATCGACCGGGATATCATCATTTGGTTGTAGGAGGTGGCCCATACCGCTGGTT
The DNA here is from genome assembly GCA_033675545.1 of Elysia crispata. Lineage (NCBI taxonomy): Eukaryota > Metazoa > Mollusca > Gastropoda > Plakobranchidae > Elysia > Elysia crispata. Next base: position 220,662 of record JAWDGP010007367.1, read on the forward strand.
ATTGTGTCCCTCAGCTGACTCCAAGCGGTATTGGAGACCACCTCGTCGTCCGAACTCAGGAGCTGGCTAGCTCGCGCCACGGTCCAAATGTCCGCGTCTTCCAGTAGGGGAGTTATTGCCAGACCACCCACTCTCCGATTGGCGTGAAACAGCGCCCGGGAAGTGGCTGCGGGGACTCTCGCGATATTTCTCATCAGGGATCGCGCTTGATCATCAATCTCCCGCAGCAGGTCTTTCTTGACTCTCCCGGACGCTAAGTGGTGGGAGAGGGATGGTATCAGCTGGGACCGTAGCGCTTCTAACTTCTGCCAGGGCGCCAATAGCGACTCCTGGAGGCGATTCATCTTGGTTGGCAGGTCCGTACCTGGGCGGTAAAGCAACTTGGCTCCCGTAGGTATGCCCAGGTAGGTCTCCATTTCATCTTCCTCCAGGGTTTTGATGGCGCCCTCTTGGATCCTGAGTTCGGACGCAGGAATCACCGTTCCTCCTCGGAAGGTCAGGGACGAGCACTTGACCGGGTTGCTGGTGGCGGTGCGATCCATCCGGTCAAGTGTCGTTTGTAGGTCGGCAGGCGTCCGGGCTAATACTGCGGTATCATCAGCATACGTGGTGTTCCGGATCGTCCTGCCGAAGACTTGGATCCCCTGGCCTTCCGCGGCTGATCTGACGAGGGGCTCACTTGCCAAGCTGAAAATAATGGGGGACAGTCCATCGCCCTGCCTCACACCGGAGACTGACTGTGCCTCCACCGATCCCTCCTCGCAGACAAAATCCCAGTGGTTGTCGGTGTAGATGTCTGCGAGGTGTGACGGAGTAGTTCCGGGATCGGCAGGCTCTGGAACAGTTGGCTCAGTACCGGGTGAGGTATGGCTCCAAAGGCGTTGGTTAAATCCAACCAGGCGATGGACAGGTCCCCGTGGTTTTTCTTGGCCTCGTCAATCGCAGTCTGGAGGAGGAACGTGTGTTCCTGAATCCCACGGATGCTTGGCAGAAAGCCCTTCTGCTCTGCCAATAGCCATCCGTGGGATGTCGCTATCCTTGTCAATCTGCTGGCAAGGATGCCAGAATAGAGTTTATAGATCGTACTCAGCAAACTTATCGGGCGGAAGTTGCTGGGGACATTGGTCTCCCCCTTCTTATAGATCATGATCGTCTTGGATCTCTTCCAGGAGGACGGGATCCCCAGGGCATGGACCGCCGACAGGACCGTCTGGAGGAGCGAACCGGTCCTGTCAATCACTTTCAAATGTCTCCATTCTACGCGGTCCATGCCCGTAGATGTATTTACTGTTCTGCGGAGACGCCGCAGGACCTCGTCAGCGGAGGGAGGGGACTGGAGCATTTCGGCCTCTTCCTCTGTTGGGGGCTCCCACTCGCAGTCCTGGTAGAGTTGCCTCGCCTCCGCTATCATGTCTCTGGTGACTGTCCTGTCGTGGTACGTCTCCGCAATAAACTGTGCTTGACGGTCCCGTCCCCCGGAATAATAGGGGGATTCCTCTCCCAGCACCTTCCGCAGTGCCTTCCTCGGGTAGCGCCCGTAGAGTCGTTGAATCGCTGATGCATCCTCCGGCCTATGATGGCGATGGCGCCGCGCCCGCCGCTGCTGGTGTCGGTGCTGGTTCCTCCGCCGTCGCCGTTGAATACCGGCGGAGGACCTGGGCGCGGGCTCATCTTCTCTGGGGTCGGCCGGAGGATTCCTCGTCCGGGCGCTAGAGGTGTTTGTTCTGGCCACCGAGGTCTTCGCCAGTAGTCTATTGGCGACCTGGAGGAGTTCCCTGGTGAACTCCTCCATCATCTCATCTAGGTTGCCTCGGTGGCATCCGAGGAAGGCCTCTTTCC